>LS926623.1:196326-252814 GCA_900490955.1 Micoletzkya japonica
CCCCCTTCCCCATCTCTACAGTAATCCCCCCTTCCCCCAACCAACCTCGACCCCCTTCATAAGGTGTGCAATATGTTCCATTTGACTGCAGGCCCTTTCGATTCTTCGTTTCTTCTTCCTCTCCAATTTCGATCTTTCGATCAATGCAGCAGACTGTACAGTCCAACACCGACGTCGACTGATCACCTTTAAAAGGGAAACTACATGCATTATCATGTAGTGATATAAAGGGCGCATTGCATAAAAAGACCGACTGGAAGATCTACACTACTAAATCAATCTTACTGTAAGTCAAGGACATGAAATAAAGGTTTGTGAAAAGAGTGAACTGACCTCTTCTAGGAAGACTTCACACTTCTCCAATAGAAGATCATCATTCATTCCCAAGTCTTCCTCTTGAACACACAGTGCAATAAGAAGAGCCATATCAAGGGAGGAGAGGGGAGACGAATGACGTCTCTCCGATAAACTCACCTGAATCGTCGAGACTATACTATACTCTTAGGGATCAAAGATCAAGGATCAACCTTGTCCAAGAGAGTATCGTCGTCATTCTTGCAGTTAACAGGCATCTCATCCGTTTCCTCCGCATCTTGCTTCCTTTCAGTTCTCGATTCCTCTCATCCCTCCATCTTCCCCTCTCCCCTCTCTTATCTTACCAACAACAATACTAATTGTGCGACATCGTTCACTTGGAATCGCGTCCTCTTTCCCAATACTCCATCAAACGAAACTTCTAATCCAGCTAGAGCCAAAGCTTTCGACAACGTATCCCTTAACCCCTACCGTATCCTTCAGTACCGTAATCCCGTTCCCTTTCCCCTTCTCACCTTGCTCTTTCGTGTTCGTAGCAACTCAATAGATAGTGAAATACTTCCATTCCAAACTTGATCTTTTCTTCATTGGACTGATCACTTTTCTCGATTACGGGTATCTGAACAAAACGGTTCATAATGAGCTATCTCCATCTAGCTACCGTACTCTCATGTAATCAAAAGCCGTCCCTTGAACCACAATTTTGTGAGAGCTTTGACAGCGGTGTGACAGAGTAAACTGGAAGTGGTTCCCCGTGACTGACCAATTGGTCCACTTTCTCCTTGATCTCTGTCGATGGCTCATCTAATACTGACTGCCAGCACAGAAGGAAATGAAAGTGGAGAAGTGGAGAAGAGATGAGGGGAGAGGAGGGAGAAGTAGTGAAGATACGGTGGGGGAGGGAGAGGTAACCCAGGCATCTGCAAAGGGGATCAGTCATGTCCACCAAACTGACATATTTTAAGGAAACTTTGAAAATGCGGGTGCCGTCAACTAGAAATTTGCGGGTGCCATATAGAAAGGCGGTTTCTGGTTTTTAACGCTGGGCGCGCGGAAATTCGAAAACAGCTAGAAAACAGCTAGTAGAGAGCTTTTAAACAAAAAAGGGTTGTGAAAATCGGTTAAGAATTGGCCGAAATCGTTTGACTGGAACAATACTGGAATATTGGAGAAAATTTAAATGTATGAGAGAGTCGCATTTGCTGGAATATTCTCCTCAAAACTGTTTTCTCTATTTAGCAACATTTCGCAGCCGCTTTTCGACTTTTCTAGGCTAGAATTAAAAAAAAATATTTTAAAAAAAGAAAAGAGAGTCCAAAAAACTAAAAAGTGGGTGCCCAATCTTTCGAATAACATGTGTTTTCACTGCGCCTTGTATTATTCAGTTTGCGATAGTTTCGTGACCTGACAAATAGCATCCATGTGTTCATTTTGGGGGTCAAACTTTGTATTTTGCTCGCAAAATTGCGGGTGGCTAAGGAATATTCCACCACACGCACACCGCTGAGGATACGGTAGAGGGAAGGGGAAGGGAAAGGGTGTAATACAGGGACAAGGGATGTTTATAGTGTGCTCACTTGACTCCCTTAAAGGGCCTATTCAATTCAATCGACAGATGTTGTGACGCATGAGAATCGAGAAACGAAGAAGGACGAAGGGAGGGCTCTAAAAGGCAGCAACTGGCAATTTGGAAGGGAAATCGATTTATTCGTTCTACATTACAGTATGATAATTTAGATAATCTTCCTCTAAGATTTTTTTTGGAATTAGCTCTCGATTACAACTTGAGTATACGGTAATCGGTACCTACCTGTTAGTCCAGTGAAGTTGGCAGCAATGAACAGTTGAATGCATTGAGAAGCGAGATCGCCGAGTTCAGTTTGCGATAGTGATGAAATGAAAGAGTCCAACAACTCTTCTGACGTAACTTCGCATAGCCTCTCCATCTAATTGTCAGATTACATCACTTCTTTTCTATAGGATTAAAATATGGAAGCAAGACAAACAACTTCAGATTACTGTAACCAACAAGGATGTACTGTGAAACGTTTATGCAGCCAACCGAAACAATAACATGTCGTTATTAACTAGTTAACATGAGATCTGAGATGAAAGAGCCACTGCTATATACAGATCAAAAACAAAGCTGAGTTTAAGGTAACATCGGTTATTATGGGATAATAAGGGGATGTATGAAGGAAACACGCATACAGTACGCATACCCTCACACGGATATCACATATTGGGGATACGATTGAGACATCGCTATAGGTTATTGTGGAGAACTAGGCAAATGACCGAGACTAAATAGTGAAAAGACCTAGACACATACTATTGTATAACTAATCTTTTTAGAGTTGATTCACCAAATGTCAACTACTAGAACCATTTGAGTGAATTATTGCTGTAACCGTCATAAATGTGTATAATCTAATCAATACTGAAAGAGTGTAATTACTTCTTGAACCCCTTCAGGATGGGATATATCTGCGAGAAAGCATCATCGATCTCCTTCTTGAACTTCGCCCCCGTTATGACAACCTTTCCAGAGACGAAAATGAGCAATACAACTCGGGGTTTGACCATTCGGTAGATAAGTCCGGGGAATAGTTCAGGCTCGTAGGTCGAGAACTAAATACAGGATAGCTTGCTAACAATAAGAGCACTTGAGAATGACATCAGAACATATGATTCAGTGTATTGAGGGAACTATGAGAATGGAGAATGAGAGATACCCACCTGTGCGTGAGTAATACACAGTCCCTCCAATTGAATCGGAAATCGAACGTCACACGATCCCACCATGTTTTGTACCTATTCGACATTCGTACCACTCATTCTCTCTATTTCCTCTTCTCACCTTGAATTCCGTAAACTTCGCAGCGAATCCCAACTTCTGTACGATTCTTGCGTATTTGCGTGCAGCGAGTCTAAACCGTCGAGCCCATTCCCTTGCCCTCTCGGACACCCTCTCCTTCTCTCCCCCCCCATCCCCCTCTATACCCACCCTTCTCCCCCCCAATCCCCCTTTATACCCCACCCTTATCCCCCTCACCTGCTAGCCTCTTCACTCTTCGCTCCCGTGCACACCATCTTCCCCGAAGAGAAGATGAGAGCGGTAGTCCTCGGTTCTCGGATTCGCATGATCACTGCTGCGAATCGCTTCGGATTGTATTCTGCATTTCGTGCGTGAAGAGCAATCTGAGCAACTTCTTTTATACTATCAACTGATCACTACCGTAACCCCGTCAATAAGCATCGACGTACCTTCTTCAAGTCGAGATGTACTCCTAGATTGACAGTAGACACGATGTTCTGTAGAGTGGGAGAGGGGATATCGAGGGCCGAAGCAGGAGTGGCAGGAAGGGCATTGGTGGGGATGGCTGAGTGCGAGAGGACTGATTGGTTGTAGTTGAGAAGAGCGTCGCCAGCCAGGGGAGTCATGGGAACCGCGAGGTTAGAGGGACCCACTGAGGCTGGGTTCATGTCCTGAACAGGGGACATTGGGGGCGTCCATGGGCACGCACCCGACTTTTGGGTGGTAGGCACCTCGTTTGGTCAGAAACGTAACATGGTAGGCGCTACAAGATACCATCAATCCCATTGGGGCTGGTCAAATTGTCACTATGCGCATTGGTAGGTCACATTCCGAAATTATTGACAGTAAATCTGCCCACGTATGATTGGGGGAGAGGAGAGGATAAAGGAGGGGGCAGCTGACTCACGTGGAATACTGATCCCGGATTGACCACCGATGCCGGGTTGATATTCAGATTACTGGCCGGTCCACGATCGTGCGAAGAGAAGAGTTGAGAGGACGGACCGTGTTGGGAATGAAGCATCCCCGTCATGCCTGTCCATGGTATGGTACACTCTCCTTCCTCATTTATATACCTACTAGCATCAAAACAATTAAAAGCACTCACTTCCAACCATATTCGATCCTCCCATTGAGTTCATATTGATAGACGACGGTGCCAGAATGGAGTGTGGTCCGAGGATGCTTCCTTAAAAGACCTCTATTTGGAACCGTAATCTTTTCAAATTAAAAACTCCTCTTCGTACCTGGTCCCATAACACTGCCGGGTCCATTGTGTCCCATTCCCATAAGGGATCCCGGACCTCCGAGATGAGAATTGAGAACAGAAGAGGGTCCATGATGGGAGTGACCAAGGACAGAGGAGGGACCATGGGAGTGACCCAGGATCGAGGAGGGTCCTCCATGGGGAGTCTCCCCTCCCAATCCACTCAGATGGGCTGGACTGTTCATCCTACAATATGGGAGTGACTCACTTATACCGTAACAACCACCATTCGATAAAGATATTAGAATCTGCGCCTCGACGCTAATTTTGATACTTGCACTGATACAGTCATAAATTTATGCAACAAACAAGCTAACAACGAAGAAAGAATAACAACCAAAAGAGCAACAAGATAACAGAGCCTAGAATAACCAAAGACTCTCGTAGTCAGCTAAGAAAGTCTTCCGTTTGAACAGTCGATCAGGAGGAGCATCAACTATAGGGACCTGCAATACCAGTGATTTGCTGAAGTGAATTACAAACTACCAATCATCTTCTACAGTAATACTACTCTCCATTTATATAAGAAACATTGATTCATGATTCAATCAAGGAAACTCTCTCTAAAAAGGAACAGACATGACGTATTCTAAATCAAAATATTTGTGCGAGTCCACAACATTCTACTCTCCACTTATCCTCTACCGTACCCTCCCCATATAAATAACCTCTAACCCGTCTCTTATTGACTATTTCCTCTTCGTCTTCCGAGTATTTCCTCTTAATCAATTGCTCTCCATAAGGCTTAGTCATCGTCTCATTCCAATAGTCATTACTGTCTCGGAATCGAACAAACGACTCGATCTGAAGAGAACTGCTAGTGAATGAATTACGAGAGAAGAATGACAAGGGTACCGGAGAATAAACAAACCTTCTGCATCCCACCATCAATGAATCGAGCCCGTTTCGCTACTGATAACAACCAATGACATTGGATAGTCTACAAAGGAAACATTATACACGCATAGAAATGTAGTCGACAGCACCTTAATCTCCCATAAACTACTCTCCATCGCTTTCGTCTTCGTGAGGTCCCTCTCATCTTCCACATACGGATCAGCTTCCAACGTGCCTGAAGACTCAATCAGTCCAAGCATGTCAATAAAGAGACTTACTGGGTTCCTCCCTCTGAAGAAGACACGATACTGTAGGATGACGAGTGATGACATTCCGTATGAGACCAAGAATGGACTCTTGCACATCAAAGGGAGCATACAGCAGACAACGAGAGAGACGTTTGAGGAATGAAGCTACGATGTATGTGGCAATGTGACTGCAATCGAACATACGAACACACACTCTTCATATTACCCTATAGTCAAAATAGAACAGTTGAGACTTCTAAAACTCACGTGGATTGAAGGAAGAGATCAAGCAATTCAAAGAACTTCTTCTTGTGATTGAGACAAAAAGAGGAGGGCATAGTTAGGGCATACACCTCTTCGAAGAGTTTGGGATATTCACTTCAATTATATCATTTAGGAAAAATATTAGGAAAAAGCAATAGGATGAATCGCATAAAAAAGAGAAACTCACAAATTGTAATTGACTACGAGAATGAAGAGGCCTTCCAATGCAAAGATTGCATGCGTTGATCCGCGAGAAAAGTGCGAGAAGAAGAATCTCAAGTTATTCTTTACCATAATACATTTATATTTGCCCTTGATATATTCGAGCGTCTTTTATTCTATGCTATTGGCTTTCACACTACGCTTATAGCTTAGACTGCATAAATACGGAATAGACAGTCTGTACACGCTTCTGCAAGTGTGTACAGGGTTCAGAGGGGTACAATTTTTTACTTTTCAACTTTTTCTCCAAAAACGTTTCCCACGTTCCAAAACCCATTCTGATAAAGTTTGAACGATTTTTGAAAATTTTTAGATTTCGGTTTATACCGTATTCCATCGCTGTGCCACAATAGAGTAAAGCAACTATTGAACACTTTATAATCATGACAGTTACTTTCAATGCAAAAGCAGTTTCCCCCCTCTCTCCCTGTACACGCTTCCTCATTCGTGTACCGGCTGTCCACGAATGATGAAGCGTGTACTTCATTCTCATTCCTGTACTCGACGGGAGAGTCATTCATTCCTTTTGTCCACGCTTCGGTACTCGGTACACGACGCGATTCGTACCCTCTACTGAACAATTTAACAGAGTGACATACTGTCCGAAGAGATGAGGCTTGATCATTTGTGATAGAGGACCCGACGATAACCATGACATGACAGACAAGGCTACGGTATTCGGTAACTAGAACGAAGACGGTCGGGTTACTGTACCCCTTCCCCCCTCCAATTACCTCCTGTTTGGTCAGTGCAAGTACGAATTCCTCGAAAGAAGTCTTCAAGGCTTTCGTCTTACTCTTTTTAGTGAACTTCTTTCCCTTATCTGAACATCTTAATTCGCTTGTTGGAGAAATTTAAGAAAGAAAAAAACGAAAAAGAACCGTACCTCCATAGACGGGCGAGAGAATATTCTCAGAAGGGGGAGGAATCGATTTGATAAATGTTAGACAGTTCTTCCAGCAGCTTTTCGCTGGTTTCTTCCATGACTGGAAAGGAGATTGGGAAATTCGAAAAGAAAAAAAGAAAAGAGAAATTGTACCTTAAAAGTCTCCTCAGCTAATCGTGCCAACCAAACAAAGACATCGACTCGTCCAACCAGAGCTCTAGCAATAACTGTCGATTGCTTCGACTTCAGCGATTCCTCGCTATTTAAGAATAGCAAGAAACCCTGAACATCCCCCTATAAAATATCTCAGAGCAAAAGCAAACCTTGACAAGGTTTCGCAGTGCTTCACTCGGTTCCCAAGAGGACTCAACTGACGTCTTGACAAACGGATTCTTGATCAACAACGCCTTCGTCACCAAGCCCTAGAACCGGCTGATCATCCAATTCCAAGCCGTTGCACACAACCTCATCTCCTGCTGCAAAAGCTGCCCTCCATTCGTCTACTGTACTTGTCTCCTGTTCCTTTTCCTCGTGTCCAGACACCTCCACCCCTTCCTGTTCTTCCTCCTCTTCTTCGTCTTCTTCTTCTTCCGCATCGTCTTCCTGGAAATAAACCATAAAAGCTTAGGATTAATGTCTGTATTGTACTCTGACAAAGTCAAAGTAAAAAGGTGGAAGTCTGGCTATCAAGTTATTCGGACGATATGAGCAACTGTTTGCAGTAAACTACGACCGTGTCTTCATCTCTATTTCACAACATCGTGCAATTCAAGTGAGCATTAATTGATCTTCGTTACCGAGTCTACATGTCCCTAGCCTAAAATCAAGTAATTGCAACCTCTTCGTCCATCTCCTCGTCTTCCTCATCCTCTTCACTCTCGTCGTCCTCTTCACTATCTTCCACTACTTCTACATCTTCATCCTCCTCGAATTCTGCATCTTCCACCCTCGCAGTTCCGTTCAGTTGTTTCTTCACCATCCCAATCGTCACTGAAATGAAACAATTAAGCTAATTAACCGCTATTGCGAAGACATAACACAGATTTAAAATTCTACGGAAACGTGTCGTGTGGAAGATCGACATTTACGCTTCTGCAAAACTACCGTAACCCAAACAAAATTCTCAGCACTTCACGCCCTATCGCGAACTGACTAAGTGTAAGATGCTTGAGACGAACACATTAGTTGCAGTCACTAGATTACATGTCGTATAGTTTAGTTCCTCTAATCGATCGTACAGACCTCAATGAAGATTGTATCAAATTATTAAACGAAGTGAGTCTCCCCTCCCCTTGACTCCTAATTGTAAGTATTCCCTTCAGGAATGGCCTCGTAGCTATACATCCCGGGCCCACTCACAGGTTAGCTGTCCTCTCTTCTCCTGAAACATATTCCAACAGACCAAATCATGTCGTCCCACCCCTCCCATGTCCCTTCTTCTCATATCCTCTTCTCAACTCATTGGCCACTCTCGTATTTGTCTTCTTCCCGATAGGTTAGCTTCATTTATTGCAATGTAGATGTATACAACAGGGATGACGCGTGTTGGGTTGAATCCGTGATAGTGAGTAAGTCACAGCGAGGAAAGGGACTAGGCAAACTATTGATGGGATTGACTGAGGAGAAGGCAGTACAGCTAGGATTCAGTAAGGTGAGTTAGAGGAAGAGGGAGTACGACTAGGAGTGAGTATTGAGGTCTACTTGTCTACCCACGATCAGATACATTTCTACACTTCGTGTGGCTACTCCCGTTGTTCCCCCATCCTGCATTCCACCACTTCTACTTCAGTCTTCCCAGTCATCTCTCGTCTTCTCCCCTCCCCTCCTCCCCCTATCTCCTCTTCCTCAACCCCTCCTTCTTCTTCTTCCTCTTCCCCCAATTTTTCCAATATCCCTCCCCCTCCACCTCCTCCTCCCTTAAGACCGTCCACTGAATTTGACCCGAATGACGAATCAAATCAACATTACATGTGTAAAACGCTCACTTAAGGCACCTCTATGTACTATAGGATATGGAAAGCTTTCAATGTATAATAAATTACTCTAATGTAAACAATATCTATAAGGAATCTCTCATTTGTGCAATAGTAGCATTGGCCTGAGGGTCGGCGAAGGATCTCTGAAGAATACGATTGAGAGTCGACTCGTCTCTGCGGTCGAAGGCCAGTTTAGCCGCGCGAACGAAATGACTGAAATACAAGAGATTTAACAAGAGACCGCTGCATCAGTCAGCAACAACAACGGATTTCTAGCATTCTTTTTGATTAGAGGCATCAAGACTGCATGCAAATAAACTAACCTGAGTACAAGACAAGCCTCGATCTGATCATTCACATTCGTTGCCTTCTGTAGATACTTCTCTGCTTCATCAGTCCTACCGTATTTGACACATGCTTTGACGAAGGGCTGAATACCGTAATCAAGAAAAGCCAAATGAATTGGATATGATAAAAGTATACAAAATGATAGGTCAGCTCATTAGTGAGGAATCGTAAAACGAGATACAGCGTAGCCGATGGGTGATTTCTTCTTGGAGAACTCAGCAAGATGAGACCATCGATGAGCTCTCGCGAGTCCCTCCACTGTCCACTGGTGCACTCTGCACATCAACAAGTTAAATGGATACTGTAGACACGTGAATACGGTATGCACTTAGGGCTATGACTCACTCGTTATCTGATAACTTGGCTTGTTTCGCAATCCTTGCCACAGCCTCAGGGTCGGCAACCGCGTCAATCACTGCCATCCTACAGTACCCCTTTCACCTACCGTAATACGAACACCATTCGTATTACCTACATATTCCATAATACTATAGAGTTGTTAACTACAGTACCCTTATTAAATCAAGTTATCACTAACAGCAACTGCTTACCGTATCCCCTACAGTACCTCGTGCTACTCGCAGTCAGAGTCATGGCTTCATTGAGGAGATCGATGAGTGAATTGTCCCTCAATGCACTTGCAGCCTCTTTCGCTTCTTCCAATGCTTGTTTCTTCTCGTCCATCTAAGTGAAAAATGGGCCTCTTATTGTATAAAATCGTGAATTATGAAGCCTACCAACTGAAAATTTCTATCACAATCGGGCCTAAGAAGTAAAATTCAAAAAAATATTTGGGCCTACCACCCATGCTATGGATCCGTGCCTGCGTATTATGCTTATTATACCCTTGCCAACTCACAGCAAAGGGTCCATTGCCTTGAGCTGCAACCACAGCCGAATCCAAATGGAATATGAGTTTCCTCTCGAAGTCGGAGTTCTGTGTGAGAAGAGCGAGCATTTGACTTCCACTGCTCTGTTGTCTAACGTACTCTTGGTAGACGCACTGGGCCTAAATCAACTATTTACACTAATTGTAAGGTCATAGGAATAATCTCACATGTGGTATCTTCCTGATCTCCAATTCGAGTTGACTCTTATTCGTGTGTTTCGTAAGATGTCGCAGCACCATGTGAATGAGCTTCGGTTGCTGCATGATATCCGCTCGAGCCAAGGCTTCCCCCACTTCACCCAAACGAAGGAGACACTCCACCTTAAGGGGTACGGTAATCGACAACTACGGTACAAGTAGCAGGAACCACGAGATGGGGATTACGGTAGCATTGAAGGGCTAACCTGTCTCTCGTCGTTCTTTTCCCTTCCAATCAAGAGTTTGGCCAGTCCCTTCGCTCCCATCTCCAGTGCCTTCTCAGCCACATCTTAATCATCTCCTTTGACTAGTAAATAACCTATCGGATGAATGTCAAATACCCATTCCCCCGTCCATGTAGTCTATAAAACCTCTCCCACACCTGCATAAGAAACATGTGGGAAGTCCTTCAGCTTATTAGCAATTGCTTGATCGATAGCTTCAGCCGATTCCTTTCTCTTCGCAGCTTCCTTCATCATCTTCTTCAGCCACGCTATCACAACTCGATCACATTCAATCTCGTCTCTCAAAATCATTACATTTATTTTCCAATTTCAGTAGTTTTATAGTGTTGTCCCGGGATACTGTAGCCGGGCCGGGATTCATGCGATATGGATACTGTAGACGGGCCGAACACTAGTTTGTAGTCTGTAGTCTGTGCTCTACGTTTTATTGACTTGTTTACTCCCTCTCGCTGTGTAGATCATTAGACTACCTGGCATCTTTGCATATTGCACGTGAGCTTGTCTCATTCTCTCGTTTGCGTGACCTCTCGATCGGTCTACCTGTCTATTGTCCTGATTGTCTAGTTATCCTTAGACGGAATACACTTGTTTGATTAATTCGCAGCGTGTTATACATTGAATTCGGGTTCACTAGGGTGAAGGGATAAGCTGAACTAGTTACATCCCGACCACAATAGATACAATATCTATTTTCAACCGTTTACCAAATGTTACGATATAAGCATAATAGTCACCTTGACATCCACGTAGATAATTTGACAGCAAGGGCGAAAATGTCAAGATCGACTAATCGTGAGAGAAGAGAAGTGAAGGATAGCTCTCGTAGTCTGTATGACCCCTTTGACTACCCCCTTCAACCTCGTTTGTCTTACTGTAGATGAGTGATCGGGATTCCGACCCTCCTCAGACTGCATTCATGAACCACTCGAAGTTCTCTCAACAGACGCACAAAACTGGACGAATCATATACATTAGAGAAGGCCATTCCCAGTCTCGCAGCCTATAATGAAGAGACAAGTCTATTGTGCCATTCACTACTTTACATATTAAATACATTAAATTAAATATATCAAATAAACCATACGTGGGCACCGACTCATAGTCATAGAGGCCCAAATATTCGTGGAATTTTACTTTGGTAGGCCCAATTTTGACAGGAATTGTCAATTGGTAGGCTCGAAAATTCACGATTCTGTACAATCGTAGGCCCATTTCTCAAAATATGGTCGGGAAGGCCGCCCACGTATGAAATAAACCCACCTTGAGCAGTATCTTTTGCAGTTCTGCATTTCGTGTATGCGATGCAACATTAGTGCATTCTTCGACTGCTTTCGGTAAGTTCCTTTAAACAGCTGATTATGCAGTAAAGGGAAGAGAGAACATACGTGATAGTGAGTATATACTCGTACGGGGCCCTCGTCCCCCCACCCGCATCCAACATCTCTTGTGCTTCCAGAAGAAAGGCTCCCTCCGCTGACGACGCTACTCCCAACACATCTGACTCGTCCTCTGAACGAACAGGCTTACGGTAGAAGAGGAGAGGTTACGGTAGGTGGCAGGAAAGGGAACACTCACGAGAAACGGGAGATATGAAAGTGAGACGATGACGAGTGAAGACAGACAGCCCATCTTGCTCTACTCCGATATAGGCATGAGAACACGGATGACTGAAAGAGCGAAAGAATAGAAATAGTATCATACGCGGGCAACCTTCCCCGCAATATTTTTAAAAACGGGCCTATCAATGTACGAAATCAGGACTACCAATTGAAATCTTATGGAAAATATAGGCCCACCAAGGTAAAATTCGGAAGAAATTTGACCCTACCACCCATACTTCGGGACGGTGCCCACGTATGAATAGTATTGACTGAACCCCGTTCAACCATATGGTAACATCAACTTGAGCATTGTGTGGTCGTCATTTACACGGGGAATGAAAGAGTACTCACTTGTACACTGCATTCTGTTCGATAGTACTAACTATCTGTAGAGAAGAGTGTCCCCGTCGTATGAATAGATATGATTGAGATATCCAACCAATCGAGTCTATTGGATTCTCCGATGTCAGTTCAATACGACTTAGAAGAGAAGATAGATCGGACAGGGTCACCTGAAAGGAACTCATTGAACATTAGGTGTAATCGGACTAAAAATATGTAATCTCAAACGGTTAAACACGGTGTAGAAAGTGACTGACGTGAATAGTGAGTCTTGAATGAAGAAAAGCCATCTTTTCATTAGCCCAATCGCATGAAGATTGTACGTAGGAACCATCAGTGAAGGCCCACAAAGTATCCTAAAACGAACTAGGTTACAACCGTAATACGAGTTAATAGATATGCGTTGCTTACAGTAAGCTTCAGCTGTTCTCCTTGATTTGCCCGATAGAAAGTGCACTTGAATACGGTAACCACACACGTGATTTGACTGTTAGCCTGCGATAAGGTCCACGTCGAAGGGATATCCGAAATAGCTGAAATATCGAGATGGATAAGAACAAAGTAGAGATAATACGTAAGTGAATGTTCCATATGACAGGATCATCGACCGAGTTGGCCACTGAGATACGGTAGTTGTCATCTAACACTGCGATTCCTGTAGTACGACCCGCACCAAACAAAAGAGAAGAGACGATGTGCACGTCACGAACCTATCCAGGGGAGGAGAGTAAGATAAGCTAAGAAAGACTCACAATTTGAAAGTTGGAAGTGTATTCGCCGAGTGGAGAATGGAGGGATACTGTACCATTGGAACCTACGATAACAAGACGATGTCCACGAGACCAGAACATTGATCGCACTGATGACGACTGGAATATCGGGGTGGAATATAAAACAAAAATGTAAAAGTTTACGTGGAACACGCCAAGAGGTTTGCCAGTAGCATTGAATATCGAGATCTTGAAGGAATCGCAATCGGAGGAGCATATAGCTAAATAAAAAAGTAGAAATACATACGTTACGAATATATTGATAATATGGAGGGACTGACCCATGGGACCAGAGAAGGGACAAGCAGAAAAATGGATTACTTCAGCAAGATCCAAGCCAAGATCTTCATACAATACTTCACATCTGATAAAATAGATTAGTCGTGTATGAGTACAGACCGCACAGCCCGTTTTTGGTGTGATCCCAAGCAAAGTACCATGAAATAACATACTTTAGATTTGAAGAGCCTATTGGAATCCATTCAGCACTTGCGGAACTTCGTTTCGACATCAAAAGAACTGTAAATAATAGATGTAGCACTTCAATCATCGCGATAATGACGGAGGTTAGATAAAAGATAGTTCACGAGATGAATTAAACACTACGATAATGAGAAACGTAGAAAAGCTAAGAGTCAAGCGGGAAAAAGGGATAAACAAAGAGGAAACCGTGCGAAAGCCGGTAATTACCGATAAACTATCCGCGTAACAGTCTACTGCAGAAGTTACTGTATTTAGAGTTTCAGTCTTCGATGTGTCAAATATAAAACAATTTTCTTCTACCTTCATACACTACAGTACTGTTGTTTTCACAGCCAAATGAACCACATTATTTTGACAAGTGTAATGTAAAATAGCCTTGATCGGCCCTTTCTGCTTAATGGCCTTGCATAACTACATTAAATTAGATGCACATCTCCGAAATATCGAATTTGAGCTCTAATCATGTAATCACTACGTTCTGCTCCATAGGATAGATTCGTATGCAAATTGAGAGAATGGAGGTGAGAGAGCATGGAAATAAGAGAGACGCAGAGACAGTCGCAATTTGAAAAATTCGCACTGGTGAAAAGTATACTGGTAATTACTTTGGAACTCGTGCAGATAAACATGTTTATCTTACGACTCTCAGAGTCACAATTAGAATATAGGTACACATACAAGAGGATCCCGTATTACAGGTAACAAACAGATATAGTGCTATGACTCGTCAGAATTAGAATACCCATAACAATCGAAGGCAATAACAATAGATAGCAAACTATGCGAACTAGACAATCTCCAATTACCAATCGTAGATGGTATTTGTATTCTCTTTTCTTAAACAGCGTGCAATATATCAAATTTAGTAGCCAGTGCACAGTATTCTAGTCTGGCTGGTTCATTTTTTCCATTAGGGAAGTGTAAACATTTCTCAGCCGAAGTACTGTAGATATTTCCAGCAAGCTGCAAGGTCTTCTCGTTGCTAAAAGTGCAGGAAATGTCAAACCGTATAGTGCCATGACTGATGAGACTGTTGATTATGGCATTTCAGGACGGAAAGAGTGTTCAACGAATCGAGACAAAGGCGAGTTGAACCTGAATTTGCATGTATTTAGGGTCTTAAGACTAGAGATCTTTGGACCAAAAGCGACATACCCATCGGCCGTAGTTCAAATTTAGTTGACCATTTCCATGTGTCCATTCTATGGGAGGCACAAGCTCTCAGCGTTAGTGGAGTACCTTCAATTTTTTGCATAAGTTTGAAGATGGAATTTTCCCTTCACTGATGGGGAATCGTTCTCAAAAGTCGTTTTAATCTCAATGAATAAAGCATTTACCAGGTGGTAGATGCGAGGTCGTCGCATCGGCCCACACACACAGCGAACTGTTCACCATGCGAATCTACAACGTTCCATCGAGTAAAGCATGATCTTTGATCTTTCATCTCACGAGATATTTGCCCTCGTTGGCAACCAAAGCATCCTGTAGTTCGTTGGCTGTCGGCTTGTTTCCAGGAAGGAGTGAAGGGTAGATGTTTTGCAGGAACCACCTAGACGAGACTGTTTGTATTGCGTATCAACTGGTTGGCGAGGACGGGCAAGGGAGAACTATGACATGGGCCCATGGGGGGACACCATAGGGGAGGGGGTATAGGGGGGATGGGGGTGTAGGGGTGTAGGGGGAGGAGGCATAGGGGTGGACTTATGACATACAATAGGGTACTACCTGAATGGCTTGCATTGAAGTTGCTCACGAAGGGCGACTCGCGTGGACACATCTCCATAGGGAATATTGGCGAGATGGGGACGGGCTTCGTAGAACTTTGGCTGAATTGGACAGTCCACGATTGGGGGAGGGGGGAGACTGACCAAGTACTCGTCCAACCACACCACTGCTGCCCTCAGGGCATTCTTGCCCATCGAGTCCTGGTTCACTCCGTACGGTCGTTTCCTTCGGAAGATGTGTCCGATTCGACTACAGGGAATGACTTCCAGAGAAGCTCCGCATTGCCAGATCTGAAGAGAAGCAGATACTAGACAAGGTGGACGCTGCTTTCTCTTTGAGCGTGGGACTTACTCGGAAACTGATTTCGACGTTCTCTGCTCCCCAAATGTCCATTCCCTCATCATAGGATCCATACTCGAAGAATGTTCTGAATATGACTTGTGAATAGTTTGCCCACTCACATCTCACTTTCTGTCTACAGCGAACAATCCTCCAGCCATTGTTGGACTTTGAAGAGGAGAAATGAGGAAAGTCTCATTGGAGAGAAGCGAGCGATGAGGATAGTCCCACTGAAGGAATGCATCAGCACTTTCATATTGAAAGGAGCACCTTGAAAGTGAGGCCCCAGTCGAATCCGCCATAACACACGGGCGATCCGATGTATCTCATGTCGTCCGAATCAATAATATCGATGATCGGAGTGACAAATCTGTAGTTTGTACTCTACTCTTCCCGCGATATCTCGCCAACCTCTTGCGATCTCCTTTTATCCTCTCAAGAAGAGGTTGTATCCAGTACTGGTTGACTTCACAATGTGAATCGAGGAATATGAGTACCTGCACAGTCAATTAGTACTTGCAACACTCAGTCCCTCACCTCTCCTTTCGCCATTTTAGCTCCGAACAACTTTGCTCGAATGAGTCCTTCATTGTGAGGGGTAGTGTGAAGAGAGATCTGTAAATCGTCTCCCTCACCACCACAGTTTCCCCCTACAGTACCCTTCACCCCTACCGCACCTTGGCTTTCTTCCATTCCTCCCTCTCCTCGATGGCTATTCTCGCCTCTTCAGCTGCCTCAGGCATTTCACTGGAGTCGTCAATAAGGAGGATCTCTTCGACTAATCCCATTGGAGTTCGAGTGAGGATGGATGTGATCATTCTGAGTAGAACTGAAGAGGACACTCATCAATACAATGAGGGTTATCGTGCCTGCTGGAGACTCATTGAAGAAGCAAATGATGATCGAAGCCTTCGGGAGATTCGATTCGAAGGTCGACGGACATCTGAGAAGATTGAATTGAGGCGGCCATCGATCATCCGATCACTTGATACACTAACCACTCTTCCCTCACTCACTTCTTATTCCGTGTATCAGGAATTCTTCGTTGTTCTCCTATTCGATCACTCAAGAATGCGTTGAACTGGTACTTGTCATACCCATCCCTCTTCGCCACCTCAACCACACTCTTCTTCCCCCCATCTTCCCTATCCCTCCCCCCTATCCCCCAAACCCTTCCCTAAGCACCCTTCTCCCTCCCCAGATGTCTTCCCGTATCATTTCCCTCAGTGTTTGTGTATTCTTCCACGCGGAAGGCATGACTAGCTGAGAGTGGACAGAGTGAACAAGGATCAAACAATGTAGGGACGGCTGTATCCGGAGGGAGGGATATGTTGAAGGGAATGGATGGGAGATAGATAGGGGGAAGAGACACAGACACATCCACAACAATACTACACATGAATGTGTTGAATCAGCTGCAGTCACTCCCATCTATCCACGAATGCTTCCACGTTATTCTAGTCCCTTCTATTCCACACAAAGACTATTGTACTCAACAAGCGAACTCATAATGTTTCCCCTTCAAACTTCAACTTGGTTGAATACCGCCATTTGAGGTCACTCTTGCAAGGTCAATGAGTGTGGCCAAGTAGTGAATAGACGACAAATAGAGACAGAGATAGATTAGTGCCCGTTTCATCAGCTCTAGTTAGGTTCCATTAGAAACTGCCCTCCACAACTTGCCTATCTAACCTACGGCAAGGATTCGCTGAGTTTAAAGTGATCGACAGTGGAGATAAGGTCATCCATCCATCAATGCAATCGTCCTTTCCCTTTCCAATCTCTCAATGAATAAGACTATTTACCTCGTCCTCCTGAGTGCGGATAATCGCCAGTTCCTGTAGATTGACCTCTCCCACGGGTTCTTCTAAGAGAGGACCCGAAGGGGTCGGAGTGCGAATGGATTCGACCAATGGAACTACTGATGGATCATCCTCCACTAAACTAACTGGAGCTGAAGCTATTGTGACCTGAATGAATACACGGAATGAAGGGAGGAGAATAAGGGAATTACCTCTGGTAGTTGATGGGTTAACGAAGAGAAGAGGAAGAGAGTGAGGAAAAGAGAAGCGGTGAGACATATGAAGACTAGTCGACGAAGGGACATACAGGGTAGCTGAAGGGAATGATTCGAGGGAACGATGGATATAGGGGAATGGAGGGGACAGGCAAGGGTTAGTGACACTGGGGTCGCTCCCCTCTCATTCCCCTCCCTACCCACTCCCTCTCCCTCCCTCTCCCCTCTCACTCTCTAACACCTCTCCGATCCTGCCTCCTCTAGTTCCCTCTTCTTCTCTCCTCTCTCAAACCCTCTCCTGTTCCTTCAACACGTGCTAGTTTTTACTAGCTCGTCTTCTAAGGAAGGGACGAAGAGGGACTAAAGGAGACTGAAAAGGTGCGAAGAGGTGCTCGAGCATATAGCTACTCCCCTACATTTCCTAATTTTAAACTGAATTCAATATTATACACGTATATTTGAAATTGGTAGTAAGGAGTTAGGAAGAGCAAACTAAAATTACGGTAGTATTCAAAATGAAAGCCGGATATAAAAATTATGAAGTAGTCTAAAATCCGGAATTCGATGTTCGACAGTTGCTCAACTAATTGGAATGTATTTTCGTAAAAAAAACTATTCTTAAAATTTAGGGCTGCTATTATATACGTATTTAGCTGTGCTTTTTGGCGCGGGATCTAATAATTAACTAACGTTACAGAAGAAATTCGACTTCTCAGCACCTGATGGCTTCCGCCACTGCGTATGTATACCATTTCTCTTGCTGAATAGTTTGCAAATCGTGTATAATCTATTTAGGGAAGAGAAAGTAAAATGCATATTATGCAAGTCGGAGATCAAAATTGCAAAGCTTAACGGGCATGTAAAGGAGCATTTTGAGTATCGGACCGAGGTAAACATTTGATGCTGTATTATACAAAACTGTCGATATACTGTATGAAATCGGTTTCATATGAAAAAATGCATTAATCTTTTCAGCGATGCGCAACGTGTGATTTCAAGGCCGTTGATCCCGAATGTCTTCATGAACATATTGCTCAGACACGCCATAATGCAGATCGGAGCGTAAGTACTTTTCAATCACTTCCGTATCCCTCGAGTATCGTGCTAAAAAACAGCATGAACTTGACATACGTAGATATAATACATTTGCAGTCTCATCGCGATGGATACTTGGAAGTTCTAGTAAGAACTATCTCAGCCGATTCGTTGAGCCTTATGAAGGAGGGAAGAGGAGCGGTAGTAGTGGGAATGAAGAGAAGAGCAACGTAAGTAAGTGATGTACTTGGGGGAGGGGAGTGTATCACAGTGCCGACTACTCTTCTCCATCTGACGAATCCTCTTCTGATAACGACAGCTCCGATTCGCTCCCTGCTCCTCCACCTAAGAAACAGAAACAAAGCACTCCCTACGCTTCTACATCGTTTGAGGTGAGTATTTTCAGAATTACGGTTGTGCATTTACGGAGTTTGCTCAATAATTCTCTTTTCGTATAAAAGCATCTTTTGGAAATTCATTCATTCATTCATTCATTTATTTTTCGTCAGCAAGATAATGTGGGAAGTACAGGATAGAATAATAGGTGTTGACGAAGGTCCGTCGCGCTCGCGAATCGGTGGTTGGGCAGAATAAGGGAGGGGAAATAGAATAAGGGAAGGGGGCTTAAATACGGATATTGGATGGACCAGGGAGAACATTATCTAACGATGTTATGTAGTTACGAAAAGCGATAGGAGTGAGGTCAATAAAAGGTTGAGGGAGTCTATTAATAAAAGAAATTGTACGACTAGCACAAGTTGTACGAGAGGATTGGATAGTGAAGGGCAAGGAAATCCTATAGCTATTAAGGTTGCGAAGTGAACGAGAGACAGGGGTAGAGACAAATAACGAAGATGTAGAGAGAGAAATGGTTTTGTCTTCAGAATGTTCCGCGAATATATAGTCAAGAACGTCATAGAAGTCCTGTCAAGGAGAGACCAGCTGAAGAAACGAAAGAAAAGACATCGTCTCCAATTACTGTAAGCTTTTCCTACTTAAATTTGCAATCTCTCATTTACATTAAAGGATCAAAAAGCGAAGTGTTTGCTATGTGGAAAGATGATTGATTCTCAATTAGGTAAGTGTTTACATATGTGAATATCGTGTGGAGAGGACTGTTACAGGAAATCGGAGGACACATGTAACTCGTGAACATATGAGAGGGCTGTATGCAAATGAGGACTACAAGGAGGCCTTAGACAACAAGGTATACTGTAAATCCGTGGAGAAGATACTGTAGGGGTACTGTAGATGAAGGCTGCTTTTCCTTCTCTGGTTTGGAATGAACTGCAATGTGCGATATGTCGACAGGAGGTGAAGTCACAGGGTGGAAGGTGAGGATTTGATTAGGATTACGGTAGCTACCGCGGTTACGGCCGTCCGAGATTAGTTCAATTAGTAATACATTAGATACATCCTTTTTCAAACTTGTTTTAGATGGTGAATGAAGACGAAGAGTACATTTATGTTAAGGAGTTCGCATGTGACTAATTTCCACTATTCTTCTGTTCTTCAATGTCCTGTTCCTGGCTGTAAAATGGCCTCGTGCAAGCCTGATAATGTAAGGGAGAAGAGTAGTGGAAATAACCTTCTTATTCTAGGTACATCAACACTTGCGAGAGACTCACGGATACAAGAATGGACGGTATTTATATATTTTCACTATGTTTTCCTAATAAGCGTTTAACTCTATTCATTAATTCGATGTGCAATTTGCGTCGCTCAAATTAATGTGAGGCTTTTCCATTGTTGGAATTGATAATCGAAATTTTTAAATTTGCAATTTGCATGAGAAATGTGCATTACAAAAACATTACAGAATGGGTCTTACCGGATTGATGAAAGAGCAGTACGCAAGAGCAAGGAAGCGATTCATGGTGTAAGTTATTTTTTTATCATTTTACCTTTTCATTTAAGTTTATGCCGGGTTAAATTTCTCTCCGTTTGTCTCTATACTGGCATACTGTAGCATAGATGGGCCTACCTCATTTTGCCATAGATAGCATAGATAGGCCCCTTATTTTGTCATAAAAATAGCATGTTGTGTACTATGTAGGAAACTTGAAGGGTAGGCTAAATAAATCTCAAATTTTATATTGATAAACCTCAATCTGATATAATGGGCCCATATGTGTGAAGGGTTCTGAACGAGGAAGTTGACCGTATCTTCGCGTATCCCCTTCCCTCGCCCTCCACTCCCTCCGATCGACGTAAATCCAAGTCAACCGAAGATCTCTCTCAACTCGCCCAATTCATGCCCTCTGTGCCCAAATCGGCAGCAGAGGCCATCGAAAAGGTTCACTTGTCTTTTCCTTGACCGACTAGCTACCGTAATCTCCATCTGGATATACGAAGAGTAAACCTATATGAATGGGTGTTTCGCTGGAAGGGGCATATCTCGACGACATATTGTTATCAGGCTGTGAATACCTGTCGTGTCAGTCAGAAAGTGGCAGTAGCACCGAGAGGAATGTCTCCTGTGACAAGTGATGAAGAGGAGGATGGGACGAGGAAGAAGAAGGATAAGAGGGAGAAGACGAGGTACGGTGCTTATAGAGGACTGCATGTTTGGTACAAGGGTTCAGCAAATTTGGTAATAAGCTTCATGGTTCTATTAGGTTTTTTTCAGATCACCTAAGTCATCCAAGAATGTATCGAAGGATCGCAATAAGGTTGTTTAGAGTTAATTACAATTACCTAAAATAAATAATTTCCCTTTTCAGACTGCTTCAAATAAGCGAACAAGTGGAACGAAAGAAAGCGTGAGTGTTTATCAGGGGTTAAGACTCCCTCAGTTTACTGTCAGCATAGTAATATTCTCGTATATATGTATCAGTTATTCTCCACTGCGGTTCTCCACTATTTATCTATACTAATCCATTTACTCGCAGTCTCCCACTCCCGATGACCCCGCAGTGAAGGAAGAAGAAGAGGCCATCGTCCGTCCCTATCCTTCTCCTCTTTCCCCTTCAAAACACTCTGAACACAGTTCTAATACGGTATGTCCTTTGTTTACATGATTCATGCTGACATCATGTACATTGACACATATTACATCTTTTAAACTGAACTCTATTATGTTAATCTATCATTGCGTGCTGACTGAGCTCAGAATAGCTGAAATGGGATAGTTTGAATATCAGGGATCATCTAAATCGGAGTATCCCCCGAGTGAGCCTCGTGGCAGTGCCCGTTCCCTCAACCTCGATCCCCCTGAAGCCCTTCCTCCTCGCAATATTCCCCCTCCAAGAGTCAGTCCATTCCTCTCATTCAAATCTAGTGGTAGTTTCACTGCACACTTGAATATCCCTAATTGGCAGGCTAGTCAATACCTCTTGGTACACGCTGTTAAACCTGATCTACAATTAGATCAACTTAGGCCAACCCTCACTTATACCTCTTCCTCTCTCCTATTCCCATTCTCGTATTTCAGGGTGAACGGTGGTTTCCCCTTCGTAGCGTGGATAGACCCCTCAGGGGTGTTAATTCCCCTCGGGCGAATCAGTCCCCAAGAGGAATGAGTAAGGCTTTTCGGGGTAGATTATCTTCAAATAAGTTTACTCCTCGAGATGGTCGAGGGAATGGGGTATCCAGGGGTCACCATAGACTACTATGATTCATTCATTGCCCTCTCTCGACACACCCTTCCATTTACATACATGCCATTGTTACTACAATTTCTTTGGTTTCTCTTGTCTGTTGAGTTGTTGTTATGTTTGGTTCTTTGTTGATTGTACGCCTCTAATTTGTCGTGGAATAAAAGGGAAAGTGAAGGAGGTATTGGTAGAGTATGAGGGGAGGGGAGGGGCTAAGAAGGGATAAGAGAAGGGGAGAGGGGAGTCTACTGCGCGTATTGAGGGTCCCCAATCATCTATCTCATGAGGGGATGCTCCTTCTCTACTTGCTTGTGATCACTCTTCTATCCAATGCTATCGAAATCAGACCGAGAAGTGAGTCATCCCCGTATCTCTATCATCTCTTTATAGGTTTATGGGTCTAATCTAATCTCCTATCCAGTCCTATCTTTACTATAACATTCAGCCGCTCGTCCTTCCACTTCATTATCGATTAACACCTCAGTACCGTATATCTTCGCAGCCCGTTTGTATCCCTTCGGCGAGGATACGGTAACAAGAGTGGTGCAGTAACCCGAGTACCGTAGTCTGTTCAGGGGGATGACTTATTAGCGGGTAGCAGTGCGGACGTGGATCTATCTAGTCCCCTCACCTTCCATGGATCTCGTTTCGATCGAATCTCGGTATGACACAATCCACACTATTGCACAGTCTTCCCCTCTTGTTCCTCTTCTTCGCATGTTTACACTTACACACTTCTCTTCCCTTCCTATGCCCTCATAAGTACTCACTAGCAGATACTCTTAAAAATGCCAGCTTGATAGCTTTCGCTTAGGTAAATGGCTTTGATGTCGCGATAGGAAGCTGAAATAATTAGTGAATGGCTGCTGCCAAAGACTATTGTGTAGTGGCAGAGAGTGAGAGTGAGGAAAGAGTCGAGATGCAATGTAATAATTAGTTGGAGAGAGGCCTTGGGGATAGTCTCCTTCCCTGTCATCAGGTTCTGCCCTCGGGGGTACTAGACTGTGCAGAGTGTTCACTCTCTTGTCTCCTCTATCTACTCGCCTTCTACCATTCACTCCCTATGGCAAGGATAAAGACAGTCAATGCATTCCGAAGCTTTAGTCAATTCTCCTCAGCCGGTTTCCCTTCTTCTGACTATGGCTCCGAAACTTTCCATTTCCATAATTAGATGGGACGGGAAGACAAAAGAAAGCGAGAGAGAGAGAGAGAGAGAGAGAGAGAGAGAGACAGTGCGAATGTTTGGAGACCTTGGTGATTATGAATGAATAAGGGGTCGGGGGAGATGCGAAGTGATTGATTTATCATTCATTCTACAGGTTCGGAGGGATGGATGCATCGGACTTCTATCGCCCCTACAGAACAAAAGTATACATCTTCGAGAGTAGACCAATGATCACCAGTTCAGATGCAGATAATCCTCTCATTGCTCCCTTCTGTGCAGATGTGCACAATTCAAAGGTCTTCTATCGAGAAACAACGGGTAGCGAAGGGGCAAAGAATAAGAGGATAAGGGGAAGATTCAGATTCATCGGTTATGTTGTTGGCAGGGAATGAAGTGGACATTCAGTACAGATACGGGAGTGTGTTCACCCCGAAGAGTGTTGTTGTCGTCACTTGGACTGGAGAGGATCCGGTGAGCTGACAATGAGGGAGAGAAGGGAAGGGAATGAAGGGAGAGAAGGGAATGCGAGCGGAGGACGCGACGACACCAATCACATACAGAGATATTAGCATTTTCTCCAGTTAGTTGGAGAGTATTCAGAGAGTGGACAACATCTTCCAAGCAGCCCTTATCATCGGGGATCGAATGACCTTCGCTCACTTTGTCTACTCAAGACTAGTAAATGGAGAGTCTCCCGTCGTAAGTATCTTCCCATTTCCCATTCCGTTTCATAGTCCTGCCAGTAACATCACCTTTAGTGTCTATGTACTCCGACTAAGATGAAATAGTCTACTTGCTCATTTCGCTTAGTGTAGAAAACCATAACCATTCCATTGCATATGAGTTGTGTTCAGGCTGGTTTTTCGTCTCACTCTTACACATACGACCTACCTGGATCAGGAACCCCTCAAGTCTATTCTCTGACTGAAAAGAGTGACATCGGCATCCCCGGCGAATGGCTCTTTCGTATTGACGGACTCGCTGTAAGCATTACATGTTCTCGGTGTGATTAAGACGTCTTCCTATCCTAGGTTTTGCTGTGTGGAGCAGGCTTCAAGGGGGATGAATGCATCGATGCTTGTGGGAAAGAGGAATGGGGAGAGGATTGTATGCATGAATGTCACTGTCATGGAGGTGAGAGAAGAGGCTGAAACATAACTGTGCTGGGTTTACTCGTAGATGGGATTGCAGGAGAATCGTGTGAGAATGACACGGGAGAGTGTCGGAATGGAAGATGCAGGGAGGGATGGACTGGAGAACCCGTCTGTGATGAAGGTATGAAAATACCCTTCACATACTTCGTATTCATCATTATTTCTAAATTAACTACTTACTATCCATAACCCTTCGATTGCAGATGTCAATGAGTGCATGTCCACTACTGTGTGTCCTCCCTCTCAACCCGATTGTATGAATACTCCCGGCAGCTTTCTCTGTGTATGTCTCGATGGACAGGGACAGTGTGAGGGGAATGAAGCTGATAAGGTACGGTAGGTACGGTAAACGAGTACCGTAAACCATTCAGGGAGAAGTATTCGCAGTTAAGAAGGTGGAAGTATCGCCTTCGTTCTCATTTCATTCGTAAGTTCCCTTTCCTACCTCTAGTGCCATCGTTCCTTTCTCCTTATTCCTTCCAGTACTCTTTCTTCTCCATCCCCAACAATAGTCACATCAACAACATCGACATCCTTTCCCTCTGAATTCTCCTCCAACTCCTTCAATCCCTTCTCTCTTCCCGTAACGGAAGTAATGATTATAAGAAGCCCTTTCACGTCTTTTCTTCAGCCTCCTCCACCCAAATCTTCTACCGACAATCTCCGAAGAGCGCCGATTCCTATTCTCAAGGATGCGATTGGAGGAAAGCAGTGTTCCGAGGTTGAAGGGAAGTCTGACATGGACTCAAGTTGATTACAGTGTTCACCTCATGCATCGTGCTTGAGTACAGGATGTGTCTGTCAACCGGGATGGAAAGGAGATGGCAACATGTGTTTGGATATCGATGAATGCACTGAGGGTGGCAGTGGTCAGTCCCTCTACTCTACACTCAATACAGGGTTCGATCATCCATTCTTCTCGTTTCCCTTCAGGAGTATCTCCCTGTGTTTCCCCTTCTGTCTGCGCGAATACCCGTGGATCCTTCGTGTGTCTGTGTCCGATCGGATGGGAAGACCACAACGGGACTTGTACAGGTTGACAGGGGATTACACAGGGGCTGAGCAGTCGATTAATACTCTCCTACTCTTGTATACTCGCATACTTTCACTCTCAGATATCGACGAATGCGAGACAGGAACACATTCGTGTGTAGACAGTGAGAAGTGTGCGAACACAAAGGGAGCATTTACTTGTACCTGTCAGGAGGGATACGAGAAGAGCAACGGAACTTGTTCTGGTAACTGTCGAGGGGAAGGAGGGGGACAGGGAGATATCAGATATCGACGAGTGCACGACCAGTAAGGAACCGTGTGGACCACATGCCATCTGCACGAATACGGTAGAGGGAAGGGAGACGAGGAAGAGGATGGGGTTTGAGGTGGGAGGGTACGAATGCGAGTGCGATAGAGGATACTCACGTACTACTCTCGATTCCGTTTGTGAAGATACCGATGAATGCACGCGACTCACTCCCTGTCATCCATCTGCACAGTGCATCAACATGGTTAATGAACTCTCTCCTCGTCGAGACTCCTCTCACTACTTCAGGAGGGATCGTTCTCGTGTGTGTGCAACGAGGGATTCATCGGGAATGGCTTCGAGTGTCATGGTGAATAGCTGCAATCGCGTAGATCCGAATGCCCTTTCAGAGACGATCCTGTACCCGATCTCTAACGACAGTTTCGTTCTTCGCCGTGCCAACGATGCCTTGGCCACTATCGTCCTTCCATCTCCAGTAACCCTGTGTGGGAAGGAATACCGACGAGCCTACGTACTCCCCTCCCTCGAGGCCCATCTCATCTCCCTTTCAGTTATCGAGTAACGGTCTCATCTCCTTCGATTCGGGTATCACTCGTCTCTCTGCCCCTCCCGATCTTCTCAAGGAGACTGTCATACTGGGAATGTACGCGGAGTTCGACTACGGCAAGCAGGGACTCGTTGCGTATACATACGTCAATCGTACGTCTCTCCTGCATCTCCTATCTCATAAGCACTCATCGACAGGATCAGACCCTGCATCGTCTGCTCTCTTGAATCGATCGTCGTTGTCGATATCAGAACAATTCCGAGTGCCCTCCATCAACACAGAACAACTACATATCTTCACCTACGAAGACATGCTACAGAAAGGAACAGATAACGTATGAAAAGATCATTTGATCAAGTGAAGCATGATTAAGCGTAACGCGTTCCAAGTGGTCATCTCTAGCTCCTCTGACCCCACGGCATCCTTCGTCGGTCTTCTCTACGAGAAAGCTACAGCACAATCCGCTATAGCGGGTGTCTCGTGCCCTTCTTCCTATCATCCTATTGCGGCAGGCAAGCGCCTTGCTTGAGAGTGAGAGCGACCACAAGTGTATCTCTTCAGACTCGTTGACCACTCTCTCCAACACCGCTCGACCCGGCCATTGGCTTTTCTCACTTTCATCCGATCCTCCTGTTATGTGTCCAGCCGGTACTGATGGACCACCTTTATGTCAACAAGGTAAGACGACGTCATAGGCAATAGACACACGGCGTAGACTGTTCCATCGGCCACTGGGGACTCGGCTGTTTCTCCGAATGTCATTGTGCTGGAGAGTTGCCTTGTGACTTCTCTTCCGGAATGTGTGTGGAAGGGAAGTGTGCTGAAGGATGGTCTGGAGAACGTTGTGATCAAGGTGAGAATTAGAGTTCTGCAATCGAGTCCGCTTGATGCTTATGTTTCATGCATCATTCATAACCGCGACACGTCTCGTCGCCAAAAAGAATGAAACATATTGGCCAAAAGGACTCGATTGCATATCTCTAGTGAGAATGGAAGGAGGCATAAGAGAGTCCTGTGGTTTAGATGTCGACGAGTGTATGAGTAACACTCATCGATGTGGAGTCAGCTCCGTGTGTATCAATAAAGTCGGAGGATTTGATTGTAGCTGCCAACCGGGTTTCATTATGCAAGAGGGTGCATGCAGAGGTACGATAACCTTCCCATAACGTATCCCTCTTTCTCTTCAGCCGTCGAACGTTGTCGTTCTCGTTTCGGTATTCCGTGTCACGTACAGGCGACTTGTCAAGAGGTTTCAACCTATGAAACGTAGAAGAAGTAGTTGTTTAGATGGGTAGTCAGCCAGTCTGTGTGTGCAATCCTCCTCTCATTGGGGACGGATTCGAATGCACGATGCCTTCTCTGCAGACTGCATCCAATACATCACAGACCACCATAGGTTCGTAATACCAAGCGCATCATCTGAGCAAAATGTTAAGATTTTGTTGACGAACAATTGGCGACTATCAATGTCTTGAACGAATCTCCCAAACCAGCCACTCTTCGAGTCTTCCCAGAAGAGGAGCATACTAAGGCGACAACGAAGGCGACAACTGTGAAGATATTCGGAGGTTCACAAAGAGTTGAAAGAACAACTTCATCTCTCAACTGTAGATCACAATCGAACAACAACGATTGCTACTACGGAAACAGCACCGACTACTCAAGGAATAACACAGGCTACAGGTGTGAAGACATCCTTATACTGCTCTAGCACACTTTTCAGTATTAACAATTGCATTGCCGTGTATTCTGGGCTTAGCCTGGGTGCTTCTCGCTATTATTATGGCCAAGTTCTGTTGCAACAGGTGGGAAAACATACGAATTTATGTAGAACATCTATTAAAGAGGACGAAGGCGAGAGACGTTTTATGATGGAATTTGGAGCGAGCCTGTGCCTAACTCATATACAAGCCGACCTATCTACTCGTAGGATAAACATCTTTCGATGTGTATTGAACTTGCTTCGTAGGAGACATTTTCAAAAATAATTTACATATCAACTACGGTTTTCAACGTGAAGATTTTCCGTTGATGAGTAATTTATTACGGGTTACTTGTACTTCATTGTAATGCACAGCATTTTATACCTGATTGTGATTGCTTGTACATAAAATGGAATGAACACACGAACTCTGATATAGCAAACCTGAAGTGAAAGACTCGAACTGACTATTCGCAAGAAGATAAGTGTTACCTAGTAGAACAATATTGTACATCACAATTTCAACAAAACAACGATGATAAATTAGTATGTTAGTATAATCTCAGATCGTTTTCCCCAATGTTTCGCAACTTGCAAGCAATGTATTAGCAATAAATAATTAGAAAATTTAATTACACATCAACAGGAGGTCTCTCCAAATAGGCTTTGAGCCTCGCCATGTTATTTACAAAGAATGCCAGCATATTCGATTGCACGATCCGTTTAGGTAGTCCACCCTTGAGTTCAGTTTGCATCACCCACTCCAGTGTAGAGCCCTCTGTACCATCAACAGCAGTTGCGGGAAAGACTCGCATCATTGATGGTCCATTCGTTCCCCTCAATTTCAAAAGATAGTTATTTGAAATATGGTAAGCGCCCTTCACTACGAACCTGACGATTTTTTTGTTCGCATTCGGAGGAAGCAGATGGCTATCGACAGACATGAAGTACCCCGCAAACTCTAAAAAGGGTAATGGAAATATAAAACGAAAAAATATAGTCAACCTCCACTTGTAGGATCATCGTCAACTCTCCTCACATCCAGGAAATCTCTGGATGCTATGTACCCTCTCATTGCAGGAGCGCTGACGGAATAGAAAAGAACTGTCCGCTCATCCACTTTCAACACCTCCTGCAGACACTTGTTATTAGGCTAACAATAGGTCTACTAATCATTACCTTAGCGTCTAAGACTTGGTCATTCCACCTCAGATTGTTGATCCATACCGCTTCCCACAGGCGTGAAGGTCTTACGGGAAATGTAGCCCTTAAATATTGTAATGTCATGAAATTTAATAGCACGCCTCACTTAACGTAAAAGGCGCCTTTCTCGGATTGACGAACGATCGGTTCATGTTGTCTAAGCGCTTTCCATCTCCCCACTTCACCAAGTAAACGACGTGCTTCACTTTGCGCAGAACACGCGGCCTGGGTGAATGTTTATGAATAACTACAAATATCTCTAACCTTGATGTAGCTTGCTTTGGAGCGCCTTTGACCAGTTGGTGTAGGTACCACATGTTCATCCTTAACAGCAACGCTTAGCACTACTGAACCACTGTTAAAAACAAATGAAGTTACTTCAGATGAAGAAAACTCAAGAGCTGATCTGAAGTCGTCGTCGGAAAACGCAATAACAGGTTGTCTTGTCGAATTTCTGAAACAATTACATAAAACCACATAATAAAAATTAAGAAATTGCAATATTGAAAAGAGTAGTTGAAAAGGGAGCACCTTCTTGATGAGGTAGCTGGACTTGTGTTACCGTAAACTTCTTGAGCATGCCTTTCGCGTGGCAAAACTCGAAATGGCATGAACCACAGCTTGAATGAGGAGATAATTATATTTTCTCGTTTTCGCCTTGAATCATGAAGGATATACTCTCACCCCCCCCCCCCCACCCTTCCCCGTACCTCTATCCATGATACAATGAAAGATGCTAGAATCAGAAGATACTGCGGAAGAACTGACGCCGTTGACTTGTGAGAAAAGAAGAACAGGACCTGTACAAACGCATAAAAAATAAATGATTCAATCTGGAGGTACGACAACACAGAAAGAGAGGGTGAGCGTACAAATGCCATCCGCTAGTTGCATTCTAATATACATAGGCTGATAATGAGCGAAATTACCTCGACATACGGGACCTGGGTTAAAATTTCACCCCACGTAGGTTGAGGCCCAGTATAATGCAAAGCAAGTTGTGAATTAAATGTTTTTCGGTTTTTTATCTAAAGTCAGTAAAGGATCTCACCTTTAGAAGGAAATATAGAGAAGAAGTTGCAGTTGTAATGGCGACAGGAAGCCAGTGAGAGAAACGAAGAACCGCGTAGCAAATGATCAACACAATCATTCTTTAAAACCATTGTAGATGATTACGCTATAAAAATACCTTATAAAGACAACAAGAACAACGTCAAACAAAGACGTCCTCATAAAATCGGGGCTGAATATGTCGATCTCTCTTATAAAAGCAGATGGTAAATCCTGCCCACCAGCAGATACCTTCAATAAAAATAAATATTTAATGAAACACTGTCGATCATCACATACCGTGCAAAGCATCCACAGCAAGAGAACAAGAGAGAAGTCGAAGATGGACAAGACGATGAATCTTCTCCTGTCTTTGCTTATGCCTAGATCGCCTCCAAGAAGTGGATCATTCATCCTACTATCCGACCAACTTCTCCTTCTCCCACTCATTTCCAGCACGAAACCTGAACAGCCCATACTCAAATGATGAGGTACAGGTGTCGTAAATGAAAAAGGGTGATAACAGAAACCGAGGGTAACCAACCCCCTTATTGATAATGTGCATCCCGCCTAACAATAAGACTCTAAAATATAAATTCATCAAATGGCGGAGCTTTCCTTGAATAGCGAAAAGAGTTTGGAAGGCAATACAGTCATAAGTAAGCGGACAATTGAAATGTCAACTGATTAATGCGAGCTCACGTGCGAAAGAGCAGTAGAGGCGAGAGAGTGGAGACGGTAAGAGAAACATTTGATAATTTATCTTACCGTAATTGAGAAGACTTCAGGAATTTCGTTGCAGGACGCGAAAAACAAGTTATCTTTTGTTGTCTGTTTGCGGGAACGTTTGTCGATTACGGACAGTCATACGGTCTTAAGGTCAACCAAGCAAAGGTCTAGTTGTCCGTGCGACGCGTATACGTCCCATTGAAAGATCATGAGGTCTTATCGATTGTCTTGTCTCATTCGCCCCCACTTGTCCCTTTCCGTCTCCACTGCACTCTACTCGTCTGTGCTCTCCTTGATCTCTCTTCTCTTTCTTCTCCCGTCTTTCTCACTGCCCTTGCTCTGACCACTTTGCTATGGCACATCGGTTGCCTTTTTCTTAGGATTCTTCAGTAAGCTTTCTACAAAATATCATAGCTTTTGACATTTTTTCGTTCATAGTAACTCCTGTCATCCTAGTATCTGTGCAGTATCGTGGTTTGATGAATACTGGGTTCATTTGCTTAGTTCTCTCCCATCTTATCTCATTGTACCGCTTCACAAGTTGGCATCTTTCACGTGATGACCTCGTTTATATTGCTTTCTTTTCGCGTATTAGTACGTTAAGCTGTAATATCTAATATACTTTGTTTTTTTTTAGTTTATGTGTTGTAATTTACTTGTAAAGCATTGTTTTCAGTCTGTTGATGTCCTAAGTCGAGAAGTGGAGCTTGCGTTCGCTGTGACTGACTCCATTCAATTTTCGTTTGATTACTCAGGTGATTTTCCTTTTCCGTTGTTTTGCTATTTCTAGTTTCCTGTCTTTTCGTCATATTGTGGATCCATGTTTCACAAGTACTTGACGTGTGATGACTATAAGGTAGAAAAGGATAGAGAATCACCACGTAGCTGAAAACAGCTGACACTCTCAACCAGTCGTTTCATTCATTGAGTCTTCGTTCCTTTTGATCTCTACTCGTTCAATGGAATTACGATTGTAGTATTGTAGACAGATAGTGGTGTGATGTACAATAGACTAGTATTTGCCCGAATAGGAGGGTTGAACACTGCGCGTACATACTACTTACTAGTCTATGTGACGCCTTTTTAGCTTGCACATTTAAAGTATACCTCTGACCCTCTCATTCATAAAAAAAAATCAATTAGCAAGCGGTTAATTGATTTTGAGAGGCGGAATGAGAGACGCAGACAACGAGAGAAATTTTTGCACCGCTTTTTCTGCGCAACGTTTCAAGTAAAAAGGAGAAAGTATGAAACTCAGGACACATCTATCGAATGATATCAAACATACATATGGTAGAAATTCAGTAGAGTGAGCCTTTAAATTTTGCGTTGAACCAATGTCTACACTTACAAAACCTGTGGTTTTCATTAGGTAGTTAACAATCGAGCAGTTTCACAGGACATCTTGCTCTCCCGGAGAGATGCAGTATAGACCATTTCCTCTCGTAGTAGGAGTCGGTTAGGGAACGTGAGGGGCACATGCCTTCCCATCGCTCCTTACACGCCCTTAACCCTTTCCTCTCATCTTACTTGTCGTTCTTACGCAGTTCTCCCATCTTCAGTCTCTTGAATCGTCTTTCCTTCGCAACCCTTCCTTTGCAATGTTCTTCATTTAGGACTTGTCAACCAATAAATCGATCAAGAATCAAAGATGTCTCATCAAGATACGTTCTATATGGATGAGGACTACGAGGATGCGGAGCAGGTATGAAGGGATATGGAGGAGATGAAGAGGGATTATTAAGGATGCTATGATGGATGAAGAAATGGACGACGATTGCAATGAGTACAGAAGGGTACCTGATGTTAGTTGGATCCTTCATTTGATTCTTATTTCTTAACAGGCAACGTTGGAAGTTCTTAATAGTTATGCTAGCGATAAGTGAAAATGTTGTATTTAAGGGAGCAATCAGCGCACCTCCTCCTAGTTCTTCTTATGTGTGAGTACCTCTATTCCCTTCCTTCAGCTGCGCAAGCCAATAATAGTTTGAATGATGTCATTGCATCTTGTTTGCTACAACATATCCCAATGACACACTTTCTCACTTTTGTTTATTTCTCTAGTTTGGTCAAGAAAGAGAAATAGTGACACCATACATGGACACGCACCCGACGGTCGGGTGGTATTTTGTCAGAAAATTAGCTTGGTAGGCCTCCCATTATACAAGAAACGTTATTGGTAGGCTATGAAAAACCTCAATTTATACTCTGGTAGGCCCCATGCTGAAATAATGGGTAACTCTGCCCACGTATGACAATAACGGACGTGATCAATTAATTATTAATTTGTTCAGCCCGACCCACCTGGATCCGAATATGGAAACGGTGGATCTGTCCGATCTGACCGTGAACCCTCCAAATGTTCGAGTAAGTAATGCATGGTCTTGAAATACCTAGTCCTTTCTCTGCAGGTCGGTCCACAGGACTTTGTCTTGTTGAAGGTGCTGGGTAAAGGAGGATACGGAAAGGTAACTAGTTTACTGATTGCGAGTAGAGGTGCGATGTTACGAAAAGTGGGTGTTTCAATTCACGATTAAGGTGTTCCAAGTTCGCAAGACGTCAGGTCAAAATGCAGGAAAGATTTTTGCAATGAAGGTGAGATTTTCTAATGCTAATTCAACTTATAAATCTAGAAAAATAAAAATTGACAGAGAAATGGAAATTAATTGAAAAAAAAGTTGTGAAGACTGGGTATCTCAGGTACTGAAGAAGGCTACTATTGTTCGAAACCAAAAGGATACAGCGCATACGAAGGCTGAGAGAAATATTCTCGAGGCGGTGGGCATATTCTCTGTTCAATGATTCCTCATTTTTGTCTTATCCTGTTTGAAATTGAAATAGTTGTATGCTCTCGTAATAATGAAAGGCATCTTCCTAACTCGTTTTTCCCTTTATAGGTGAAGTCTCCGTTCATCTGTGACCTGTTGTATGCCTTCCAAACTGGCGGCAAACTCTATCTGATCCTCGAATATTTGAGTGGAGGAGAGTTGTTCATGCATCTCGAGAGAGAAGGTTTGATGTCCCTTTAATAGTCTTCTCATTGACTGACACTCCTCATTCTATCCAAGACATGTATCAAAGTGTCTGTCAATTCTTCGCTTTGTCTCGTATTAGCCTCTACTTATCTCTATCCTCTTCGTAACTTCTTATCTAGCAAACGCTGGCTCTTGTTGAAATGCTGTTGTGTGAAAGGGGTCAAATGGATGATTTGCAGGAATATTCCTGGAGGAAACAGCCGCATTCTACCTGTCCGAGATCGTTGTGTCACTAGCTCATCTACATGAGCAGGTTTGCAATTATTGTGCTTCTCATAGTCATTGAAGCCGCTCTTCTTACAGTAGTCGAAGTGTTCCCTCTTCAGGGAATCATCTATCGTGACCTCAAACCGGAGAACATTCTTCTCGATGCTAAGGGACACGTGAAACTCACTGATTTCGGACTGTGCAAGGAGACTCTCGAGGGAGAGGGAAAGACGCATACTTTCTGTGGAACAATAGGTAACAATGCTAACATTATTGGCTATAATATTATCCCTTATTCATTTGCGCAAGATGTGATATTGACGTTATTCAGAATACATGGCCCCGGAGATCCTGATGCGTTGTGGTCACGATAAGGCTGTTGACTGGTGGAGTCTCGGAGCACTGATGTTTGATATGCTTACGGGAGGACCTCCCTTCACTGCTGAGAGCAGAAAGAAGACCATCGACAAGATTCTCAAGGTTAGTCTTTTACGAATGCTTGCATTGCCTGACTTGCAAGTCGAGGAAATCCCTCGATTGGTTGGTAATGCGTTGACTCAAGCCAAAAGAAGTGTTTTGTCTCGTGAGAATATGTGTTGTGGACTGGTGTGAGTCTTTACATAGTGCAGCAAACCATACGTGGGCAACCTTCCCCGCAATATTTTAAAAACGGGCCTACCAGTGTACGAAATCAGGCCTACCAATTGAAAGTTTATAGAAAATATAGGCCTACCAAAGTAAAATTCCGAAGAAATTTGGGCCTACCACCCATGCTTCGGGTCGATGCCCACGTATGCAGCACACAAGCTTTTTGAAGTCCGTAGGTCAGTTGAATATAAGAGATGTCAACGGTGATGATAAGTGGCTTGTATTACAGGGTCGTCTGACTCTCCCTGCTTATCTATCGCCTGAGGCGCGTGATCTGATAAAGCGACTTCTGAAGAGACATGTTGAGACACGGTTGGGAGCTGGACCAGAGGATGCAGAGGAGATTAAGGTGAGGGGAAGGGAGCGGGTGAGAGGAGGAGGGGGGGGACGGAAGGGAGCGGGTGAGAGGAGGGGGTTAAAGGGGGAAGGGAATGTTCGTGATTCCGTGAATCGTGGGTATTGCGTGTGAGAACGGCTAAGAACGGAACTCCATGTTTAAACAATTTTTATATTTTCTTGTAACAAGGATTAGTGAGGTATATATCGACGTTTTCATCCCGCCTGGACGTACTGCTTATCTTTTTGGATGGATGAGTATTATGTCATTGCAGGCCCATCCCTTCTTCCGATCTCTCAACTGGGATATGGTTGTGGGAAGACAGACCGAGCCTCCCTTCAAACCCGATATACAAGACGACGAAGACGCATCGCTTTTCGACTCCAAGTTCACCAAGGTTTGTGGCTCAATGGAGGATATAGAGATGTGCATCCAGAGAGGAACGTGAGATGCACAAAGAATGGAAACGTGAGAACAAAGCTATAGATTAAGCAAAATTTTGTCAAATATCTTATAGGAAAGTATTTATATTTGACATAAGGTATAGACAAAATAGTTGTGTTGAGATGACACCAGTGGACTCGCCCTGTGACACTACATTCTCGCTCGCTGAGAATAATCCCTTCGCTGGATTCACCTACGTCGCTCCTTCCATCCTCGAACAAGTATGTCACTTTCTCATTCTTTTACACTACGTCGCATAAGTCGTTTAGTATATCACATATACATGGTCACGTACTCGTGTGTAGTTTGAGATTTGAGGTTTAGCTAACTAAGAATGAGGGAATGATTTGAGATGGACGCGCCGGTTCTGAGTAGACCACGGCAACGAAGGACCGCCGCTCCTTCTGTTAGTGGGTAAGTACAATCTTATACCATCCTCCCCATAATATAGCATTACAAATTGTTCTTTTATGAACTTTTCCCCTAAGCAATGTTTCCTCTATGCTGGATACTGTAATGCAAATGAATAATAGTGGTTTTGCAGTGACGTAAACATGCAATAAGACAGGGACACGGTATCCCAATACGGTATGTCTGTGTGTTATTGACTCAATACACACTATGCAGCATCGTTTATGTTACTTCGATGCCTTTTGCCTTCGTCCTTTATTCATCTACTAGATCCTCCTTTTCATTTCATTGTTACGGAGAATAGTCAATCAGATTGCTCCTCTTTCAGTTGTCCTCCTCTCCCTTCCTTTGATTTGCTTGTTTCATTCATTGCTCAATCAGAAGTGAGACTATCCCAGTCCAATCTCATTTCAATCAGCAGTTTATCTCCTTGTTACCCCCCCCCCTTCCTCTCTTTTGTCCCTTCTTATTCAGTCACATGCGGCCTTACTTCCCGATGCTCTTCCCCATCCTTTTCCTTCAGTTTTCATTGCTTACTCTCTTCTCATCTCAACAGCACCTCAAATTGTTGTGTCCTTCGACTCCTTTCAACAGTGCCTTCCTCATCTTCCCATCCCTACAGTACTCTCTACAATACCCCCCCCCCCTCTACAGTACCCTTTCCCGTCCCCAATCGGTCTCACCGTATCCTCTCCTTCAATTCCCGTTCTTCGTCCCCTTCACCCCCTTCATCTCTTCTTTTGTCAATTCCTTATCTTCACCAGTCAATTAGTTCTCTCTGGCCATGCCTTGCTTATCTTAAAAGGTTCTTCTTTGGGAACAGTTGACTTCTATGGGAATATATTGGATGGTTTATTAGATAATCTAGCGACTCATCATGTTGTAGGCTATTTGAATACTCGTCACCTGTATCAAAAGCCTATTAGCTCATTCTCGATATCATCTGAGATTCTGTTCCTACTTTGAATATCGCTTAGAAGGATGTAAGAAGGAGGTAATGTCTGCTACATTCATTCTCACTGTTTTCATTAATCACATTTGTCTGGAATCTTTGATATTCGTGGGAATAGTGAGACCAACTGATTACATGACCCTTGTCCCTTTCTTCTTATGTGATCGCTCTTTCCATACAATCTTGAATATCTTCTTGATAGGAAAGATCTTTGAGGAATGAATGGTGTGCGCTTAATGAATCATCGTTTTGTTTCTTTTATTTCTTTTTGAGATGACTTGGAGTGAGTGGGAATGATGTGAGTTAGAGATTTTCCCCTCTTTATGGGACATGGTCGAATTGTTTTTGTTGTTTGCTAATTGTAAAGTGATAAAAATAAATTTGGAAATGTTCAGTTGTTATGTGCAGAGGAGAAAATCAATACTGCTGTTAGCGAGGAGTCGGAATACGGGAGGGTCTCGGAGCGAAATAAGAGGAGTCATTCATTTGTTGTGGTGGTGAACTATGACTGTTGCTGAAGACTCTTTTGATGTAAGTATATGAAGTTGTTTATTAATAAGCCACATCCTAGTCTAAGAACTCGTAGTAGACAATAGCGAGTGTCGTATTTGATATGATTACAAAGCATGATAAGCGACTGTTGAGGGAGCGTATCGACCACTGTGCTTCTGGACTACATCGGATGTTGATGATTGGCTTCGAAAGAGAAGACCCAAACTCGCTCTCAAATACTCACTCTTCTTCTTGAAGCATAACATTAACGGTAAAGTAAAGGCATACGTCTTGTGATAAAAGTGAATAGGGCGCGTACTCATGGACATAAGCGATGAAGATCTCAAGGAGATTGGAATTACATGCTTTGATGAAAGGTAGGAATAAAGAAGGTCGAGCGGAATAGAATATTCCAGGCAAGACCTGCTCCTTGAAATACGCAAGGAAAAGTTGTACAGCGACAAGGACGAACTCACCAAACTTACAGAATCGACACAGTAAACATGTATAGTAGCTTCCGCCTCTATGTTCCAGATATTCAAAGTGATCTCATTGTAAATAACTATTCAACAAACGCGATAAACTAATACTATCGTCTAAGCTGTTATATTGACAACGGGGATTCGCACAATATGAGTAGGAGTAGGCCTAATCTTATTGTGAACATTTTGAAGTATTCCTGACCGCGAACTTGATCCCATTACTCCGTGCACCACTTTCTGCAACAACTCTCATTCACTTCATAGACTGCGAGAGATCACAGAGTTCGAATAAGAAATTACCCTTGAGCAGATAAGAGATTGTAGTATTTCACGACGGAAGGGTCGAATGAAGACAGCGGAAGCTATTGGATTCAGGAAGGTTGACAGGGATGATAATGTATTCGTTATCGTCGAAAGCCATGCAGGTACTGTCACTCCTCAAGAGAATGGTTCAGAGTAAGTTGTAGAGGAGTGGATACCGTATGAGAATAGCAGCATGAAGATAATAGTGGATCCAAGAGTACAGGTTACTGTACCCGACTGTACGAGAAGGCCAATGGACAGATGCAGCTGATCTCGCTCCCTTCGAAGTCCCGCGGGGTTCAGACGATTCAGATCTGAGACTGGCTTAGGCTTACCAAGGACACACATGATTACTGTTCTTCTTCAGTCCGTGGTTGTGCTGCATCAGATAGGCAAGTACTCGAATATTACAGTAGTCCGTTACTACGATGATTAGAGCGAGGTATCCGAAGTATAACTGAAGGATACAGATTGCACTTGACAACAAGTTAGTGTATCATTTAGTGTTTCTACGGGGAGTGATCTAGTTAAGGGTTGTTCCATTGACACTCGCTCCAGTCAAATGTTATCGGAATGCTTATTCTACTTCCTCTCTTTCCTTCTCAGAATGCACCGCGTGCAGTAAAAAGTGAATGGGATGCAGTTATCCCGACGGGAATACCGACAGATTCGAAATAGCCGTGACGACTAACCAAAGGTCTCGGAGTCCAATCGATTTCGATGAACATCGGACATTCATCGTTCTCACTTATTGTGCCTACGATAAAGGCAAGGAAGAAGTAGATGTACTGAAGATAATGCCTATGAAAGAAAGATGAACTAGGTATTTATACCTATCCCTAAAAGCATAAACATATTTAATCTGGATTGAACAGGGCAACTTTCACAGATTCGCACAGAGTTGTTTTTATTCAACCTGATATGAAGGACTAGTTTGAGTTAGTATGTAGCACTCACCAATGGAGCAGAGATTATGAGATAAAGAAGAAATAGAGCTATGCTCTTGAAGTCTGCTCCGTACATTACGAGACAATATCGAACGATCGATATTGCCTGTAAGATGAGAGTTTATCTTAGAGGAATAGGTGTACGCTCTCCGGAGAATTAGTGCGCTATTTGATGATTAAATGAAACTTACACAAGACACAGCAAAAGTGCTGTTCATAGTGGCTGCTGCAAATTGTTTGATGAGGGAACACGCAAGTGTAGATATCAACAACTGGGGTCTGGAAATCATGAATGAGCAAGATGTTGAAAAATCAGCTTACCTTATCGGAATAACTATGACCATAAATACGTTAAATAAGAGAATGGGAATAGCCAATGCAAAGCCCCCGAATGTCAAAGAGATGACCGTTAACTGCAATTTGAAAGGGATGACTATATAGGTGGGATGGTAGGAGCGAAATACCTTATACTGCTTATACATCGAAGGGCGACGACGAATGATTGAAATGAGCATAAGAACCGGCAGAATTCCTTGAGATAATTAATAAGGTACGAAAGGAATAAAAGGAACCTGGCGACATCGTTAGAAGATTCCGGATTACAGCTGGGAAGTACTCTGGATGGAATGGATGCACATCAAATAAAGATGCAGGGGGAGTGGACGTTGCCATCTAAATACAAGCAAGGCTTTCCCAACTGATCTCATTGTCAGTTGCAAATGACCACATTCTTATCAAAGAATGAGATGCAATGGAAATGCACGAACTATATCACCTGTATGCTTGACGTGGGTGGAGCAAGATTTGAAGTGGAAGGTTAGCGATTTCCAGATACTTATAGCATAGGGGAGCAAAATGTGGAATGGAAGGGAATAGTGGGATACTCGTGTCGTATACGGGGGAATGAATGACTTCCTCGACTCCCGTCAAGCAATGCTGGGAATGCCTCTCACTCCAATAAGATCACAAACACTACCCTTTTCGCTCGCTAACTCACTTATTTACCGATAACATCCAGTTCGGATACTCCACCAATCTACCATTAGCTTCTTCAGTTCCCTTCTTATAGATTATCAGGCTTGAGCTCATCAGTTAAATTTATGATTGGAAAATGGTTCGACACTTCTTATGTTATTTGTTACAGTAGGAGATTACGGTATTATACTTTGAATTCGCGCTCAAAAATTGTTTGCGTGAGAATGGTGCGCGTCTTCACCATCGTGCGCGTTTTTGGTGTACGAAATTTTTGAAACCTTGATCGTGTTCACCAGCGAAATAGCGAGCTTTTGATTAGTTGTACCGTCGGTGTGCAAGACCACAAGACTGACTTGTGGTTCTTTCAGTCCATCGGGTAACTTGCCTAGGCTTCTTCCTCGTCGGCTCTCTCCTCTACCATGTCACGCCGTAGAGGTTTTCAACTTTCTCTGGTTTCGAATTTAATCTATTGGCTTTTGAATAGTTGATTCGTGTTGCTTTACCTTGTCCCTTCAGATGGAGCTGCGTACGCTGCGGAACTCAACCGCAAGCGTGCAATGAATGCAGCAGATGACCCAGGAGATGAGAATAACGGGCCGACGGAGAAGATTGCGTTCGGCGCTGCAGGCACATTCGATACCGTCTGTTTTTCTCTTATTTTCTGATTTGATACTACAATTAGCATATCTGTCTTTCAATATCAACATAAAAATAAGGAGCTTTCCACGTTTAGGATGTGTACGGGTCAGTCCGAGGTGGGAAGGGTAATTTCGATGATTCCATTGCAGCTGGAGAGGAGGAAGATGATATTGGTAACTTGTTTTGCTCTTATTATCTATCTGGTTCATACCAGCGTTTGTGTTAGTTTATTGTTCTTGTTAACGTGCACTAAATGTTTTTTGCACATCTTAATGGGGTTATATTTTAATCTACTCCTAATTTCGGGCATGTTATTTCGAGTGTTAGTGATGTTATTGTAGATGAGGATGCCGTCACTGCTGCGATCAAGACTCAGAAGACAGGAGCTTACAATGCCCCTCAGAAGTTCGTTGCGGAGGCTCAACGTACTGCTCCGGTCAGTTTTTTTGTACAATTCATAGCAAAAGGCCTACTGCTTTTCCATACAATCGATGGCAAAGTCTACTAGTTACCCAAGTAGATATTCTATTCCCTTTAATGGGAACTTCATTTGGTTAGTTCAGCAGCGAGGAAAAACATGATTTTAATCCTACTTGGTATATCCGATAACGTTCACATTACCACTACCTTTGATTGTGTCCATCCCTGCAAATAATACTACGCTTCTGCTTGTGATAGTATCTACTTTAGGAAGTGGATCCATTCGAAGATACTCGTCGAAAGACGATAGCAGAGAGACAGTCGAACTACCATGCCCGAGCGAGGCAACGACAGATCTCTCCTGATCGAATCGACCCCTACAGTCGGTCATCCTTCCTTGTCTCTTTAAGCTCTATTCTTCAGTTGACCAAACACCCGATTCGCGGCAACGAGATTATGCTACGGTTATGAAGGAACAGCAATTGACTGATGAACAACGAAAGGTATTGTTGGAAGGATTGAAGAGAGGGGATGATTGGTTCCAGGTCAACAGGGAAATGATGGACAAGGCGAAGAGTGGAGAACTCAAGGTGAGTTGAGGGATACTGTAGGAGGGAGGGAAGGTATGGGGATACGGTAATGAGAGAAGAACGGATAGCGTTGAGGTGGTGGCGGAACCCGAAAAGAAGAAGAGTCGATTCGAACCCGAGCATGAGAACAAGTCGTCGGAGGTATGTCATTCTCTGTCTCGACGTATGCATGAACTCGCTTCTCTCTACGTCTCCCCCATCCCTCCCTTAGATCCTCGGTGCTGCCGCCACTCCCAGAGATGGCTCCCGTCCCAAACAACGACTGGGATTCACTGCGATGGCTGCAGAGCAAGCGACTCCCTCTGTCGCACGATGGGACGAGACTCCCTCCAATGTCTCTGCTACCGATGCTACTCCCGGAACTGTCAGGTCAGACATATACACTATAGGCAGGCTTCCATTTATGAGTATTAATCAACCAAGTCTGGTAGGGATTGATTGGTGACGTAGAGGAACGAGGGTTGATTGAAGGTACATTGCAGACACGGAGATGCCACTCCCGGAGCTGCGACTCCCAGGAGAAATAGATGGGATTTGACACCGAAGGAGGGGTCGAGGGATGGGGGAATGACTCCCGCGTGGGGTGCGGAGACTCCCTCGAGTACGAGGGGAGGCGATGATATCAAGGTATTCTAGGGGGGGGGGAGGAGGGGGAGATCGGTGGTTCAGTTGGAAGACACGCCTTCTGCCTCGAAGCGTCGTTCCCGATGGGACCTGACCCCCTCTCAAACTCCCGCTGCCGGATCTCAGACTCCTTCACAGGTATGCTCTTATTGAGGGAGAAGAGCTATGTCCAGTCTATTAGTTTGGCTTGTTATTGGTTCGAATGGGATAAATGTTATTGAGATGGGAGGGGCGACTCCCGTGCAGTTCACCCCTCGTCCCGATGCAACTCCACAGATGACTCCCGGTCAGATCTCCTCCCCCCACTTCACATCCATCAGTCCTATAGATGTTCCTTGGTTATTGAGTTTAACTACGATATTGAGGAGGTACAACCCCAGTGGGAAAACTGGCCATGGGAATGGCGACTCCCGCGGTTCCTCTTGTGGCTATGACCCCTGAACAAGCTCATGTGTGGAGGATGGAAAAGGAGATTGATGACAAGAATCGACCATTGACTGATGAAGAACTCGAAGCACTCATTCCTCCTGGATACAAGGTATGGTGGATGACTCGTAGTGGACAGGGAGTACTGTAGCACTACCGTACTCGAGTATGGGAATGGAAGGGTACTGTAGGTTCTTCCCCCTCCTGCTGGATACATTCCTCTTCGTACTCCTGGAAGGAAACTTCTCGCGACTCCTACTCCAATGGGAGGTATCGTGAACTGAGTGAAGAGAAGTAGATAATGGAAGGATTAAGGAGTCGCGGGTTTCACTATGCAAGGTACACCTGAGAGATCGGAAGGGGCAGCGAAGATATTCGGGGGGCTATTGGAGAGTCAGCCGAAGGTGAGGACAGGACTATGATATGACTGAGCACTTGATCAGGACAAGGAACTCCCCCCTCTCAAGCCAGAAGACATGCAGTACTTCGATAAACTACTTATGGATGTCGACGAGAGCTTGTTGAGCAAGGTTTGAGGGAGAAGGGAGGGAATGGGAAGGAGGGACATTCAGGAAGAGAAGATGGAAAGGGAGATTATGGCGAATCTGTTGAAGATTAAGAATGGAGCACCCCCTCAGAGGAAGAGTGGATTGAGAACGGTAAGGGGAGGGGAGGGAGGTGAAGGGGAGTGAAAGAGTCCCTTCAGATCACTCAAAACGCCCGTCGATATGGAGCGGGTGCCCTGTTCAATCAGATCCTTCCCCTTCTGATGTCCCCCTCTCTCGAAGATCAAGAACGACACTTGCTTGTTAAGGTCAGTCTCTTCTCTGCTTGCCATTCCCTATTCAGTATCTGAGATGCACTCGCTTCCCTTGTCATCTACTCCTAGTCTAAGCCGTGATTACAGGTAATCGACCGTGTTCTGTACAAGTTGGATGACCTCGTCCGTCCGTATGTTCACAAGATTCTCGTAGTGATCGAACCCCTTCTCATCGATGAAGACTACTATGCACGAGTTGAAGGTAGTCTATGGGGGGAGTGAGGAAGGGCACGTAGTGGGGTGGACTGATTATGAGGGGATGAGAGACTAGAGCATGCAAGGATTCTATTCTGTTCAGGTCGTGAGATAATATCGAATCTTGCAAAAGCAGCTGGATTGGCTACGATGATCTCGACGATGAGACCGGATATCGACAACGTTGACGAGTGAGTCTCCCCTTTGCCCCCCTCGATACCGTACCCCCTCTGCCCCCCTACCGTATTCCCTCCCCATCCATTCCCACCCCTCCCTGATGTGCAGGTACGTGCGTAACACGACAGCTCGCGCCTTCGCAGTGGTTGCCTCGGCCCTTGGCATTCCCTCCCTTCTTCCCTTCCTCAAAGCTGTGTGTAGGAGTAAGAAGAGTTGGCAGGCACGGCACACGGGTTAGTCACTCCTCCTAACTACTCCTTCTCTCGGGTTAGTCACTCCTCCTAACTACTCCTTCTCTCTATGCCTCCTTTGATCCTAAACCATGTCCATCTGTTACTCTCATTATCATCTACTCTCTTTCCCTGTACCGTAACCCCTTCAGGCATCAAGATCGTGCAGCAGATTGCTATTCTCATGGGATGCGCAGTTCTTCCCCATCTCAAGTCTCTGGTCGAGATTGTAGAGACGGGACTGGAAGACGACCAACAGAAGGTATGTCTCCCCCCTACTCTCTGTATTCCGCCTCTATCCCCCCTTTCCCTCCTTCCCCTCCCCTCCCCTCAGGTGCGTACCATCTGTGCACTGTGTCTATCAGCCCTGGCCGAAGCAGCAGCTCCCTATGGAATCGAAGCCTTCGATTCCGTTCTCAAGCCCCTGTGGAAGGCGAGTTGACTTCCATATTCACTGTCACTCAAAGCCCCAACTCGTATGAATAGTCTTCTGCTTCCCCTCTTCTCCCTCAACTTGCCAGTTCAGGGTATCCGAATGCACCGTGGAAAAGGTCTTGCTGCGTTCCTCAAGGCCATTGGATTCCTCATTCCTCTTATGGATGCAGAATACGCCAGTTACTATACTCGAGAAGTTAGTCTTACATCTCTGCTATTCATCTTTTACTCTTTTCTTGATCTCTAACTCTGCCTTTCATAAGGAGATGATTGTTTTGCTTTAGTAATTGCTTGCAGGTAATGCTCATTCTCATTCGTGAATTCGCTTCTCCCGATGAGGAAATGAAGAAGATTGTATTGAAGGTAAGTGACATATATCTATCATAATTGTGGTAACATACTAAACATGTGTAGGTACTGTATGGAAATATTCATTTTAATTTTCTCTCCAGATGTATCTAATTTTTTAAAGTACATAAAAGTCTTGATTTGAGGTGGTGAAGCAGTGTTGTGCGACGGAAGGAGTAGAGGCCAGTTATATCAGAGATGAAATACTCGGACACTTCTTCAAGGTACGGTAGATTGATGGGGTGAAACATATTCATGCCTGGTTTGCAGTCGTTCTGGAATCACAGAATGGCTATGGACAGAAGGAACTACGCACAGTTGGTGGATACGACAGTCGAGATTGCGACGAAGGTGAGAGAGAATCTTCCTGTACTTGAGATGTGCTTATTCGTGGTATAGAGTGATTACATGACTGTACTAGCCTCGCTAATTGTAGCACATTGTAGGTGGGAAGTGTCGAGATCATTGCACGAGTTGTAGATGATCTGAAGGACGAGAATGAACAATACAGGTTCGTTGAGAATATCTTGTACTTGCTGATTACTTGTGGTCTTTCGTATACGAGGGAAGGTATTCGTTGTAGGAAAATGGTGATGGAAACGATCGAGAACATTATCACTCTGCAAGGAACATCGGATATCGATTCTCGATTGGAAGAGCAGCTCATTGACGGAATCCTCTATGCCTTCCAAGTGAGTCTCAGTCTTTGATCGGTGTCTTCCCCTCGTAGGTTACTGTAGAGAGAGACATAACTCTTTGCCTTGCAGGAACAAACGCAAGAAGACGTAGTGATGTTGGATGGATTCGGAACTGTTTGTCGAGGACTCGGACTGTGAGTTAACTATCAATACACCTATTCCTACCTCCTTCTTATCCTCATTCTCTTGTAATTTCAGTCGAACGAAGCCGTATCTTCCACAGATTTGTGGTACAATCTTGTGGAGATTGAACAACCGTTCAGCTAAAGTACGACAACAAGCAGCTGACCTTGTGGGTTATTTATCTCCTCTTTTCGGTCGTCATTATGTGTGTGGCATTACTTTTTAGTCTAACAATCGAATTATGATTCACTTTCAGATCGCACGTATCGCTCCGGTAATGAAAGTGTGTGAAGAGGAGAAGCTGATGGGGCATTTGGGAGTTGTTCTCTACGAATATCTTGGAGAAGAGTATCCAGAGGTATGCTCTATTCTTATTATATTAAGAGGAATGGGGGATAGTCAATAATTTTTTAAGGTGTTGGGTTCGATCCTCGGAGCGCTGAAGGGAATTGTCAATGTGATTGGAATGACGAAGATGACTCCTCCGATCAAGGTAGCCCTGCATCTTTTAGCCCTAGATGACGGTTGGTTACGGAATTGGTTTATCGATTAGCATATCAATTTGCCTTCAGGACCTGCTCCCTCGCCTCACTCCAATCCTCAAGAATCGTCACGAGAAGGTGCAAGAACACTGCATTGATCTAGTCGGTTCCATCGCTGACAGGTCTGTCTCTATCTCTCATCCCTCCCTTCCAATCAGTCTAAGTTGATCTAGCCCTTCTTGTATCGTTCGATCTCCTGACAATAAGTCTACCAGTTCCCTTCAGAGGATCGGAATTCGTGTCAGCCCGAGAGTGGATGCGAATCTGCTTCGAATTGCTTGAACTGCTTAAGGCTCACAAGAAGAGTATTCGAAGAGCCGCCATCAATACATTCGGATACATAGCTAAGGTTGATGATTGATCTTTGATCTCTTTGGGGGGAGGGGAGAGGAGGGAGTGGCTGATGGATGTGATGAGAGTGAATGATGTGCAGGCCATTGGTCCCCACGATGTACTGGCAACTCTTCTCAACAATCTGAAGGTGCAAGAACGACAACTTCGAGTGTGCACTACTGGTCAGTCTCTTCTCTTCTTGTCCCCTTGACTACTCCCCTATACCGTACCCCCTCCTCCCCTATACCGAATCCCCCCCCCTTCTACCGTACCCCTTCCCAATCCGGATTGTTTTGAGTGGCCATTGCCATCGTGGCTGAGACCTGTTCTCCCTTCACTGTTCTTCCCGCAATCATGAACGAGTATCGAGTGCCCGAGATCAATGTACAGAATGGAGTACTCAAGGCACTCTCTTTCATGTTCGAGGTACGATTGATTGGATGGAATCGTTGACTAGGATGGGTGATGGATGAATAAAGAGTGGTGTTGCAGTACATTGGAGAGATGGCGAAGGACTACATCTACGCTGTGGTTCCCCTTCTGGTGGATGCAATGCAGGCTCGTCTTCCCTCTTCATTCCTCTATTCATTCCATTCAGGAACGAGACCCCGTACATAGACAAATCGCGATTGATGCTGTAGCTCATCTGTCTCTTGGAGTATATGGATTCGGATGCGAGGTATTGGGGATGGGGATAGTGTGCTTGCTTGTGAATGACGAGTCAAGGGGATGGGAGAGTGTGAATGACTAGTCCAAGTACCTAGTATACCCCTTGATACCCCCCAATATACCCCTTGAGGATGCCCTCATTCACCTTCTCAATCACGTGTGGCCCAATATGATGGAGAACAACCCGCATATCATCCAACGGTTTATCTTTGCCTGTGAAGGAATGAGAGTGTCTCTCGGACCCATCAAGGTAAGTGTCCCTCGTCTTCCTCTCTTATCCTTCATCTTTTCAGGTTCTACAATACTGTCTACAGGGATTGTGGCATCCGGCCCGCAAGATCCGCGAGCCTTGTTGGAAGGTCAGTTTAGACCCCGTTCTGTCTTTACTCCCCCTTATGGAATACGTTGATAGTAGGAGTCATTGCAAATGTTGCCTTGAGGTGTACAACAATCTGATTCTCGGCTCGCAAGATGCCGTAGTTGCTGGATTCCCTCGAGTGGAAAACACAGAGAGAAACACGTATATCCGATATGAAATGGACTATTTGCTGTGAGGGGTACTATAGCATGGATACATGCACTTCTAAATACTCAGTCGATTGCATCTCTTTGTTAGACTTCTTTTGTTCCTTTGTGTATTCCATTTGTCTTCTTAGTCAACCAATTGTTCATTTAATCTTGAGTGTAGTTGTTGTCTTTGTTGTTTTGTAATTGGTATTGGAATGAGTGATTACATCAATAAGAGGGAAGCATAGCTGCTAATTAACCGTATATAGCTCGTCCGTTCATCTTTTTCATACTATTTCATTTCCCTTCCTTCCTTCCAGGAATCTGTTACCCTATAATTATATTCATACGTTTCTTCTCATTCTTTTCTTGTTTTTTTTTTGTTGTGAAGAGAGTTGTTCGAATTGTATCGACTGCTTGTTTCACTTGAAATTGCCGCTTTTTCAATAAACTAATGAGAGTAGGTTGGAAGGAAGTGTCAATGTGGCCAGAAGTTGAGAAGGGTCTTGAGAGTATCTGAATGGGGAACAGAAGGAGGAAGATAAGCAATAGGAAGGATTACAGATGGCTATGCTGCATGACTATCCCGATCTATCGCGTATGACTGAAGAAGAATTGCAAGATGTCAAGAGGGGCATCAACCCTGTCATACGCACTAAATACCCTCCAACGAGGACGGCGGCAAAGGTACTGTAGGTATACGGTAGAACACTTTACTGGCTAACAAACAAGGTAGATAATACATCGTTCAACTATCCGCGCCCTTGCTCTTATTAAAAGTATTTTAGTGAAATATAGGCCGGCGACTGCTAAAAGTAACATGGTATTTGAATTATGTATTAGGAATGAGATTGTTGCCCTATATATCCTGTAGATGAATCACGATTAGGTAGGAAAAGGAGGTGATGGGAAGATTACGGTAGTGGCAGTGATGTGCAGGGTCCGTTGCGATGGTCAACAGGGAAGAAAGCGAGTAGAGGAGGAGAAGGAAAACCGAAGAAGAAGGAAACCGGGGTTGGAGAGGAATCGATGGAGGGAGGGAATAGAGCGATCAGACGGGATATCACGAGTGCTACGGTAAGTTGAGTACTGTATGCGAGTACTGGAAGTGGTGTTGAGGCAAAGACTAAGAAGAGGAAAGGATGCAAGGGAGGACCTTGTTCATCGAGTCAATTGTGCACTGTGAAAGAAGTGGGCTCAGAGGAGGATGAAGAGGGGAAGGGAACAAGGGAGAAGAACGTCAGTTCATACTTTGCATTAGGACAATCGAGGGGATAGGGTAGGAATGTGGGATAAGTATGTTGTAGAACGAAGACAGTCCCTCCCCTTACCCCGATCGAACACCCGTCCGCATTGTCACACACTACCAGGTTAGTCCACTTATCCTCAAACTAGGATCTAGTTTGTTTAAAATAAGCAGTTTATTGAGTCAGAATTATTGTGAAGTTGATGTTAAGGGACGAGCAGCATGTGACAATCCACAAGCAAAAGTTGCTGTTGTGAGTGTCTTTTATTCCTTGATTTATTGAGGGAATCAGTCGTTTTAAACTGGGTTTATTAATGGAACTGGGAGATTAGACCCTACACTTATCATGCTGAAGATTGGGTAGGTACGGTAGGAGGGCGGAGGGGAAGGGGGGATGGGATCGATACGGGGTGTGGGTTGGTTTGAATACACTTCTCTTCTGGTTGTTTCTGATTGTTCTCCCCTTTTTGAATGCTGCAAACACAGTGCTAATCATTGACGCTGTCTCACATAAGATGCTATTAAGGTAGCGTAAAAAGTGAAAAAGTGTAGAGAGAAATTAATAACAAATCATTTGCCGCAAATGCAAAAAAATTCTGTGTGAAGGTGGAGAGACCGGATAGGTTATTCACTCTCACGTCCCCTTCCTTTTTCATTTTGGAAGAGGTGAGCGTTGGAATTATCCCTATGCATCTTGTTACCATGAATATGAGAAGAAAAGCGAAGATGGAGCAGATGAGAGCAAAGAGAGTAGATAGGCCGTATATTATCGTGAGCGTTTTGACTGAGTGGAAATTGAAATCTATAAGGGTACTGTAGCTAGGATGCAAGAGGGTACGGTATGAATGGGTACCGATGAAAAGAATTAGAGTGTTGCTTAGGATCACTAAATCCAAAAATCCTATCGATTATTCTAGTTTCCATTAACTCACTTAGTAATGAATTCGTTCACGTTGCATGTTGTGACGAAGAGAAAACAACACATCTGAATAACTTGTTTTATTACAAAGTCTTAAATTGTAGAAGTAGACAAGATTGAACCTGTAGAAGTAGACAAATTATGATGGTGAATCTTGAGATGGTCTTGCATTTCATATCAAAGGAAGAGAGGGGAGACCGTATGTTGTGAGAGAAGAGATGGGGAATGATTTGAGGAGAGAAGATAGAAGATTGGGGGAGGGAATATCAATGAGATCATTTACAGAGTGCAAAATTAGGAATGGAAGTGGGCAGTTTCTGTCGCGTTATGAGTGAAGATTTAGAAGATGAAGGATACATTCTTTGCATTGACCAGATACTCAATGCACACAAGGTATCTCTTATTATTGATGTTCCATCCTCTTCTGATTAACTTGTTTGTCCTTAAGCAAGAGAAGGTGATCTCCATAGCCAAGGATTGCTTTCCCGATGCAGTCTCTCGTTGTGTTTTCGTCACTACGGCTGAGAAACACGATGTATTTGACCTTTATAAGGAATTATATTAAGCTATTCTTTTTTGATGTATGCCACTTTGATGCTTTCGTTGAGGTGTCGCTCGATAATATACAGCTAACCTTCAAGGAAACGTATATGAGTAGGGCCGATATGTGGCAGTACAGGAACCGACTGATTGGGCAGTGTGCTTATCAGGTTTATCTCTTCTCCTCTTATTCCTCCTCGAATACTGTGCAGTCTCGTATTCATCCTTTCTATTCAGGATGGAAACTTGAAGTTTATGAATATTCAAACGAAGACGAGTGATATGTGGTTGGCGGGTAATACAGTGAAGAGTGGATACGTTAGTGAGGACACGCGAGTTGTATTCCGGTCGTCGAGTAGTATGGTTAGTCTGTAGTCTATCTCAACCTTAGATAGGAGCCATCCATCCTTGTTCAGGTTGTCATTTTCCTGCAAATTTCATCGGAAATGTGGCAACTCGACCCACAAGGAGATCTCTACTTTGAGAAGGGAGCGAAGGTAACTCTGTTACAGTATCCTACAGTATCCACACCATCTCGTATTCAGGGATTTCTGACCGAACTGTTTGCCCGATGGAAGATCAATCAGTGCGCGCACTACGTCAGTATCATTCTCTGTTCGAGGTAGTCAATATTTTTATATTGGATACGGTAGAATGTGTGATGTGCAGGTTCTACTTTGTGGGAGGAGAGCACAATCCCGCGTTAAAAGCTCGATTGGGACCCAATAGTTGTGACAATCGGGGACGATACTTCTTGGTATACTGTAGCTACCGTAATTCACTAATTCATTTGTATTTAGGACTTTTACAAGCTTATTGTACAAAACGAACATTACGATGATTGGATGCACGTTGTTGCCATGGTTTGTACTATTTGCACGTTTCCCTCTCCTACAATAGTCGAAGACTTACAATTACGTGGCGTTTTGTTCACTCTTCAGGTAAAACGAGCATGGAATAACTACGAGAAGATGATCATCGATAAGATTCTGGAAAAGATCGAGGGAATCCCTTTTCCATTGGACAAAATCGAGGCAAGTATAGTCTTTCCCAGTAGAGTATTCCCCAGTTACAGTACCCCGTTCTACCGTAACCCTCTCCCGCTGTGCAGGTTTCAACTGCGGCCGATGGCAACTTCCTTCCCGCTCTGAATATGAGTATGAATGCATTCTACATGTATCATGTCGATAGACGATTCGAGACTACAGGCCAGCAGGTGAGAGAGTGCAGTCAATTGCAGTCTCTTCCATGTCCAGCCTCTCAGATCATCTTCATAACTCCGGGTGGGGGAGTATTCAATGTGGAGAGGGAATCAGTCGACAAGACGAAGCAGCGACTCATTGATATGGGCATCTCACTTGATCTGGTTAGCGATTAGACGAGTCTTGACAGTCATCTTTCTCACGTCGGATAGAGCTGAGTCACTGGTGATACTGTCAAGCATGTTAATGAAAGAGACTCGTGTCCATTTGAGTGATAAGTCGATTCCCTCTTTGTCCTTTGTAGATACTCTGTCAGTACTCTCCCTCCCCATCCATCCTACCTATTCCGTCCCTTCTCAGGTCTGTCTGGGAGAACAACCCCTCCACGCAGTTCCTCTCTTTTGTTTCCACCACGGCAGTGCCCCCACAACATACTTCATTCCCCATTGGATGAACTATTCCTATTTCCGAGTAAGTCTACCGTATACTCGTAGACTACCGTAACCCTCTCTCCCAGATGCCCATTCGATCAGCAATAGCCATAAACTTCCGACCTCGAGTGAACCTTCCCCAACAGTTATTGGTAGGAGGGAGGGTAAGGGAGGGGGAAAGGGAGTGATTCAGAGAGCACCGAGAGCCATGATTCTAGAGGGAAAATGGAGAGGAGACACGGATATGGACTCGCATGATGAACATGTAAGGGAAATCGGGGTATTGTGGGGGGGGGGGAGATTGACGAGGGATACTATTGACTGGGGATAGTGAGTGACCTGTTGAAGGCATTTCGAGAGTTGCTGACTGAATCGAAATACGGAGATCCGACGCATGCTGTATACAGTATCTGCGATGAATTGGGACTGCCGAGAAAGACTCCGTTTGAAGTGCAATTGGTAAGGGGGAAGGCGAGGGGATGGTGGGAGGGGGATGCGGTAGAGCAGATGACTTCATTGGAAAATGGTCGAGGTTTTAACAAGGGAGGAGATGAGACAGGTTGGGTTGAAACTGTAATGGGTAGATCGTGAATTGTGTTCCCTTTAGATGAAGACCTCGGAAATGCTGAGTGGTCCAGGAGCCAAGGATCGAGCACTCGGCTCTTCTCTCGATAACTCTTTGACTGTCATCGAACTGAGGAAGAGGTATGAGATATCATTTCAACTGAAAATACTCCTTTGGCAGATGTTTTTTATGCAAGTGTATTCTTGTGCAGGATGACGTCATCCTTAACTGGCTCCCTCGACACCCGTGCAAGTAGTGGCTTCGAGCCGAAGACGAGTCAGTCCCCTTCCATTGCCTACCGTACTCACCATGACTACCGTATCCCGTGGCAGGTGTTCAAAGACAGCGATCGGGTGGGTCAGACACACAAACGTCGACGGTGCGAGACCCGAGGGACTTGATAGGGGGAGTAATGGGAGGGGCTCCCTCCCTCAATCCATTCCATCCCGAAGACTTCTACGTCAGAGTATCCTCCAATCGACGCAGGTTTCGTCTTTCCTTGTATTCCCACTCTTCCCTTGTCGACCGTATCCCTACCGTAGTCGATCCCGTAAATCCCTGCTTCCAGATGGATTCACGTCTTTCCAATGGACGAGAACGGTCGATCTAAACTGGCCCATCACTACGTAGAGGTTTACTCTTTCCCCTTCTTTCCTTATCTCTAATCTCTTCTTTTCCCTGCAATTCGTGCAGTGAGTCATTGCAGCGAACCAGTAGTCCATTCGAGGGTTCCTCTCCCCTTTCTCTTCAGGTTGATCTCTCTATCCATCCGGATGACTAGAGTCTATCCATCTGGGTGACTAGAATCTATCCATCTGGATGACCAGAGTCTATCCATCTGGATGACCAGAGTCTATCCATCTGGATGACTAGAGTATAGTCTAGCTTGTCATTTCGATCCTTACCTCACGGCTCTCAAGTCACTCTTCTCCCTCTAGGGTCGGCTGCACCAACCCTCTCATCCGTACCTAACTCTTCACTCCAATTCCTTCCTTCTTTAATTCCTCCCTTTTTCACTCTCCTTCAGTTTGGTGGCGGGAATCCAAATGCATGATATGGGCTTGGACAGATTTTATTTTTTTACTTTTCAGGGCAAATCGGTGGTTCACGTTCGTGAGATCTCGGATGAATTGCCGGAAGCATCGGGAGGAATAGTTGGTGGAGGGGGGAATAGTGGAGGGATGGGAGGGGAGGGACTGAATAGAGGACCATTGAGACTCGGATTGGGAGGGGGTCTCTCTATGGGCAGTGCCCCTGTCACCAGTGGAGCCTTCACCGCCCCCTCCACTCTCCACAGAACTCCCATCACTCCTCTCCTCACTACAGTACCTCTTCAACCCGCACTCCCTACAGTACCCCCTCTGCCTACCGTACTCCCGTCCCCTACCGTACCCTTGTCGACCATTCCCCCTACCCCGATTTCTCCGAAGTCTCCATCGATTCGTTCTCAACCGATCCCCCTCCCCCCTCACCCATGTGGTTCTTCTCCCTTGTCCTCCTTCAACTCAGCCCCTTCCCTGTCTCCCCCCGTCGTCTCTCCCCTATCCCCTTCCTCTTACCCTCCCCTCTCCTTGGATCCCTCCATTCCCTCTCCAAACCCCCCTCCCCTTCCCTCTTCATCCTCTTCCTCCTCCCCTTCCTCCTCTTCATCTACCGTAATCTCCCCTCCATCTACTATTCCTCAACCGGATCTACAAGTTATTGCTCCTACGGTAATCTCACAGGTGGGATACGGTATGTCGATTAGTGAATATATCAATTTTGAGATACAATCAGCGACTTCTCCCGGTCAATCTACTATGACGGGCAGTCCACAAAGTGATCAACATGGGAAGGTGAAGAGAGGATGAGAGGGGCATTGTACTCAAATTTGAAACTCATTTCGCGGTGAATTAATTTGCCAGTTGCGGTAGGGTAGCCATGTAAATCGATAATTTAAAAATGCGGTGCGGGGGTGATTTTCCACTGCGGTATGGATCATTATATGGTAAAAGACGATTTGCGGCGGGAGGGGTAACACCCCGAAAAGTGAAATTAAATCCATTTTTGCCCTGGGGAAGGAGAGAGAGAGGGGAGAAGGATTGTTGCAGGTGATCGGTTATGGATTCGGAAAGGAAGGAGAGAAGAAGAGGACGATGGTGTGGGCATGGGGGTCTACTGGAGAGGAGAAGTGGAATCCCGCCATTGAGGTAGGCCATTGAGGAGGGGGAGTGGGGGGAGGGTGACTTCTTGTGAACCTCCGCTTGCCAACCATTCTTTTCCTCCTCATTCATTTTTTTTATTCGCATGCGGGCGGTTCGCAAGTGAACGATCACGGGAGGGAGGGGGAGAGAAAAGAGAAGGCAGGTCAGGGAAGTACTAACAAGGAGAGGTTTTAACAGTTGAGAAGGTGATAACCGAGTTAACCATCCTACGTGCAAGGATGAAAGGAGATTAACATCAACCACGAGGATACCGAAGGGGACAAGAAGGAAGAAGAGAAGAGAGAAGATAAATGCTAATGAAGCCACCAGTATATAGGGGGCTCGCCTCCCTCTCTCCATTCCTTTCTCCAGTTCATTCTACACTTCATTCCCCGTCCCCCTTTGTGACCCATACGTTGGTCAATCCCGTCTCCATCCAAGCCGAGATAAACGTTCTCGCATAACTCACTTGTGTTCTTACAGTACACCGGGGCCTCAACTGGCGACCAGACTTACTGTATCATACAGTAATCGTACCTTCCATTGGAATACTGTCAATGGCTGAGACCAATACGGTTTCTGGGGTGTCTTCGGGCATAAACCCCGATAATGTGTACCTGGGCAGAAGTCCCGGAGTATACGTGGCAGGCCAATCGTGGCGTTACTGGCGAAAGATGTTCGAGAATTTCATTGCCATACGAGCAGTGAATGACGAAGAGAGGAAGCGTCGCATCCTCCTGTCCGAGTTCGGAGCTGTAGCCTACATGGCACTGGAAGGTCTCCTCCACGGGAAACCACCAGAATCGGAGGCATACGATACTCTGATAGCTCTCCTAGAGGCACACTACACCCCCAAGGTGTTGGTGATGGTCGAAAGGTACCGTCTCCTTCACATGAGTCAGTCAGAAGGCCAAAGCCTAGCAGAATACTATGCGGCTATATCACAAGCCGCTAGAAACTGTTAAGTTCACTGAAGTCAAGGATTTTGAGGATTGCATGATTAGCATGGCTTTCCTCAGAGGAATCAAGAATGATTCTATCCGAATGAGACTACTAGAGAACGAATCTGACTCATCGACGAAGCTCCTCACATCCGCACAGGCGTTTGACGTTGCTCAACAGCATGTCACGTCGGTCGCGAGCTCTCTTCATGAACTGAAC
>LS926623.1:264003-276544 GCA_900490955.1 Micoletzkya japonica
ACCCTTTTCGCAGGATCATCGTAGTTCCGATGACCACGAATGAGCCCCGTCCCTCAGTGTGTAACTTCGTGAGGGACACCTCCCACTCCCCCCTCGACTCCCCCCTCTCTCCCTGTCCCACTCCCTGTGCAGAACAACACTCGGATCTACTCGAAGTACCGTAATCCCTTTGTCTCTTCTATTCACTCGTTCAAGGGACTCGTCCATCTTCTGCTTATGGTCAATCGATTACAATTGGCGGACGTCACTCTTGAAAAGGACAAGACAAGGTACGCTCAATGTCTTATGTCATAAATTTGAACTTTGATCGCTGATCTTTGTAGGTGGCAAATGGACGGTTGCGGGACGCAATTGAGTGAGGAAGAGATGACGCCGAGCCAGGTAAGTCGATAGTAGTACTGTAGTTGTTTATCGATAATTGACTGCAGATCCTGGATCGATTCCTTGAGAGTAAACTCACTCTCACTTCCATTCCCACGTGTACAAAACGAATCGTCGAACAGAGTGTCTTTCTCAGGTATGCGGTAGCTACAGTTTGTTTGTTTACTATGCTTACAGCATTATTGTAGCATGGAAAGCGGAGTTGAGATATAAGAGAGAGAAATGAGCTGTCTTCAGTTACGATCTCATTTCGTGGTTGCAAACGAATGTCAAGGAATTGGGATCGAGGGAAAGGGCGGTGGCGTATGCGAATGAACAACTACTCGACAACGACCTCCTTTGCCTCGTCCGCGCACGTCCGTCCCTTTCTCCGTCTACAGTACTCCTCTCCACTACCGTAATCTCCTCCCCTTCAGAAGACGGAGACGACGACATCGATTCGACTCGATCGTCAGGCGACGCGACCGCGGTCGCGTCCCGGTTCGCTCTTCGATTCGCGTATCAATACTGTTACCTACCGAAGGCCAGGGACGAACGGCTTCCGAGGTATTGTATTGTAGAGGGCACGGCCACGGAAATAATAACATGTTATGCTTAGTTTATTAATTTACAGACTCTGAATTTACAGAATTTACTTTTCTGAATAGACTCTCTTCAGAATGATGTGGGTAACTATTTGAATTGCAGATACTGTAGAGTTGAGTTGATGACCCATGGCTGCACACAAGACGTTCCACATTCTGAATGCATATTCCGAACTTCTTCCATGATTATCGACTTTCGCGAGAGAGACAACGACTATCCATTGGGAGAATGGGGAAGAGTAAGTGTTGGAAAAGAAAGGATTACGGTAGTTGAATGGGTCAGGTCGAGTTCGAAAGAGCGTATTGTGAAGGGAAGTCATTCGAGATGTGCGTCAAGTGGCTCATGGCAAGTGGACAAATGGTCTCGGAGACGGTAAGACAGGAGAGGGGTACGGGGTACTGTTGAGGGGATACTGTAAGATAGAAGGGGAGAGTAATGTATGTAGTGGAGGGGGAAGAGGTACGGTAGGTAGGTGGCTGTGTGCAGATCACCTCATGGAGAGCCCGTGCCAGCTTCGCCAAATTGTCTCTTTTTCCCATCCCTGAAGACGTGTTCGCCCTTCCGACAGATGTCCATTCCAACCCCCTACGGTATTCCATCCCCAAATCACAACTCAAAGATCCTATCTTTCAGTTGTCCTATCAAGATAACCATAGCAGAGAATTCCATTCCGGAGGAGCAGGTACCCTTACTGTTCCAATGAGAGCATCTCTTACACGTTTTTGTTTTCTCGTAGTTGTTTCCCTCATAATCGTCAATTGTATTCTTCAGTTGCCTACAGTCATGCGTCATCTTCTTCATTATCGTGGATTCATTTGCATGGCCTGTCCCGTTCACAAGAAACGTAGTGAACTGAGCCAGTGAGTGTCGTCTTCTGCCTTCTGTGACCCCTCCCCTTGTATTCCCCTGCTCTCCCCCCTCTCCCCTCCTCTCCCTTCTCTCACTCATCCCTTCAGATACTACGTGCACTCCACAGGAGGCATGTTCGTATCGCTGGAGAGACCATCGGATAAGTCTCCCTTCTACTATTGGAGTTGGAATCACATGCTAAGTCATCGATATCGAACGAAAAGGTACAGAGATACCATTATCAAACGAGAGGAGATAGAATGCGCTGTTTCGCAGTTTGCATCTAACCAGGACTGCATAGGAGTAGGATGTACCAGTTAGAGATGCACCGTACTCTCCTTCTTCTTGTCTTATTGTGTGTCACTCCGCCAGGGAATCCCATCGCAGCGGTCGGCATGCTAATGATGACTGTAAACAAGCGTGAGTCAAGCCATTACGGCACACAGGGTTACGGTATTCCCCATCGCACGCCGACCACGCACATCGATTGCATTAGACTATCGATTGATTTGGCTGTCCATGAAGCCCCCCACTTGCCCTCTTCCTCTTTCGCTCATTTCACCTCACCGTCTCTCTCATCTCACGCTACTAACTTGCTTGGCTAGATAGAGCCTCTGATTACGGATAGTTTAGTCTTTCGTGACTAGACTGTAGTTGATCTTTGATCTTTTAGTTGTACTGAAGTGGAGCAGGACGAGGCGTTGAAGGAGTTCCGCAGCTACTGTATGGATGGACAGAAGCTGGCCAAGTTTGCGAGTTCGCTTGGATTGGGAGTGTAGTTTGTAGTTTGTAGAGTATTGAATGAGTCGAGAGTGCTTATGGTCATACTGTAGTCTGATGTAGAGGTTAACAAGTTATTCCTTGATTGTTTCATATAGTTTCGTTCAGGAATCGCATATTGAGGGTAAAACTAAAAAGATAAGTACGTGTTGCTAGTTGTTTCATAGTCGCATTTATTGTACATTTACTTTATTCACACTTTTCCACATGATTGTTAACATGGCTAACTATGAATATTTCACGCTATACGTGTCTAGATATAAAAAATAATATATCCAGCTCTCCAGTTCTATATGTAAGATTGGTCAGAGACCATTTGTATATCTACCGTATACTATCAATTATTATTTGATTATTGGGGTATTGAACAGATTGCAGACAGAGGATGAAGTGCCTACAGTTGGTTATTGGACCTGCTGGTAGTGGGAAGGTTTGTGATTGTGGGTTACTGTGGTTGATGAGGGAAGGATTACGGTAGGGGATACTGTAGGGGGTTATTTACAGTCTACCTACTGTTCTGTAATGGCTAACCACTTCTCATCGATCGGTCGATCTGTCGAAATAGTCAATCTTGATCCAGCTGCAGAGTCGTTCAACTACGATCCAACTATCGGTGAGCTCTTATCTCTACAGTATTCGAAGGCTGCCGTACTCGTGGATACAGTAACCTCTGTAGATATTCGTGATCTGATCTCCGTGGACGATGTGCTTGAAGACGACGATCTTGTCCTCGGTCCTAATGGTGCTCTTGTCTTCTGCATGGAGTGAGTACGGTGGAAGGAATACTCTACGAATTGTAGTTCGTAGAATTGCGCAACTCTAACGAACTACACAACAAATAGGTTATGCTGTGCCTAGTCTTTAGACTATTGCTATGATAGATGCCTGTTACAGTATCCGTTAAGGTATGTATCGCAGAATATGGAGTGGATGAGGGAGCAATTGATAGAGGGAGACGATGTGTACGTGATTGTTGACTGTCCCGGCCAAATCGAACTCTACTCTCATCTCCCCGTGGGTTACGGTGCTTACTCAAGGGAAGACTATTACTTTGAGGTCATGAAGGACATTGTTGCCGCATTTCGCAATTGGGACTACAACATCTGTTCTCTTTTTATGATCGATGTTCATTTCGTTCTGGAACCTGAAAAGTGAGTTATTCAAATGTGAATTGAATCAACGTTATTGATGTGCAGGTTGATTGCGGGTGCTCTTACCGCAATGTCCTCTATGATCTCACTTGAAACAGCCGCCATTAATGTCCTGACTAAGATGGATCAGTTAAATACACAGGAGAAGAAGTGTGTAGAGGTACTGTAGATCGGAGGATACTGTATTGACTACCGTATAACAGGAGATGTTGGATGCGGAGTGTGGAGTGCTGTTAGAAGCGGGGATGGAACAGCCTTTCAATGAGAGATACGCTGCGTTGAGTAGAGCTATTGCAACGGTAATGAGAGTATCGCGAACTGAATTGGAGGGAATACGGTTGCAGGTTTTGGACGATTATTCCATGTTCAAGATGGTTGCATTGGATAATACGGAAGAAGAGAGTATCGAGGATCTTCTTCTAATGGTTGACACGACTATACAGTGAGTTTCCACTTTTTATTACTGTACGTAGCTTATAGTAATAAAGGCTGTAGTAATGGGGAAATGGAAAGGGACGAGAGGAGAGAAGAGTTCTTTTCCTATTGATAATGGGTTCGAAATAGGGTTGGGAATGTGAACTATTCTGGAATATGAACGTTCATTTTTCTGTAGACGTTTTCGACCGAGGGGCGAAAACGTCTACAAAAAGTGAACGTTCATATTCGTTAATTAGTTCACATTTCCAACCCTAGTTCGAAAGTTTAACGGGATATTGGGTTCCTGTGATAACTTGTAGATGGAAGTGTGACCGTTACCGTTGAGAGTATTTGAGAATAAAATGCGCCAGCTGTTCCATTGATACGTCAAAGGAGGTTACGTAGAGATAAGTAATGAAATGATGTTAAGGTATGGAGAGGATGCGGAAGTGCATGACAGACTTCCTGATGAAATGGACCCCGAAGATGACTGAGACACTCACTTCCTTGTTATCCCTTCTTGTTGTCTGTTACCGGTGACTTTTCTTCAATTCGTTACTCTTGCATTTTGTAATAAATTCAACTTCTAAATGTCTTCACTTACTCGGTCCCACTTCTCACATCAGGTACATCGCCTTCGCCTATACTAATGATGTATGGCCTATTGAGGGAATCCGTTGATTACGGTAGCAGATGAGGGGAGTTGTGTTCGAAGAGTAGTGAGGAACTTGTCGAGATTGTTGTTTGTGAACCCCTTAAGCTCAATCTAAACCAGAATGTAGTTTGGTCTCACCTTTAGAGTGTGTTCTCCATTGTCAATAACTATCAAGTACCACGTGACTCCATCTCTCGATCGATGTAGTTCCCTGCTCACATTTCATTCACTTGGAATGTCCGGAATTTATCACTCCCACCCACCAAGCTCACCTCTTAATATCACAAGCCCACCAAATATTCGCGAGTGCCTTTCCCCATCCTTTCACTTTTCCTATATCTTCTTTGAAATTCTTCTCCCTTAATTAACAGTTATTCTGCTTCAGCAATAGACCACCCTTACTTGTAATAGACAGCCTTGATGGTCGAAATGTCGATAATCTTGCTAGAAGCAGTCGGGAAATAATACCAAACGATCTCGAGGGTCCCCTCACGAATCTATACATGAATAGGATAGGCATACGGTAGAGTGACAGACCTTGCACCATTCGTCTTCGTACAATGAAACGGCCTCTGCCTTCGGAACCTTCTCAGTCAACGAGTCGAATTCCTCCCAGTGTCTCTCAGTCTTCGGCATCTGATTGCTTGTGAGTAGCACAGGAATACAGGAAAAGTGAGATGCAGTCCATAGCTAAGTGTTTCCATGACAACTATTTCTACTTTCCGTATCGTCCTCTCTATTATAATTATGTCTTTGTTCGACTCCGAAAGGCTGACTTCATGCAATCATAAGATCTTTTAATCGTATCTTCCCCCGACTCCCACCCAATACTCTTCCTTGAAAGAAAGAGGAAAATTCTTACGTCGAGATACTGTTGAACGAGTCGATTGGGGAACATAGAGATTGACTGTATAGGGTGGAGGTAGAGTGGCATGTGATAGGGGAGGAAGGGGACGGACTATCTATGTCAGCGCATAGCTCATTCCAACTCATGTGCAATACAATCATTTTGCTATCCACCATATGTCATATTAATACAATTCTTGAACTTTATTGTTTGCCATATCAAAATATTTTGTAAAGTCCAGACGGAAACGTATGCATGAAAGTGGTACCTGAGCATACCCCGGAATATAGCATTCCATTCGTGTCTTTTCGATGCCTATGTTTCACACATCGTTCATAACAGCGACGCGTCTCGTCACCAAAAGCAGCGAAATATACTGGTCAAAAAGACCCGAATGGGATGCTCTACCCTGTAATAGTTTCCTCAAACGACTCACTTTAGCTATATTTAATTATAATTTAATATTAATGATAAAACACTAAAGCCACATATATACTAGTGAGTAAGGGTTACGGTATGTATAAATCTGTCCCATTTCCTTCTCAATCGTACAATACCGTAACGTTGCTAGACCTTCAATTTAGGCGCGGCGCGGTCGCGTGGCGTAGCGTCCTTTGAATTCTGCTGAATTTTCGGTTGATGTGTTTTAACGTTAAAACTACATTAAGTCGTTAACGATAATCAAACCAATCAACCAAATAATGTGGCATTCTTGTTTATAGCCTGTTGTTACATAGGTAGCTCACTAGAAATGCTTTAATCTTTCTTTATTTACAGGGTTGAACCATGATGCAGCAGCGAGGGATGAATACACCAATGCAGTCCAGATACCCAGGAGGAACTCCTCAACAAACACCACAACAGTCAGGTTTGTCAATGAGGAGAGCAGACATAAATAGACGTGATTGTCCGATCGTACACTAGGATCATACATGCGCAGCCCTATTAGATTCTAAGCCGGACACCCGTACTTCAAACGCGGATTGCCGTTCTTTTCAAACAGAATTGACCCAAATACAGCAAAAATTATATGTTTTGCATCGGGACACGTGGAATTCACCATAATATTCCATCCGGACACCTGTTCCAATGAGTTTTCTTCGGATATCTAAATCAGGCTGCGCACGTAAGGCTAGGATGAGTGCCTGTACTAGAGAATCATAGTGTAAAACGTTTGTAAGGATAACTGCTGTTTACTTTTTAATTGTTGTGTAAAACAGCCTACAAATGTATTAGGGCAGAACTAGCCCATGTATGAGAGCAGAATGGTTGCAGGATGGAGTGCTTTTGTAGAACAGACTCACAAACTACATATTTGAGTTAGGACTAATTGAGGATTATGGTAAGAATGGTTGCAGCTATGAGAAGTCGTATGCCCAATCAAATGATGCAAAGTGGAGGTGGACATGTGAACATGCAGCAACAGGTGGGTTGTTTACTGCAGGATTACTGTAGATACTTCTTCTATCGTTGATTGTTTTAATCTTAAAGTGTATGGTTGCTTAGTATACTATATTTATCAGGCCGCCCGTCAACAAATGGCTCGGAAGAAGAAGAGATATGCAGACAAACTTGTTCCTGCTTCGGTAGGAATATTTTTTTAGACCTTGATGGGTAATGCTAGCAGAAAGTGCTAAATTACATTGGTCTATATATCTCGAATTTTCCTATTGAACTACTGACCGATCGGGCTCGAAGGACTTATAGTCGTGGGAGAGAGTAATACACCTGTTTGAGGTGCGTGAGCTGGTTCCTGAGTCACAGGCTTATATGGATCTTTTGGCATTTGAACAGAAACTCGACTCGACGATCATGAGGAAGAAGCTCGATATACAGGTACTTTAACTGCTATTTTAATTTGGAAAAAAGGGTTCGTATTTCGTCCAATCATTAATCCAATAGTTCGTCGGAGACGATGTAATCAAAGCACTTTGGCAGCCAAATTAATCGTTTTAAAGGGTCCCTCCAACCATCTCATTCATTTCAAGAGTTTCAAGAGATAACCAATTAAGAGCGGTTGATTGATTGTGAGAGACAAGAGAGGAATGAAGAGACGCAGACAGCGAGAGAAATCTTTGCACAGCTTTTTCTCAGCAACGGCGAAGTTTCAACAAAAAAGGAGAGAGGATGAGACTCACAAGGAGATGTCGCAAACTATCCGTAAATCTATTGAAAACGATCATTACGCCAGAGTAGGGCATGGTTAGACGAGTCGAAATCAGTTTTCAAAAAGTGCTTCTTCTTCCGTATGTTCGAGAAATAAGCCTCCAAAGTTACTGTATGGATCCGCGCTTCCCGACACTGGAGCTCCTCTACTCGCGCACCTCCGTCCGCCGGCGTGCCAGTGTGGCGTAGGGGTTGGTTGCCGCGTCTATCGTTTTTATGCCCTGGGTTCGGTTCCCCGGTGGGCATTTTTCTTTTGCTCTTTTTGGAGGATTCTGATTCGCTAGATTTTCTTCAACCTCAACTTCGAAAACGTAGTAGTTCTCTTTTTTATCTATATATTGGACCGTATCGTCAAACGAAACCAGAAGAAGATTTCCGTTTTTTAATGAATGGTGATACCTGACTTACCTGTATTTGATCCCATTCACATCCCGAAACAGTAAACGATTGGATTTTTTTCTGTTTCTGGTCACATGACAAAAGAGCAAAAGAAAAATGCCCACCGCTGAACCGAACCCAGGACATAAAAACGATACACGCGGCAACCAGCCCCTACGCCACACAAGCACGCTCGCGGGCGGGGGTGCGCGTGTAGAGGAGCTCCAGTGTCTGGAAGCGCGGATCCATACAGTAACTTTGGAGGCTTATTTCTCGAACATACGGAAGAAGAAGCACTTTTGAAAACTGATTTTGACTCGTCTAACCGTGCCCTACTTAGGCGTAATGGTCGTTTTCAATAGATTTACGGATAGTTTGCGACATCTCCTTGTCAGGGCAGTGAGAGCTATCCAATGATGTCAAACAATTCATATGGTAGATATTGCCTGGAGGGGCCCTTTAAGGCGAAGTATGCTGAATTTCTAGAATATTATTGTGAATCAATGCACTTTTATCCATTTATCCGTACAAAATCAAGGCACTTTGAAATTCAAAGTCGTCACTGTTTGATCTATGTGTCTAATTTTTATGCTTTTTTTTTCAGGAGGCGCTGAAAAGACCGTTGAAAGTGAAGAAACGCCTTCGTATTTACATTTCCCACACTTTTACACCGGGAAAAGAACCAGAGAAGGTAAGCATGTCCTCATTGATTTCCTGTAGTAATCTCATTGACAAACCGTTGATATCGAGGGTTCGTATACGAAATGATTTTGTCTTTGTCTCAGGAGGGGGACGAAGCGGCTGTTCCCATGTGGGAATTGCGAGTGGAAGGACGACTTCTCGAGGATTCAGCCAATACCACGACTCAGGTTAGATTAGGAAGAAGAGACTATGGGGGGGGGAGATGGACGGAGACGAAAGGAGTGGGAGTAGCTATGGATGAGATTACAGACGGGAGGCCGCACTCAACCTGCCGTGAAGAGGAAGTTCTCTTCGTTCTTCAAGTCTCTCGTCATCGAACTTGATAAGGTTTCCATCTTATTCGCAATTGTTATCTTTATTTTAATAAATGTTCTATCTTCGATATTTTGAGGATATCTATGGTCCTGACAATCACTTGGTCGAATGGCATCGAACACCGCAAACGAATGAAACGGACGGATTCCAGGTTTGCTAATCTTTTATTTTTACCTCAGCTTTTCCCTTATGGTCATTTTATATGTTGAGAAGCATGCCTGTCAGTGCACAACATACGTGGGCACCGACCCGAAGTATGGGTGGTAGGCCCAAATTTCTTCCGAATTTTACTTTGGTAGGCCTATATTTTCCATAAAATTTCAATTGGTAGTCCTGATTTCGTACATTGATAGGCCCGTTTTTAAAAATATTGCGGGGAAGGTTGCCCATGTATGGTGCATAAAAGCTTAAATAATTCGTGTAAAGCCCCATAGTTAGGGTCGGTGCTAACTTATGTTGTGGCAGTTGCATACGGTTGAGTTTGAGGTGAAACGGCCGGGGGACAAGCCGGTTGTGGCTAAGATTATGCTCCTTCTCGACTATCAACCCATGCGGTTCAAGTTGCACCCGAGACTCGCTAAGGTATTCCTTATTCTTCTCTATTTCTTATCTCTATGTATTATTTTATTCGAATTCACTACCACGGAGCACTTGAATAGCTGGGTGTCTAGAGAGAAAGAACAAGTAGCTACCCATCAAACCTAGAGTAATGGTGATTAAGCTCTTGGGCTTCGCATGCGATACTCGACCGAAGATAGTGGAGGCTTTGTGGCAGTATGTCAAGACTCACAATCTCCAGGTTTCCCATTTATTTTTCCCTTGATTTTCATATTTCGTTGTAGATCGCAGTTGTAGTTGTGCCTTGTGTAGTTGTTAGTGATCAAGGAAATTGAGGACCCTGTGGATCGGGATACGATTGTGTGCGATCGTTATCTACAGGAGATATTCATGACTCAGAAGATGAGGTTCATGGAGATTCCACAGAGGCTCCATCCTCTTCTGCAACAACCAGAACATTTGGTATGATTAGTTATTCCTTCCCTTTGTTAGTGGCATTGTTCAGTGTAAGGATGGAATATTCAGACTCTTCATCACACAATCGAACAGAGTGAAGGAAACGAGAAGAATACTGCATGTTACGATATCGATGTTGAGGTTGGTGAATGGAGTTCAACTGAGAATGGAGATGACGAGGGAGGGGAAGAGGAATGGAATGGGAATGGCGTTCAACTGGGAATGGATAAGCAAGACTGCTCAGGTGGACGATCCCCTCAAACCCCACATGACTTCCTTCATGACTTCCCCCGCTCACGCATCGGATATCGCCGCTCTCGATCAGAAGATATACGATATCGTCGATCAGGTGAGGGATACATACTGACTGGTCTATGGCTTAAGGGGATTGAAGAAGGGGAAGGGGAGTGTTGGGTTGCAGATAAACGAGTGGAAGACAAGAAGGGACTTCTACGTAAGATTCGCCGATTCTCCGCATGATTTCATACAGGAATGGCTCGTTTCTCAAGCACACGATCTCAAGGTTAATCGTTCGATCTTTATTGATTGGTATTCAATTGACCATCTCCTTATCCCTCTTACCAATGCATGTCCTAGTCGATTGCTGTAGTTTGCAAATGACTCTTACAGGGAATGTCTGACTACGGTGGGGAAGGAGAGCAAGAGAGAAGAGCCGACTATTACTTCCAGCCTACTGTACAGGTGAGCCGTTTACTGCTTGTTGACTTAGTGTGGCTATTGTGTACAACTTGTGGGAAGGAGATTACGGTAATGTATTGCAGGAGGGAGTCTACCGTTACATCTATCAGAGAGTTCAACAGAAACGAGCTGAGTTGGAACAGTCGCTTGGAGTGAGAAATAACTGAAAGTTGTTTCTTGGTCGTGTGACTATTGTCATTCGTCGTCCCTGCTCCCTCACACACCGCACAACCTCCCCCTCCTCCCCCCTCCCTCTCTCGACTCCTCTCGACTCTTCAAGTGACAATTAATCATCAACGACGTCATCGACCCTTCCATTAACACTCCAACGTAACTTATTCTCTTCTTCCCTGTTTATCCACCAACCCCCCATTCTCTCTCTTGCATATTGTACATGTTCGTGTTGTTCTCAATCGATTCTCAATCGGTAAAGTCGTTCCAAATAATGAAATAGTCCATTTCGTGTTAAAGTGGTTATGTATAACCGTAGACGTATATTTGTATAGTATAATTGTTGTATGAGAGTCTCCAGTATATTCTGGCCCTGCAATTGGTTAATGAGTAAGAAGGTTCATTTGATAGACTGCGCCCACTTAGCATAGATGGGCAGGGTTTGCTGGTAGAATACTAGAGTTGTCCTCCCATACGTTTGACACTGAACAAGCCAAGCGCGTTGTTAGCATGAAGCGTCTACAAGAAAGAAGCAAAGGTTGATATTGATGAAAGTTGATCTCACCCAATCCTTGTGTAGATGACACACGGTTATCCTTGGAGAGAGAAGGCTGGTGGTTGGCACTCTCATGCAACTAGTCCACGCTTGTCATCCCCTTGATCTATCTTTGCTTGCTTGAGGTTAGTGAAGTTGTGTGAGCTTGGAGATGAAGAGAGGGTATTGCGAGGGAGAAGAGGGAGAGGGGAGAGAGGGCCTTACAACGAAGAGGGCGAGGGAATGTCTCGTAGAGGGTAGGTGCCCTTAGCACTTGGTCCCTTTGTATCCCTCTTCTCTTCTTCTCTTCTTCTCTCTCCATCCTCTTATTCCCTCCGATCCTTTTTTATTCCTCCCTTTTCTCCGTTCCAATGCAGTTTCTTCACGTGGTTTCCCTTCTCAGATGATTAGTCCATAATTACTTTCCTCTCTATCGATCGACTCCTTATCTCTTTTCTTCTTTCCTCTTCCTTTCTACAATTGATATGTTGATTGCGAGACGTGTAAGAGTGTTCATTCAGAATGACCGAAGTGGAGGGAATGAAGAGGGAAGAGGAAGGGGACAGTGGGATCGCTCTCTCTTGCGCCTCTTCCACCTCTAACGAATCACCCAATACAGGTACGGTTCATTCTTATTCAAGAAGAAAAGAAAAGGGGGAATGGGTAGAGAATAAGACTTCTCATGCAGAAGGTCCATGGCCTTTAGGCCTATTGCTCTTTTCTTTACAATGAAAATTATCGAAATTCCTGTCAAGTGTTGGCTTGCGTTTGAAGGAGTTTCTGTAGGAAAATGTTATTGTGTTATAGTGAGAAGCGGAAAAACGATTGATAGAGAGAAGGAAGGGAAGGAAATGGGGGAATGATTGAGTGAGTGAGAATAGAGTGAGGGATGAGGC
>LS926623.1:277401-293218 GCA_900490955.1 Micoletzkya japonica
CCTGTCAAGAGCTGGCTTGCGTTTGAAGGAGTTTCTGTAGGAAAATGCTCTTCTGCTATAGTGAGAAGCGGAAAAGCGATTGATAGAGAGAAGGAAGGGAAGGAAATGGGGGAATGATTGAGTGAGTGAGAATAGAGTGAGGGATGAGGCTGTGAGGGGGAGAGGGGAGAGGGGGGGGGGGGGGGGAGGTAAGTGAAGTAGTGACAAGAGTATGCTCTAGCAGTATATCTGTGCAAGTAACTCTCCCTCCCCTCTATTCCCTCTTCTCCTCTTTCCCTCCCATTCTTCCCCTCATCTCGTCTATTCTTCTTCTTCTCAATTCCCTTCTAATTTCAACTCTTTCCCTTCCTTTCCCAATATATTCATTCTCTGCAGTACAATCTGCTTTAGTGAACCAATGATCAAGAGAGAGACAGATCAACCCCCCCCCCTCCTCTCCGCAATGTGTATTAATTGATCACGATATCTCCTCCCCTCTTAATTCCCTCTCCCTTCCATTTCCTTCTTAGCTCTCCACTCGCAACTTTCTCATGCTTTTACCTTCCAACCCTCTTTCTCTATATCGTTCCGTCAGTTAACTCTATTCTTTTTCTTCTTGTCTGCGCTCTCTTTTTTAGCGTCACGCATGATATTCCTTTTTTTTCTTTTGATTCATTAGTTGAAGCTATTTTGTAATAGTGCTCTTCATTCCTCATTTATCCCATCGTATTCCTGCCGTAAAATAGTTTGCCTTCCTCTGTCTCTATACTCATTTATTTCCCTTGTCTCTCTAATTCTCTCCTCTTATCCTTCCTCTTCCACCTTTGCTTCTCCCGAAATTGAAGAAGGCTTGAAGAGAGAATAGAGAGAGGAGGGAGTGGGCTTGTGCAGGACGAAGGCATACACTCATTCTTGTCTTTCCGCTCTCTTTCCCTTCCTTTCCTTACTTGGTCCAACTCTCATATGTATCTCACACTGCTAATCCCTCTCTCTTTCTCTCTTCTACTCCCCCCTCTCCCTCTCTCCTCTACTCTCCCCCCTCTGAAGTCTTTGGTCCCTTTTAACTCTATCTCTCTGTGGTCTTAGTTTTGAGAGGTCCATAAGTCATGTAGAGTATGTGATCGTAGAGGGAATAGTGAGAGATGGAGAAAGGGTAGAGGATAGGGGGGGGGGGAATTGATATGAATGTACACATATGAGACAGGAGTAATAGGCAAGTGATTCGAGTACTTATCCCCTCCCTTCTTTTTCGAGTTCATTCACTTCCATTGTTATCTCTCACTCTCATCTCTCCTCTCTCCCTCGTCCTCCCCCTTTTTACTTACCATAGCCGAAAGAGTAGCACAAGTATCTCTTTTCTTTTATCACTTTACGCACAAAATATAACTGATAATATGCTACCTACAACCTATTGGTAACGCGTGAGACGTTATATTCAATTAATTGTATAGACGATATATCGTCTGAATTGTTTTTACCTCCCTTTTGTTGCGTAGCTCTTTCTAATAGCGTAATCGGTAAGAGTCCCGTCAACTGATCCGATCCCCCAAGTTCGACTCCTCCCGGCAGCCATCCCCTCCCTCCTTCTCTTTCCCTCTTCTTATTTTTCCTCTTCCACGGGCCTTCCTTTCTTCTTCTTCAGCCTGCATTTGATTGCAGTTCACTTCTCTCTTATTTGTGAGATGGACTGAAGTAGAGGAGGGGGAGAGGGGAGAGAGATAGGAGGGAAGAGGTAAGGGACAAATTGGTTGTGTCAGCATGTAGAGTATTGAGTTGATGTGAGTAGTGAGTTAGCCCCTTCTCCATTCATTTGTATCCTCTCCTGTATCCCCCCCTCTGCTCATCTCCCCTATCCCTCCCCTCTCCTCTTCTCTATTCATTCCCCCCATCACTCATCTCTCATTTATCTTCTCTCGAAAGCCATCAACACATTGTCATACCTTACCTTCTCTCATTATTCCCCATTAAGTCTGCATTGCATACATTACTCGTTGTTGGTATACGAATGCTTTGGAAAACTATGATGGAGCCATTGTTATATGGAAAAGTTAGAAAAAGGTTAGGATAAAGCGCGATAGCAAAGAATGATTGGTCTACCCTCTAATACTGCTTCAGAGGGAAATAATTAGTAAATATACCTTATTCTAAATCCAATTATTTCATGATTTGTATATGCACATGCTTGACCGCACGTGAAAACGTATTCAATAAATAAAAAATACATTTGAGTAGTCTAATAGCTGAATCTACATGTGATATAATATGCGAGTGCGCAATACATCAAATATCTCGTATTCGTTTATCTCTTATCCTCTCCTTCCCCTCCTCCCCTTTCTTCTCTTCCATACATGGACACCGACCCGAAGTATGAGTGGTAGGCCCAAATTTCTTGAGAATTTTATTTTGGAAGGCCTATGTTTTCAACAAAATTTCAATTGGTAGGCTTGATTTCGTGCACTGGTAGCCTCATTTCTCAAAATATTGCGGGGAAGGTTGCCCACGTATGTTCTCTTCTCTTTCACTTGAACGCTTGTCGTCGTCTTGTCCTCCTCCTCTTCTCATTCCCTCTTAACTCCTCCCCTAACTCTTTCCCTTCCCCTTTCCCTCGTATCTCCCTTTCTCTCTCTCCCAATCCCCTTTACCTCTCTGTTCCTTCCTATCCCTCGCAATGTCCCCTTTGAAAGCTCTTCATTAATTCGTGCTACCCGAATGAATATTGATGAAGAGCGCGAAAAGAGAGAGGATATGGAGTAAAGGGGAAGTGGTAGAGAGGGAAGGGAGAGGGAGAGGAGAGGAAGAGAGTAGAGGAGGGAAGGTGGGGTGGAATATGGACAGTGAAGGAATACACATTGGTTACTAGGCATGTGTACCACTTGAAATACTTGTGTGTACTCGTATAGATCACCTCATTGTTATGAACAAGGAATACCCGAGTCTTCTCTCTGAATTCCCTTCATCTTCTCTCAGTGTCAGTAGTAACCAAGCAATGCCTTCAGATGAGGCAAGTATGTGTGGTCTAACCGAGTTGGTCTCTTCTTGCCTCTCCAAACCTTCTTCATCTTCCTCTTCCCTTCACTCACAAGACTCCATCTACAGCAGTCGCAAACGTTCGTTCATCTTACTTATTTCACACTTTCCCAACTTTCTTGATAATCAAAGTTGTTCATTTCACATTAAGAGAAAATAGTGATGGTATACCAAGTATTCTGTCACCTACAGTATGCCTCTCCAAATCGTAAACTGACTGAGCTTACAGTATCCCTCATCAGGTACAGAAGTGCCGGATGGAGATGTTCAGCCCTTCTTCCGTTCTTCGCAGTTTTCCAATGTTCCGCCAACCATTCGATTCTACACAAAGGGAACGAAAGGTCTGGATAGAATGCATAACTGCTTATTCTTTTCTTTTCTTGTTGAACAATATAGTGTATTCTTTTTTACCCATTTAAGGAAACTAAGTGTAAAGGGAATAGCTAAAAAGTAATTTAATTTCAGTCAGTAAACCGAACAAGAAGATGTGCTCCCGACTCACTTGGTGTCATAATACTCTCCTTCCCATCGTTATGAGACAAAGTCTCGCTGCCAGCCATTTCAAGGTACGGTAGGGGGTACTGTAGGTGGGAGGGGAGAGGAGCTGGAACAGGAATACTGTAGGGGAGAGGGGACTGGAGATGGGAGAGGCTGTAGATAGTCTATGGAAGAGGCTGAAAATCCCTTCCTTGCCAATAAAATTTTTCTTTAAAAAAAATTTTCTTGCCACTTGCAAAGAATGATATTGGCAAGAAAGGGGGATACTTTTACTGCATTCTCTTCTTTTCCTTATTTTCCTCATCATTTGAAAGAGTTATGTGTTATAATCGTAGGAATTCTACGTTAGTAGATACTACTGTAGAATTGGAAATTTCCGAGGTCTGAATGTTTAACTACTTTATTTCACCAAATAAAGAGTGCATGGCTGTTTCGCTGTCTAGCCACCAGACAGCCATGCAATCCACCCGGGTCGACAGCTCATCAGTGATGAACCCGGGGATCATTTTCACATTTCTTGTGATTCGTTCGACCACACGGACACTCCGTAAACGATAAATAAATAAATATTGCAGATAGTTGACGAATCGTTGTCGTGGATTGGCTATTGGGGACGACATTTGAAGAGTAGCGATTATAGGAACATCAAACCACACCAGAAGGTTGGGTAAGAAGGGTAGAAGGGGAGTTGGGAGGGGAATATGAGGAAGAGGGAAAGGAAGGAAGGAGAGGGAACTGTACAGGTCAATCACTTCCCGGGGGCATTTCATATTGGAAGGAAGGACCGATTGTGGATGCATGTGGCTGAACAGGTAAGGGGATAAGGGAGGCATGGGTTTGGGAGGGGCGAGGGAGGGGGTAGGGATGCGTCCCACCACACATTCAAGTGTAGTGGAATGCTCTTCTTTCCCTTGCAGATCGATCGATTCGGCCCTGAGTACTGTATTGTCCCCCACACGTACATTCTGCCTCGCGAGTCGGATGCCCTCTCTCAATATCTCTCTTCTTCCCCTCAAGCCCATGTCATCGTGAAGCCCGTGAGTCTCTCCTTCCTCCCTTTCCCCCCCCTTCCCCCTATAACCATCGTAATCCCTTTCCCTTGCAGCCCGCCTCAGCCCGGGGGACAGGAATCAGTGTGACTCGTAAGATGAAGGATATCAAGATGGACACTCCCCTCATAGCACAACAGTAAGCATCCTTTACATTCCCTTCCATACTTTCATATTCTCTGGCTCAGCGTGAATTAGCCTAAAGAGAAGTGTTATGACTAGTGGCCGCCTCCTTCCGTCCCCCGTCCATTCCCCTCTCCATTCCCTCCTTTTGTAGGTATATCTCTCGTCCGATGACCCTCAATGGAGCTAAATTCGACCTTCGTTTGTACGCGTACATTCCCTGTCTCGAGCCTCTTCGCGTATATCTTTACGATGAAGGACTCGTCAGATTCGCTTCTCTACCGTATGTTCTCTCCCCTTTAGTCTACCGTAATCGTAGTGGAATGAGTTGTAATGTATCTATTGTATGCCTTTTAGGTACTCTCACTCCATGTCTACAGTATCCAACAAGTACATGCATCTCACCAACTATTCGATCAACAAGGTAGGTAGAGAAGTACATATTCAAATGTCTTCGGTTGTCTCTTTCTAATATATTGAGTTTCTCGATGAGTTTCTTCCACTGAAATAATATTTAGCTTGCTGAGAAGGACGGAGTGTCTTCGTCTCCTGTTCCCAAATGGAGATTATCCGAGTTGTGGACCCACTTCGATTCTATTGGAATCGACAAAGAAAAGGTTTGCAATTACATTCCGAAGTGAATAATCACATTATACTTGAAGAATAGCTATTTTTGTGGTGAAAGCGTCCTTTCGCTTTCCGTAATGCTTATCGATGTGTGAGATTTTTCTTAGATTATCGCGGATATCGAAGATGTCATCGTGAAAGCTTTCATTGCTTGTGAGAAGCACATTCGGGATCATATGGCGAGACAACTACATTACGGGTGAGGGGGAGGAGGGGGCTTTTAGAGGGAAGTGCTATAGATAGGAAGGGGGAACAAGTATCTAGGAAGGACAGAGTACGCCCCTCTCCCGCTCTGTCCCCCCAATCGAGCCCTTGTAGATTCGCGTGTCATGAACTATTCGGAGTGGACATTCTCCTTGACGAGAATGCTCGTCCTTGGCTGCTTGAGGTATTCTAGTCTCTCTGTATTCTATCTCATCAGGGTTAGCACTGGACTGCTCTTGTAGACAATCAAAGCTATTAAGGGCAAAAGGTCGAAGATGTAAAGAAATTTTGACATTAGAGCATGCACATAGAGTAAAACATGTCCGTCATCAGACGAACATCTCCCCATCTCTTCATTCGGGAACTCCTCTTGATTCGTCAGTCAAAGCTCCTCTAGCGAGTGATGTTCTCAATATGGCCGGAATCTACATCAACAAGTTGGTCTCTATCTTTGCAATATACCGTATCCCGTATATGATTCAGATGTAACATCTCTTTTCTATATCTTTCTTTTGATTCCATCCACTGATTATTGGCATCTCCTTGGATTGTGTATACCGTATCCCCCCATTCAGCGGAACTCACGATGGCTTCAAACTGAGTCCGATCTATACGAGTCGTCCTCGCAGATGGCCTAAGAGTTCACGACAGGTGACCTTCTCTTCCTTTTCTTCCTTATTATTCTTCGTATTCGGGTAATCCTCTTATCCTCCCTCTTCAGCTCGAAAAGGAGCAAGAATGTGAAGGGACGTGTACTGCGATTCCCTCTTCCAGGCTTACCACGAGGTTTTTAAATTTTTTTCTCTTTATTTTATTTTCTTTCAGGTTCAATCATGTTTATTACATGTTTATTACCGATGCAATTCAATTCAGGTTGACAGCAGAAGACGTTCGAATGTTGGTTGAATTCGAAGATGAATACGAGCGCAGGGGAAACTTCCGGTTACTCTTCCCCACTCATAAGACTGCCAACTACATCAAGTCAGTACCTTCATATACCTTTCCCCTTTACGTAACTAATTCAAGGAGAGGTAATAGAGGGCCTTCGTTTAGATACTTTGTGCAACCAGTCTATTCTACGATGTTACTGCAAAGATGGCAATTGGAACAAGGAGAAGACAGAGAAGAGGGAAGAAAGCGACTAGAGAGTTTGTGTAGGGAAGGAATCGTACTGCAAGAGGTGTCGTACTACGTTACATTAACTAGTTTGCATGTGCACAGGCGTCGTCTAAGAGTAAAATATTTGAGGAGGTGGACTCATCTGATTCCGACGTCTCTTCCACTCCTTCCGACGATGAAAACGACGACGATTCAGAAGAGGGCGTGGACGAAGTTTAACCCTTCTTTCTTCTTTTTCTCCTTTTCTCCGGTTTCCATTCCGGTCTTGTTGTTCATTGTTAGTCTCTCGGTGCACAATCGTCAACTACCGTATGCTTTATCTAGTCGATCTCTACATTTCGTCCTTTTCTCCTTCATTTCCTCATTTTACCCTTTGTCTTTCAATAAGCTCAAGATTACTCTTAATATCGATTATCGAATTGTATTCCACATTCGAATTCTGCCTTATGATCCTAACTCGCATCACTTTTCTTCTCATAACGTTAGCTCATTCTGTATCATACTTTCAATTTGATGCTGATCCTTCAGTGCCTTGATACCAGCTTCGGGAATGAGTCTACGATTAACTCTGCCGTTCATAACAACTTTTTAGAATACGCATATGAAACTAGTTTGTACTTTCTCTTTCTAATATGTAATAAATTACTTACTTTCATTTGGTAAGTTACATGAATATATTAAATATTGCAAAGATTTAATGCATTATGTACAAACGGGAATGGCTAGAATAAGCAAAGCATGTAAAATAGATTAGAAGTGAGATTCCCTCGGTCGTGAAGATCTCTCGTACATTTCGAATACTTCGTGTGTCTGTCTTCCACTTGCAGTTGTAGTAGGGGAGTGTACTGTATACACCGGCGACTCACGGACTATCTCTCTTCTACCCTCAGACGATGACACTGTAAATATATCACAGTGAGAAATCGGTGTTCCCGTTCCAAATGACTCGAGGGTATTAAGGCATTTTGTACTACGGTACGGAAAGCCTTAATTTGAGTTATATTGTATTATACAAACGAGTGCTTTCTACTTGTTCCAACTTGCAAGATATTGGTAGAAAGCTGCAGTAATTAGAACGAGATCGAAGATCCCCCATAACATGACTACAGTTTGCACACAAGTTTTGAGAATCGTAGCATTTCCGTGCAGAATGACTGGAAACCTTGTTGAGTTGTCGTCGACTTCTTTTTCTTCTTTCTGAAGAGAGTCGCAATCACTCCAATTATACAGCAACAACAGCACAGGAGGAAGAGAAGCAGCAGAATTACACCGAATATTCTAAAGAAAAATGGTCATTTGATTCCTTCTGGAAGTCTGTCAAGTCATTCCACTGTTCCTTCAGTGATCTCTTATTTTGCAGTAGACGAGTCTGTTTGAACTTGGAATAATACGGAGTGTAGGAGGGAGGAGGGAATGAAAATATGAAGGGAGGGGGGAGGGGGGAGATGGAGAAGACTCACACCACTATATCTCGAGGACGACGACAACATTGGCCTGAGAGACTGTCACAACATTCATAGTATGAAAAGAAGTCAGGAGGGGGACAGGGTCTGAAGAGAGTGAAGTACTGTAGTACAACGAGGATAATTTACCTCGGAGCACATCCTGTCATATAGGGAGTACAGCATACAGTATTGTAGATACTTGAAGGAAGGACGAATGGAAGGAAGAGGAAGAAGAAGCGAAGGGAGAGGATGGAAAGTAAGGGCATTGGACTGAACTGACTGTACACGACTGGTCTCGCATATCAATACTTTGAATGGCTATTCCTCTCCCTTTCCATTCCTCCTCTGACCATTCCATTATTCTACTCTGTTTGCTCTTGCATCAACACTTCTTTTTGACTCATCCTGCTTCTTCCCTCACATTCGTGTCTCGAATAGGTACAATCTCTTTATATCTGACTAGATATCTACAAACAAATAGCTCTCTTCTGAGAGAAGAACGAAGCGATAGAATAGACTATGAGCACGTTTTGAATGAATGAATGGATTGATGGGATGAACCGATGCACTGACTGATCAATCTCATGATTGAACACGACTAGATAGTAACAACTCGAAGATAAGAAGAAGTAAGTTTGTTTCGCAGTGAAATCATTGTGATTCAGGAAGACTCCCTACCCTCGTGGATGTGACATACACAATGTGCAGATACGAACGGAACGAAGTAATGCGGGCAAGGAGGGGAAGGGGAAGAAGGAGAGGAGAAGAAGAAGAAGGGAGGAATGGAGGGAGGGAATGGGATGGAAATCAGTCTGCATCAGAGACAGGGCGAGGAGTACGAGGCATTTCGATGGAAGAAGGATGGTCAAGAGGGGTCTCGCAAGGAGAGACTACGATACGGGGATGGCTGGGGTCGCCTCCGTGCACTTCGTACCTACAATACAACATGGTCACACTTCTTGAATATCTCCATCTTACTCACTTCTTATTCTAGATCTAGATAAGCAAGACGAATACTCACTGGTCGTCAACAGCGAAAGCTGCCAATCGTGCCATCAGATCGAAAGAGCACACCACTGGAGCCATTTCAGTCGTTTGTTCCCAACCTGAATACAACCAAGCATTCTCACTACACCCTCTGAGAATCAATCCAGAAATAGTTGCAACCCTTAAAATCAAAGTAGCTACTACAAACTCTCTCCCATGTCCTAAGAAATTACACCTTTCGCTCTTAGCGCCATAAATAATATCGCAATCATCACCTAACTCATTCCGATTTAGTGCCTGATAAGGGCTTCAGACGAATATTTTGATTCAATTTGAATGAATTCAATCCGTCCTTCTCTCACTTCCTCTCTCGCATTCGTACTTCGTATTTTCCCGCTGAATACGAAATGGAATCAGTCGTACAATTCGAATTATAATAAGCAATAGCAATAGTAAGGCTGCTTTACTTCCATTTCTCACTACTTCTCTCGTGCGTCATTTCTTTAATGAACGTCGTCCCTCCTCAGATGAGAAGCTGTCGTAGGAGGAGATTGGTTATTGTGAAGAAGAAGAGAACGAACCGACTGGAGGAGAGCACGGAGGGGAGATTAGCCATTGTTTCTCGAGAGGAGGGGGTTGGAGGGTCGGGGAAGACTGAGGGAGCATCACTCTCTGCAAGGAAAGGACGATAGAGGAGTTGAAGGGGACGGATGGGATGGAGGGAAGGGGGAGACGAAGTGCGTCACTGACTATTCAGTATACACACCGACACACGCAATCCCGCATCTTACATGGCCCTTTGCGTGAGAATGCTAATGGGACATGGAATGAGGTGGAGGAAGCTGGCATGGAATATATCCAATATTCAATATTTAGAGGACTGATACAACTCTCCAGTAATGCCATTGAATCTCCAGTTGTCTGTACCTGTTGACACGGGATTCATTTGTGAAAGGAAGAAGGAAGTAACCACGCATTACATTCCCCTATTCTCATAGTCTCCATGCCTCAGGTCCCCTCTCTCTTCCCCTTTCTCTCTCATACACCCTCCCTCCCTCCAACCCTCTCCTTCTTCCCTCCCTTCTCAGTTCCCCCTCTGCACACATCTCTGACGCACGCAGCGTCCCTAATACTTTGTGAGCGAGAAGAAGAGAATAGGAGCAGAAGAGAGGAGAGAAAAGGAAAGGAGTAAAGGAACGGAGGAAAGGAAAGGAAAGGAGAGACCAAATTGGAAGGGAAGGGTATCATGGGACAACGAGGTAGTACAATGGAGTAAGGGATCAAGAGGAATCATCCTCTCTCTTCCCTCTCCCATCTCCTGCCTATTCCCATTCCTTCCTTCTCTTCGTGCATTCCAAACATCTCAAGGCTCAGAATGAGCTCTTCGCTGTTTATGTGCCAGTTCTCAATGTGATACAACGCACACTTGGCTTCTTTCCCCCGAGAGAAAAGAATAGACACAAATAGCCGTGTTGATAGTAGAAGGGGAGAAAGGCATTTCTCGCTCGTCATGCACGTAGGCCTATCAATTACATGCTTTGCTTCGACTTTGTAAAGATGGAGCCTTTCAAGGTTTCGCAATATTTCAATTGTTTCGCAAGATAATGACGGAAAATAAGATTAACTTACGTGGGCAAAATACGCCTTTAGTTGTTGACCGTTGAAAGACAGAGCTTGGACGATGAGCTTAGCTGTTGTTGCGTGTTCAGGGGAAGAGAAGATGAGACGAACACGTCTACAAAGGGATTTAATGGAGGAGTAAGGGTAAGAGAGACTCACTTGAAGCTTTTGAGGAAATCGAAGTGGACACTCTCCTCTACTTCCGTGAAGAGACGAGAGAAGTTCGCACGTTGTTCGGTATTGGTGAACACCTGACAATCAACAACTACAGGGGAAGAAGATGGGGAAAGACTCACCTCATCCGGCACATTAGTCACTACAATGCAGTTCGGAAGTTGGTCTTTGCTCGTGGGAAGAAGAACTCGCTTATTCTGAAGAGAAACAACATAACTCAATGAATGCCTAATCAAACATCACCACGAAACAAGGTACAGACTATAATGAGAAGAACGTACTGTATTCTCAATGTCGTCCTCTTCCATCGTTGATGCTATATCAACCATCCTTCGATCTAGAAATAGTTCACCTATGAAGTGAGGAGACACCGGCACAGCCATCATATACAGCACACCGGTAGGCGATTGGTAGTCAGAGGGGGGGGGGGTTAGAGAGGAGAGAGAGAAAGAGAGAGAGAGAGAGAGAGAGAAGGTAGAGAACGAGGTAGGGACGCACTATCTCGTCTCACTGACGTCAATAGGGGCGAGAAGAGAGAAGGGATGAGAGTCCGGTAGGGAAGACTGTCTACTATACTGTGGGTAGGTGAAGAAATAGGAAGGGATGGGGAAGATTACGAAGACTTGGTCTATCGACAGAGTGTGAAGAGCGGCGGATGAAGAATAAAGGCTCCTTCAGTACATGCCGATTACACAGCTGTTAGAGAGAAGGGAAGGGATTGAAGAAGGTTCGATACGAAAATGGAATGAGAGAGGGGGAGGAGTGAAAGAGCAACGAGAGAAAGAGAGAAAAGGACGCTTCGAATACTCCCTCTACCCGCTCCTTCTCTCATAATGATAGTAGTCGTTGTTACTCGAAGAGACCGCAGGCTAAGACTGCCTCGGGATACATTCAACGCGTTGCGTACTCGCGTCGCGGACACTTCATGGGTCAGATGTATTACTGAACAGCGAAATATACATAACTCTCCTCTCTTATTTTTAGAACAATCTCTACGTGAGAGGCTTTAGCTGTGCGTCGCAGGAAATGGTTGAAATGAGGATTTCAAGGAGAGCGAGGGAACGTCTAGAGAGCCCATAGAAAAGTGAGCATTGGTTCTTATATTTCCCTTGGGTGCAATGAGTAATGTGTGACGGGGAAATGAAAAGGAACGTAATATACGTGTAGGAGGAAGGCACCTACTAGAGTAGAGTGACAACGTTGATAGAATGAACAATTTTAAAAGAAGAGAAATTACACAGAATGAAAGGATATTCATTTATCACTAGAACCGAAACCACGTCCATAAGCGTAGCTAATATTTTACTGGAGTGCCCGCCTCCTTCTACTTCCTTCATCTCTAATCCTGCTTTTTGTCACTCTTTTTCGCTTCCTCTTCCTCCTCCTCTTCGAAACCGAATACGAATTCCGAAATGTACCTAAGATTGGGTACATTGTACTAAGTGGTTATGAATTCGAATTGCTATCAATTTCAAGGAACTGCTAACACCTTGGTAGGTTGCATAATTCAACTGAAGGAGCTTACCATGCAACGATCGGTGATATCCAGTAAACGGCCAGATGTCCAATATGGGTAACTCCCATGCAGTTGAAGGTACATGCAGAGGCTACTATTGGGTTTCCGTACAGTCCAGTGAAATTTATTCCTGAAGTTGAGGAAATGGCAAAACAAACTAAAAAATAAAGCGAACCGAGAGCGCAAATGAATCCCGAGAAGGAACTGTTGACTAGGTACTGTAGCCAACTATCCGCATACCGATCAGAAGATGCCTTAATGCAACATGAATCAAATATGACGACAGAAATACCGTTTCGACTGCCTTTCCTAGGAACACTGCTAATCCTTCAATGGCAGCTCCTGTTGTGAGAGCGACCTAAATTTCTCTGGATGAGAAATGCATGAAATGAGATTGTGATTACGGTGAGGTCAGTAGTGCATTCAGTGGAAGAGGCTGCCTCGAGATGGACTGGATGGATTCCAATGGAAAAGAAGAGACGAGCGAGATGGAATGAGAGATAGGCTGCGATGATCTGAAGAGAAGAGACAACTAGGGAAAGGAGAAGAAGGGGAGGCCTCACTTGAACGACAATCACGTATATCGCCCTTCTGATGATCTTTCCCTTTCGATAGCACGACGTCACCTCAATCAATGTACTCTACATTCCCTCATGATCAATTATTACAATGGGACAGGGACTCGCGACGCAGTCTCTGACCATGTAGCAGTTAGCAAGCTCGATTACAGTAATCTCGATGAATACACCTGCAGTACGCCTGCTTGCTACTCTACTATTTTACTCATCAGAGAGGAATAATAAACTAACCAACCAATCAATCCATAGTGTTCCAAAATGTTGCCAACATCGAACATGGGAGTGCAGATCTGAAGTGTGCCGATGAACTGAAATTAACCTTCTAAATCTTGTCCTCAATGGTTAACCTAGTTAGTTTTTTTCCGTCTTCTCTTAGGCAAACAGTCAGATTAGACTCATCACTCAGGAATTAGAAAGAATTAGAAAAGGGGATTACTTCATTAAGCAGTTGGACAGTCAGACTTCCTGGCGGCTTGGGCACGAACTTACGAACGAGAAACCGCAAGATTTCAGAAGTAATGAAGCACGTTACATAGAAGATGCCAGATGCAACCCAGACACGCATTCTATACGGGTAATGTTACTATTCAAACAAAGATCGGCAATAAGAGATAACATATAATCATATACAGTGCAAACACGATAGAGAAGGTCACAAGATAAGATAAAGGGGAAGGGAAGATCAGATTCTTGTCTTGACGTTCGGCTTATCGGCATTCTTTACAACACGGGACACTCTAACCGTCTCGTCCCTCTCCTTTCCAAACACTCTCTTCCCTTTACTCTTTTCTCTACCTTCACTTCTCTTATAACTTTTGCGTCAGAGTGCATATACAAAATAGCCACAATTTATTAATACTTTTGCAGTTAGTCCATAATTAGATAGATCCTGTTTGGGAATGTTTCACTGGGACAAGAAAGTGAAAATCTTTTCAGATGTTCTTCCTAATAAATTTTCTTATTTATATTATTGCTATGAACAAAAAATATTTACAATAGATGTATTATACAGAAAAAACCTTAACATCAGATTTATTAGTGTTTTGGAACCTAGCGCCTATTCGAAGATAGAAGCGGCAGTTGGATGACGATGAATCTGCAGAATTTTAGTAAGTAAGGGCCACATAACATTTCTTCCTTTTTTATTGATAACCACCGTTTATAGAAAACGCATAAAAATAGCATACATTGAAAATGCATTATATAAATTGAAAACGCACTTTTACTTCACGATAGTCGTACGGTATATGAACGTTACCGTAGTTACCGTATGACTTTATTATTTGTTATCAAAATATTTTCTGAGTTTTTTCTCGATATGAATATGTGGTGCCATTTTTACAAGTTTCCAAATTAAGAAAATATACCCGAATGTATCAAAACAAGTGTGTCATTTCTAAGTAAGCATTCGGTAACGCTACCGTACGCTCAGAGCATATCCTTTTAGCATGCAGGGCGAGAACATTATTGTGGATTGTCGATTGTTGTCAAATGGCGCGTTCTTTCACAGCCACTCCCACCCACCACTCCTCGCTCATTACTCACCTCTACGGGTATTTCGGTTCAAGCGCATCCAAGGCATTCACGAATCCTTGCAAGTAGTGCAGCGACCCGTTCAGTAATTGCAGCACCTCAAAACGGTCCCTTAGGAAATACATTCCTCTTCACGCGATACCTGTGGCATTCCGGGAATAACACATTCACATGATACTACTCCCACGTCTCTGTTTCCACTTGTTGGCTTCGTATTCACCTAAAACAGTACTCACATAATATTTGCATAATCTATACTACATTATATTCGGAAAAATAATAAGCATGCTACGACATCATGCTATGTTTGAGCAATATTCAGCTAACCTGATATACGGCACAGATCAACCGAGTACCACTCACGTAAATGGATACAATTTGATCAAGAGGAAATGCCGGACTGAATCTGAATAAGAATGTGTTAGCAACACCCATCATAGCTGATTACTTCTTCGTGGGAGGGAATTGACACAATTCGAGAAGAGTTCGCTTGCGAGGAAGAACCAAGGCATTTCTCGCAGATAACAATGCATTACGAACATCTCGAACGGTTTGGTGAATGACAGCACCTCAAGAGTCCCTCTCAGTACTTCGTAACTATCATCTTTGACCGATATGAAGATAAAAGGGGCAACGTACCGGCTGCGCGATCCCATTTCTTGGAAAGAACACACGCTTTTATTCGGAGTTGAGCTTCGAGTATGAGAAATGAGGCACGAGCGATCATGTTGCTCACATCCTGTACAATTCAACGTATGTTACGACCATTTTCGATAAATAAAAATATTTCCATTTCAATGGTTGGTATACGGTAAGCGTATTTGGGGGAAAGGGACCAAACTGTTATGTAGTTCAAGGATAAAGTAAGTACGCGTGCGACCGTTTATATGGACAGAGCTAAGACATTAAAGATGCTTTACAAGCACGCTATGTTAGGGCTACTCTGTCACGCCAGTCGAACTGCAAGATGGCATTCAAATCCCGCTGCGCGCGAAGATTTTGGTTCAAATGATTTGGATTTGCGGTGTGATAGGCGTATGCGCTGCGGTCGCGTTGCGGTCACTACTTTTGTTAAGGGTGTGATCACGCAGAAGTGGGCGCGAATTGTAATAAATTTCCAATTCTCTTCGTTTTTTTTAAATTTTTTTTGCTTTTTTTCACGTTTTCATTATGATTTTCTTTTCAGAATTCATGCATCTGCTTAGAACGACAGCAGTAATGACTCCGTCCCAGTGTTAGGCTCAAATAACTTCGCAGGAACACCGAAAAAGGTAGGTTTTTTGTTTACTATTTCCTTTGCAGGAATACATTCTTCTAGCGTGTTTTCTTTGTTTTCCA
>LS926623.1:293959-314924 GCA_900490955.1 Micoletzkya japonica
TTCTTTGTTTTCCAAGATGGTAATGGAATGGATAGTCCTTTATCGCTGGAAGATTTGCGCAAGACTATAATTCGAGGACCATGCTTTTTAAGAGGTTAGTTCCAACCGCAAGTGGTTGTTTGCTAGTGTTTAAAAGCTTCCATCAAGTTACGATGTAGGTTCAGAATGTTCAGGTAACTCAAACCAGGGATAAAATCAAATGCGCGAGCCGTCGTCTTTATCGGCAGTCGGCAGGGATTTCCTCGCCCTTTCCAAAATGAAGTTCACCGTGTTTATCCGATAAACGTTTTCAAGAATATTCCGATAAAGTGTTTTCGCCGCTATTTGCTATGACTCAAGCGTTGTACAATCGGTAGTGAAGGAAATATGCACGATCAACGGCCACGGCGCACCATACAATGACATCTTTTGGTGTGGCTACAGTAATCGTCGACGAATGTAAATAACAGAAAGTGGTGCACGCGGGGCATGGAGGTCACTACACCAAAGTGGGCGGGACTGGGCGCTTGACATAGCCACGGCAAAACGCTAAGACGGGTCTAAGACGGCACGCGGCGAACTTACCGTAGTTAAAGAATGCGTCAGGGTTTTCAGGGATTTTCGTGGTAGTCAGCTTTCTACAGTATATATAGCTATCAGTCCAACTGTGTCAAATTAATTATTGTTTAGTATTTTCATCATAATCAGCTAATTTTTTCCCTGTTTTAGCTGCCTTTCGCTTTTATATCGAAAGAGTAGACGATATTGTATGTCCTTAACGTGATTTCAGTCCACTGTTTTTCCAAAATTTTAGGTATGGAGTCCATAACCTGTCCAGTCACTAAGTACGATAATACATATCTGGAAAAGTACATGTGCCACGAAAAAAAGTATGAAAGGTACGGAAAACATAATAGGAAAATTGGGCTTGCATCGATTAAATGTTTTTTTTGTTCCGAGCGTCGCCCTACAATTCGCTACCTCCCGTGCCGTCTCTAAGCCAAATGAACCCGTCAAAAATGGCTTGTTCGACTTGCCGTGCATAGCGTGTACAAGCGACACACTTCAGTTCACGATAGTGTAGTTCAGTTTGCGATAAAAACGAGTCATTCCAAAGGTATTTGAGGCGTGACGCGTATGAACGCGCCTATTTTCGTGGTGAGAGCGATCTTACGGTAACAAAATTTTTATTTTTTTCCGTTACAGTATGCTGAAAGTGTGCGCTGTTTTTAAATGCAGGTGCAAAACGGTCGTGACGCGGCATTACTAGGCATGCCTATAGGCAGGCACTTAACTGATACCTGTAGTTGTTGTAGTTTCCATTGAACCTCCGGCTGTGCTACTCCTCTGTAGTACCCTCCCGGACTTTTCGAGTGTTTCAGTGTGATCTACGAGGTATGACTTAATACGTACAGTACGCATTTAGAAGAAACAAGAAGATGGCTTACCTCACAGGCGATAACGTTATCGGCAAGTAACGAAATGACTGATTTTACAGCATCCCCACCCGATCGAGATGCGAGCTAAACCATGTATTGGAAGTATTCGAGAAGCTATATTATAGCGAAATAGAACTAAATGTGAACTGAAATATAATAAGGCGAACAAGCAGAAAACGAAAAGATATCAATGTACCTGTAGTCTCTCCGTACGTGGATCACTAGCACCCATCTTCAATCGAGGATCCATTTTCTGTCCACAGTACAATCGTTTTCCAAGCTCCTTCACAGCAATAATCAGCTAAAAGGTACATCAGTACAAACATTTTAGACCAACATTTTCATGCATGGCAAAGGCATTATAATGTATAATATGCATTATCGAAGCTGCCTGCCCTCGCAATAATGCGCTGAATAAATAGACAAGGTCAACATACTCTGTCGTATGCTTGAGCACATCGTAGTTGCTCGAGCCAAGAGTACTCCTTCTCCAGATTACAGTCAGCAGGAGTCTTCAGAAGTTTGAAGACTTAACAAGACATTAACTATGTGTTCTTAAGAAAGGCGGCAGAAACGCACCATCTGTAGTATCTGCAGCAATATCCTTGCTCTCGTCATTAGGAGAATCGACTTGGACAGCTGGAGTCGTAGCCATCCACTTCGGACACCGGCTTTCTTCCAACTAAAGTATCTTGTGTGCGCTCACATCGGACTACGTGCGTTGCGTGAAGAGCAGAATCGACGTTTAGGCTATTTGGCGGAATGCAACCCGGAAATCAGTTTCAAGGGTTAAGAAAGATGGCAATTTTTTAATTTGAGTCCTTCTGCAAACGTTTTAAAGGAAATTTCAATTGTGTAACGATAGAAGCCTTTAGATAACTGCATAGTTCTATTAGAAAAAGCATACCTAAAAAAGTAAGGAAATTGGTATAGTGTGTAGTTATTCTGAGATTTTCTTACGGTACAGTCTAAACCCTGGAATTCGTTCTCAACGAAATGAATTCTCTTTTTTTTCAGGTAGCTCTTCTTTTAAAAAATTGTGTTCCGGTGCCCCTACAGCATGCTGATCGCTCTGCTTTGCAGGAATGTCTCAAGTGTCGACTGAACAGTCAATTGACGAAGTGGTTGAACTGGACGACACTCCTCCGTCCTCTGTGCTGTCCGATGACAAAGGTTGGTTGGAAGAACGTGCAAGAGCGGTTTAGAGGAATAATTACGAATGGCAATGTACACTATGGGGTGTTGCATACGTTTAAGTTCTTCAGGCAGTATTGGCACACTCAATGGGTAGAAAAGAGGCCTGTACGCCTCTTTTCCTAGGCACGCACTGTCAGCCCTAGCTAAACTGTTCACTTTAGAAATCCCCTGATTATCAAGAAAATCAATTTTAATGCTTGGGAAAACGAAGAATTAATGCCTACCGTATTAACTTGCACATCTATTATAAAACAAGATACTAATTTCTAAAGTCTAATTTCGCGTATCGTCTAACAATAAGAAAGATCTTTCCTCGGAATACAATACTTTTAAATTTTAGTAATGTAACGCGAACCGCCAAATCACGGAAAACACTGCCGCGAAGTAATAAGAAGCTTTCAAAAATTTGAGTTTTGCATTATTCTTATTTTTTGTACTACGCCGTGCGCCTTTCCACAAATCTCACTTTTTACTGCAAACTATGCGAAATCGCACGACGAGCTTGAGTGAACGCCTGACAGTGCGTGCCTAGGCCGGTCTGGCAAGCCCTAACACGACTATAGTTGTTTAGTTTCGAGAAAGCGATCGAGTCCCGGCGGATCGGAAAGTGATGATCCTGACTTCTACTCCGAACTAATAAGCAAATACAACAGGAAGTTTCCAAAGGTGAGGCGTATCAGTTGCACTATGGTTGCTCAACTAACTTGAAAATTAATTGGTGAAAAGATCCTTGAGTCGCCTCCTTTCTAATTCCGGCGAGATAGCGAAGAGGGTCCACACTAGGGTTGGCAATGTGAATGGCAAATGTGAATATTTTCCTCGCTCTCATTCACTTTCGAGACTCATGGAGAACATTCTTCTATGTGAATGTTTTCTGGTGCGGTGAAAAATAAATGACCGAAAAGCGAATATTCGCATTTTCAAAATGAAAGCGAATATTCGCGAAAGTGAACCGAATATTCGCTTTCGAGGAGGGGGTAGATTGTTGAGAGAGAAATTGAAATAAGACGATTATAGGTGAAAATAAGAATGACTAAAAATGTTTTAAAGATATACGGTGCCATTATACTACACCCACTTGAGTTTCTGAACCTAGAGTATAAAAGTCATATCGGCTAATAAAAATCAGTCACATCTATTTAGCAGTAAAGATGTCGTATGCATTCAAGCCCGAAAAGATTCTCATAGACTTGTAGCAATCGTTATAATGAGCAAAACGTTGTTGAAGACCTTATTTCTAAAAGATGGTTCAAATCGTAAAAATAGATATTACAAGTTGCACGAGAGTTGAAAGCTACTCTTCCACTACTATAAAAAGAGCCAGTTTACTACTAGAAAACTAGAAAACGCGTCCCCGGATCCCTCGTTACTACTAGAAAACTAGGCCTTTACTACTAGTAAACCAGCTACTCCACTACTAGTAAAAGTATATAGTTAACTAGTAGTGGAAACACTAAATTTACTAGTAGTAACGATAAACCAGAGCTACCACCCATACTTCGGGTCGGTGCCCACGTATGACGTGATTAAGAAGTTTTCCGCAATGCGCACCAGTAAACCAATGCCTACAACAACTTATTGTTAGAAAAAACCTTAAATCAACAATAGAAAATGCATTTACTACACTGGCGATTTTTTAAACTACATAAGATTATAGAAATAAAGAAACCTTGATTGATTTATCTTCCTTTTCCTCATAGAATTAAAAGCCTGACCGTCGAAGAAGAGAGAAGGAACGAAAAGCGAATGTTCGGTTCACTTTCGCGAATATTCGCTTTCATTATGGGCAAACGAATATTCGTTTTTCCTCCATTCACTTTCCGTCTCCCTCTCTCTCCTTCACATTCTTCACCATTCCTTTCTCCGTGAGCGGGCGAATATTCGGATTCACTTTTCTATTCACATTGCCAACCCTAGTCCACACGAAATAGGAATGAGGGGTCTTGTTATGACTACAAATGATATGTTTATTTTGTAATAAAATGCTGAAAACTGATAAATTCAAATTTCAAGAGCTTATGTTTGAATGCATCTTGCGAATTCTGACTCAAATTCCGTGGTTAATGGACTGTGTATTACAGGGGTCTACTTCTCACGAGAGAATTCCTTCTCCCCCACCTAGTAAGCACTTCTTGATAAGAACCTTCTTGTTATTCGCTAATTCAATCCGAAACTGGTAGATGTCTCGGAGTTGGTTACTGATACAGGAGTTTCATCATAGTAAAAAATCTAATGATCTAACACTGGCTAACAGCATACAAATGATGTAATATTAGCTTGCCAAGCTCCTTCATTAACTTGTGGGTCCTGATTATTGTCAGCTGGGTTCATATCTACAAAGCAATACTTTTCAGAGAAGGACGATTCGGATATCAGTGATCTCGAAAGTGATTCTGATGATGACGTGAGCCTCCTATGTGCACATTCTGCCTCCATCTTTGATTGATTCTTTACAACGAGGTTGGAGTATATACCTTGATTTATCTATTTTCAGTCAAAGGAAGTAAGTGCTCTGGACCTTCTATTGGAGAAGGGCAAGCAGTTCCAGAAGGCATGCTCTAATGTAGTCGCTTCCGACATGGCTCAGATTGATGCGGTATGGACTCGATGGTGCAACTAGTATATCTATGCAGTATGCTTCCAAATAATCTTATCCTCTCGGAAAGACAAACGAGGAATATCCTCTATATGTACCTATATATCTTTCATTACAGATCAAGAACATGGACAACGTTAACGTGAGACACGAAAAGGAATATCTTGTTCCTGGCATTTCTGCAGCCGAAGATGCTCTTTCGTATGTATTTATAACTATAGGCTCATGACTACTAGGAGTATAACAGTAATGTAGGGCAAGCTTATTGTTAGCATGGAAAGAGAACCATGAAAGAAAGAAGTTAAATGTCTGTGGGGATTGCACTCTGTTAGTCACTCGGTTGGCACTATCAATATTATTATCTTTCAATTGCTGTCTTTGCAGTCGCATTCGAGACGAGAAAGCGTATGCCTCTCGTTGTGCATTGTCTCCGTTGATGAAGATGGATGAGATCGTAGTGATCGATGCGAGTGGAAAGGTACGTTGATTGGAGACCATCGCCCCTTCTTCCCATCCCCTCTCTCTAGACTCTCTCTAGACTACGCTTGCCCTTAAGGAACGAGTTGAGATGCGTCGTTCCCGTGTCTCTTCGTCTCCTGCCAACACTTCGAGTACGTCTACTATCGTTCCTCTCTACCGCAATCCTCTTTCTCCATCTCACCTACAGTACCCTCTACAGTATCAACCCTCTATTCAGGCAATCGTACGAAAAGTGGAGTTTCGATTCTCGTGCAAGATCTCCATCTCAACAACACGACTATTGAGCACGTCGATATCGTGAGTATTCCTTGTCTACAGTAATCATTGAATTCGTTGCAGGATACGAAGATGGAAGTGCTCGTGGAATTGATGGCTTCGAGATGGCATTGTGATGCAAATGAGGTATCAGCCTTACAATCCTTACAATTACAATCTATAATTACAATTTACAATTACAATCTAGCTTACAAATTATATATTTTGACCGAAATAGAACAGAGCCAAATTAAGGTTGGAAATGTGAACTAATTAACGAATGTGAATTCACTTTTTGTAGACGTTTATGCCTGCGCCGAAAATATTTACAGAAAAAATGAACATTCTTATTCCAGAGTAGTTGACATTCCTAACCCTAAACCTAATCTGTAACTGCAATACTGACCTTTGTAGGTTCTACTGTCGAAGGATGGATCTTCCGTGAAGGATTTGTGGAAGACGATGCGTCAGCTTGAGATTCCCCTCGATGGGGTGCACGCGGTCTGCCTCTTCACTCTATTCCTTGCTATCTGTCTCTTCAGATATCGGCGATGCGTCTCGAATCGAGTGATGTCACCACTGCAAAGGAGAAAGCAACACCGAAGGATACTGTCACTCTTCGATTCCAGTGCTCTGATTCTCGACCAGTCAATGTTGCGATTGAGAAGGTATTAAATTATCTCTGTTTGAGAAGGGATATTCTAATCTTGTTTACTCAGAACATTCCTATGATGGATCAGTTGGAGAATCTGAAGCAGACTCTCAAGCTTGCCAGTATCACGCGTATGGTATTCGACAATGAAGAGGTTTCTTGCCCATTGATTGTATGGCTAGAATGGAATATGTTTGATTTGACGAAGGGGGTAATTTTGTAGCTGGACATGTACGAGACTCCCGTGGCCTTGGAACTTGAAGATGATTTCGTCATCGACGTGTATTCCAATTGATCATTCCTTCCTCTCTCTCTGACCACCCCAAATGATCTCTTTCATCCTTCGTGCATCTCATTTTTACCCTAAATTCTTCAAGAATCTCATAAATTGACGTGTCTCTTTACTTGACCGAGCTATGATAATACTCCCCTATCCCCGTTTCTTATTGAGTATTGGTACGTGTGCCTTTCTCTTCTTCTTCTCTGTGTGCTAACGTATCGATAAATGATTTTACTGTAAACGACGTCCACTCAGTTTCTCAAGTTCTCACCTTCTTCAGTATTTGTCCGCATGATGTGATATTAGTATTACACTAACTCGTTATCAGTGTGAATCACAGTGCATGCGATTACTCCGAGCAAGCTGCGGGGCAACTACGCAGCCGATTGGATGCTCAACACTGCTCGGGGCAGCTACGCAGTGTCGAGCGTCATCGTCGAAAGTGGATCACTATGAGGTTGGTGAATAAGATGAGGATATCGATAAATGATAAAGAATCGAGGATAAGATTATGGGATCATTTATGTTTGGTGACAATGAAAGGTGATTGTGTCTAATCTGGTGGATCATACGATAAATAGTACGATCTTTTTTTGCCACGGAAACCCGACATGTAGAAAATTCTCTCTTGAGATGATGTTGAAAATTTTCAGAGGTACATAGATCAAATAGTACGTCGGATCCGACTTAACCAAGGCACTTTTTGCCGTGAAAATTTGGAGAATCAAGGTACTTTGGATGACAAATACATCACTTTATGTAAGAATATGCTGGATTTTGAGCTTTTTAGTGCGAATAAATTCACTTTTATCCCTTTCTTCATGATAGAATCAATGCACTTTAAAATTCAACGGCGTTACTATTTGATCTATGCAGAGGTATGTGGTAAAATTACCTTATATTTCGCATGCACTGTTTTTTTGATGTAGTTCTCGAACTAACGGGGGTAGATGTACTTGATCTCACGATAATTGCACTGGAAGTGACCGATTGCAGGTATTGGGAGTGAAACCCGATGCTACTAGTAAAGAGATTAAAGCAGCGTATTATGAACAGTCGAAGAAGCATCATCCTGATATCAATCCAGACAGGAAAGAAGAGGCTTCGAAGATGTTCACACAGGTTGATTTGATTGACTCGGATGAGGAATGATTCTGCCGTCATAGGTATCCGAATCTTACGAGATACTGTCTTCGGATGAAAAGAGAAGAGCATACGATGCATCGAGGAAGCCCTGTGAGTTGTAGTCAGCATTCCGGATTAGAGTATCCATTCGGTCTTTTTGATGGTTATGCTACATTCCCACAATATAGCCAGCCATAGGCTCACTTAATCGTGAATCATAACCATCAAAAGGACCTGAATGTAGTGTTGTATTCCGGATCAGATGGTAGAAGAGGTACCATACATGGGTTAGTTTTGTTCTAAGACTTCTACAGGTTGTCTTACATAATTAAGGGGAATCAAAAGCAGTCATCTTTACAAGTTCTTTACATTATGGTTTTTTTCTGCAGGCATGCATCTAATGTCCGTTCATACAACCATACCAGCGTGTGGGGGTACGCAAATGAGAAAGAGAATAAATTTGGCAGTGATAGTTGTCTTTAGGATAACATTTCTTTCCTCACAATCAGTTAATTTTGGCATTTCGCCCTCTCCCACTCAACTGTACCATTTCCCTCCCGATTTCCCTGTCCTCTACAGTATCAACTCGTCGCTCCGATGGAATATCCGGTCGTTCGTATACTGATCTCGACATGGAGTACAAACACTTCGAAGCATTCCAGCGAAGAGCGTAAGTTGGCGAGTTGAATAGTGGGAGGAGAAGAGTAGCCAATGGATCAATTTACAGAAGGCGACGGCAACAACAGGCAAACTCACACGTATACGAATGGCCAGATGAATTCTCAGAGGGATCGAGGTGAGTGAGGGAGTGGGGGCATAGATGGGCAGGGCTTGCTGGTATATTGCTGCAGTGGCTCTCCCATACATAACGGTCGAGAAATCTAGTCAAAATATTCTTCTGCACTAGTCTACCCAATACTTGTAAAAATTATGCAGTAAGCTACCCAACCACATTACATGCAACCGTGTCCAACTATGGGGGGGGGGTGAAAGGGAGGGAATATGGCTTATTACATGGATGTGAGAACAAATAGAGGTGGAAATACTTGAAAAGGCTGCAACTTTTGACGGGATTATTTTAGCAATAAGTAAAGTTTTCTGTAGCCTTGTTTGGAATGAAAGATAGAAATGTGGTTGTGTATGGAGAGTTGAGGCCATTTCGGAGACCGAGGGAATTCCGATCGGTTTTCGATGAAGCGACTGAACGAATGGCTGCACACAAGGACAGTCGGACGATGCAGAGAGAAATGGAGGAATTGAAGAGGGAAATGCAGAGGGAACAGGTACATAGACCCACTCATCTTTTCAGCTGTGCAATATGACGGAAAGGATAATATTGCGAGAAAACTATTGTTGTTACCCGCCCTTTCATGTGATGTACTCTCGAGATACGGTATTATATTTCAGGAACGATTGGCTAAACGATATCCTATGCCTACTTTCGAACAAATGCTCAAAGCAAAGAAAATGAAAGAGGCTGAAGAAAGTAGAAAGTGAGTATTGTTGTTATCAATATTCTTTTCTACATCGCAACTAATTTATATAAAATATGTGCCCCAATAAACTTCTAGATTGAGTAAAGATGAAAGATTGATAAAATTGGCTTTAGGTACGTGGCCGGAATGCTAGCAACGATGGCAGTCTGCTCCTTCCTCTATCTGGTGATTAGGACATAGCCAAATATATCTAGAATTTATGCCTACGTGCACATATTAGAGAACTGTAGATACGATGAAGATTTATTTTGATTGCATTTATGCAAGCTCGGGATGGATTTGTCGGAAATCACGAGGCGCAAATAAGATATTTGGGTGGGAGAAAGGGATATCGTGTAATAACATAAATGAAACGACCTAGTGATGGGATTGTACCGGTTTTGAAATTGTAGCTCTCTTGTGATAAGCTGGGTATTATAATTTGTGGTAAGCAGAGTGGTTATTCGAAGGACGGAAGATCTCGTTGATCTCGTCCGGAATCCAGTACAGGAAAGCGTACCAATAGAGCACGTTGAAAATGATGTACAGAGAGGGAAACGCGATCTGCAATACCTCTTTTATTTTATTCATTGGCGTGTTAGATGTCGTTTCCCAGTTCTGTGTTGTACCTTTGAGACGTTATCGATCCGATTGACAACAATTGCAGGATCTCTCATCTTCAGCTTCTCTCTTGCTTTCGCTGCTTTGACCGCCATACGGTAGAATACTGAACAGAGACAATCAAGACGGAAACGAACAGCGTACACATAACAAATACATGTAGCATTCACACAGCAAATGATGATACAGTAAATGATAACAACTATGCATGGACGAGTAGAGTACACAACTAATGGAGGAGTGTCGACTGTGGACGGACAGCGAGTACCTCTCCTCTCGAGACGAAGACGCGACTTGACTGAAGGACTCGCCTGCTTCCACACTGACGACTCCGACTCACTGCTCCATGAACTATCTGCATCGTGCACACTAAATCAAGAGAAGGGCAAGGAAAGCGTGCGAGGATTCGCAAGGGAAAGAAGTGTGCAACGGTAGGGAAGGGATACGAGGAGGGAGAAGAGGTACGACTATCACCCTTCGCTCTTCACACATACCCGACGTGTTCTCCTTCTTCTCCTTTCTGAACAGTCGTCTATACCACGGTCGTCGTCTACGGATCTTGAGATTGAGGTCCTCTGTCTGTAGAGTCTCTCGCCGTGCGCCCATCATACTTGCTGTGAAGACTCTCATCGATTCCATCTCAAGGCCTTATGTCAGTGTACGTTTCATATTTCTTTTACCGCTTTGTTGCTCTCGAGTCCTTTGAGTTCGTGGACCTTCTTTCGTATGTAGTATATGTGAGCGTAGTTGATAACTGCGTACTCAACCATTGCAGCAAATACGAATCCGAAGCATGATCTGAGATTAGAAATAGAAGAAGAAGGGATACGACACTCACATAATGTATATGTCAAGTGCTGTCGAATGCGAAACTTTTGGAAGGTCGGTGCGTAAACCAAAACCCAGAGTTGACATTGACAGGACCGTCATTATCCCTAAATTGGTGTTGAATGTAACCTTAACCCTTAACGTTCTACCTAGAGCTACTCTGGCTGGTGATGCCTCTTTGTTGATCCAGAAAGATACCCAACTCATGACGACGAGAAGAGTACATGGCGTGTATATCTGATAGGCTTGTAATGTATGTTACATCTGGTTATTTTACCTGCAATATATAGAATCCCTGCTGTCGCTGTAGTTTGAAGTACACCTTAAGGACCGATAAGCCTATAACGGTTAATATTCACAGGCCAGTTTAAGTTACTACTTTGCTCTGGCGATCGATAGTCGGAAATATTCATAGATGTCTTAAAGACATCGAGTAGTTGGTACTGTGAAAGCATGTTTCCCATCTTCGAGTCCAAGTCCACGTCCTGCATTTTGTGAGTGAATCGAGTCTCGAAACTTTGTCTCCACTACCTTCCAGACGTAGATAACATCCTTTGCGAAGTATCCGAGTGAGCCGATTTCGATTAGGCAAGCTTGCGTGTCCATTGGGAATTTTCGAAGGAACATCGCACAGCGGGAACGAATAGTTAATCTGCAATTCATTACTTTTACCATGGTAGACTCAAGATGCTTGAACTGACTTCCTCTTCCTCACTCTTCTCCTCTCTTGCTATGTATGAACATTCATAAATGAGTGACTAAGGGACTCGTTGCTTTTTGGTCAGTTCTCTCATCCTCTCAATTGGAGGGAATCTGAAGAGTGCATGACTCCTCCTCTCGCCTCTTCTACTTCCATGCTTCTTCTCATTTTCATGCTGCCAGGCTTTTCCCTTCGGACAAAGGGTCATCACTCATACGTTTCAACACTTCCGGCACCGTTGATTAGATAGATACGTGACCTACTGGAAGTTAGCTAGTGTCAGTAGCGTGGTTGGATGAAGGCAATAAAAGTAGGATAAAATGGTAGTACGGCGAGGGTCCCATGAGGCAGGGGAGAAGATGACATTCATAAGTGAGTAGTGTGGACACGGGGAGATGGGATAGGGTATATGCAGAGGAATTGGAGACTTTGGGTTGAGGAATGCAGACAAGTATGCATAGGAGTGACTGACGTTCGCCCACAACTCAGATAGATTCGCGTCTTGCGTGTGTCTGTCACACGAATAGATTGTCTCTGCCGATTGGTTCTTCCCCATCCTCTCCCTCTTCCTTCTTTTCTTCTCTCCACTCGACAAGACAAGAGGCGAGAATCGCGTGATGAATTGCGCGATGGATAAAAGATTAGGAATGTAGGTGAAGAGGGTGACGTCATTCAATAGTTGCGACGAGAATTTGGAAGAAGTGCTCACCTCTGGGATACTTTGACTTGTCCATCACTTCGAACACGAAAGAGAATGTTGGGAACGGTGATGGTGTGTAGATAAGACTTGCGCCCGTTTCGGATATAAGTGTCTGGAGTCCAAATATCCTAAACCATTAACTTTTAGAATTGAATAAAATGTGATCTTATTCGAAATGAGATAAAGATAAAAAGATGTCGTCACAAACCTTGAGCATCTTGGAAGCTAGCGGGATCTCCGTCCTCGTAGGATCAACTGGAGTAAAGGCAAGTCGTCGATCGATCCATCGTTGGCGGAAGTAACAGTCAAGGGAAAACTCCTACATATATAAATTAGTATTTCTTCTACTCTTATCTTACCATATGTTGCTCAGAGATAGGGCCCATGCTACGAACACTGATATCAATTTCGACGACGAGAGGTTTTCTCGAATCTGGAAACAATTTTAGCATGATCGAACAAGTCAAATGTTAACATGCTAACTTCTAAAAAAACAGGTAGGTAAACTTACATAATGTTATAAACAAAATATAGGGGAACGAACAAACCTTCATTATATGGTCTGAAGTTTTTATCTTGATTGAGCAATATTGTATTGAGCACTTGGGTGATTTTGCGTGTAAGAGACGAATTATAATTTCCCTGACTTCCGCGACTTCTGGATGACCTGCACAATCAAAGATATGGGGTGAAGGACCGTAACCTACACGGAGGGCGAAGGAGGACTTGATATGAGCCATGTTCCGTTTGATGAAATGAGATCTCCTAAAAACACATATATGAACGTGGAAAGTTAAAACAAGGTCAACAAGTATAACAAATAATGAAATAATTACCGATATTTAAGTATTTGCAATACATATTATGTAAATGAGTTAATATAATAATACATGCCATGTGATGAGACTACGGCCAGCAGTGTGAGACTGCTGTGCAGCAAATGCAGCAACATCAGTCATCCATTGACACGACGAATTCTCTATCCCACCGATAACACGATTTGAGCAATCGAGGGACGGAGAGAAGATTGCCTGTGGAGAGAAGAAGAGCTTGAACAACGGAATACTTGAAGTGAGCGAAGGAAAGACACCGAATCGTGTAATGAAGGCTAAGTATAGAAAGGAAAGAATGAGAGGGACGCCAGTGGCACTCTGTCAATGCTCCTCGGGGACAGACAAGCAACTCGGGGCGCACGATATTTCACTCTCTCTTCATCTCTATCTCAAGTTAGACGAAGAAAAGTATGGAAAAGAGGACCGAAGATGGGAACGTGAGAGTGGAGCCGCTATGGACTAACGAGTGAAACTTCGTCAGACGATGGAGGACTGGAAGAGGAGCGGGCGGAGTAGAGGAAATGGTTGAGCGCTGTGAAGAGGGACATGATAGCAAGAAGAGATGGACACACTGGCATAGGCTATTTGTTGTATTTATGCTAATGAAGAGGGGACTGAAGCAGACTGGGCACGAGGGACAAGGTTGTCTGCGAATAGTTCGAGACGTTTTCACTCCTCCTCCTCCTCCTCCTCCTCCTTCTGCTCCCTTCCACTTCGTTCCTCCCGCCCATTTCCTTTCTTTCTTCTTCTTTCCTTCTTGATGCCGTCGGCAGCTTCCTGTAATCCACATAATTTAATCCCTGAATCGTCCCATCACCTTCCCTCTCCATACTCTTATATCACCACTTCTCCTGAGAATTGAACTCATGTTTTAGTTTTTTTTCTTCGGAGATTCTGCTTTTGCATTATAGTAAGCTATAAAAATTATACGGAACGAGCCTTGTTCTTGGCTATATACTTGAGTCTTTAAAACACGTTGTGATTCATTACATTACACTGTTTTAGCTAGATAGTTAATTTAACCACTGTAAAAAAGAGAAAAAAAACCTGTGTTCAATATACATGTATACCAACGAGTTTTATTTGATAAAAGGCGTTGGAACGGCAGTGCTCGGACATGCCTCGAATAGGTTATTGTCATGTAGCTCTTCCTGCTTTCACAGTGACAACCCCTACTTCTTCCTCACTTCACTTCAATCTTCGTCGATTCTTGTCGTCTGCTCTCCTTGTTTTCGCGCATCTAGTCCTCCTTCACATTGACTGCAATGAGTCCTTAACCCAGCTTACTTCTGTTTCCTTATTGCCTGTCTAGTCTTTGTACTGCCTTTCGGGTCTGGTCATCTTTTTTTAAATACGACCTAACTAGGTAAAAGTAAGATATGATTATAAACAGGTGTGGTTGTATCCGATATAGCTGGTGGGATAGCGGGTATTCCCTAGAGGATAGCCCCTTCCCTCCCCTCGCTTCATTCGCATCTCGTCTTCCCTTCTTCGTCCTCTGCATAACCGAGACCAGGCTATTCCTCCGCTTGTCCTCTCTTCCCCTTCATTCGCCTTATTCAATTCGTCGCAACTTGTCTTCGTATTCGTCTAAGGTCGTCTTCATGTTCTTCATCTTCCAGTCCCCATTCCTCCATTGTCTTGCTTGTCTCCTTCGTGTCTAAGTGCAAACCTCACTCGTGTGCCCGTGTCCTCGCCGTGTATCCTTCGTCGAGTCTCTCAAGTACTCTCGACCCTTCGAAACACTCATTTCGTCTTTCTCTATTTTATTCTATCTCTCGTGGGATGTCAGTAGGGGTCGTCGTATTAGATGTTCTTTAAGGGTATGGGTAACCACCGAGGAGGTGTCCAGTGGCTCTTCGTAGTCTCTTTCGTCGCCTTCGCCTTCTCCTTACTCTCGGAGATGACGTATGTCGTTCTTCTGATCCTTCATCATTCCATGTTAACTATGCCGACAACGAGCAGTTGACAAGTCACAAATGGACGATAAGTGGCAAAGGAGAAGTGTAACGAAATCGAGTTGAAGCAGTAGAAAGGGCGAGAAGAGATGAGCAGAGAGAGGCACGCCAAAAGACGATATATGAGAGAGATAAGGCTCACGCTTTCTCAACCTATTTTTTTGTTCCTGAAAAGGTGCTTTGTAAACTGAGAAGTTGTAAGTTCGTGTGAGTAGTTGTTCGATTCATGAGCCGCAATTAATCTGATGCAAGAAATGAAGGAGTGTGTCTGGTACGTTAAATCAGTCATACCACATGTTTCCTATGCAACATTTCGGCTGTGCGCTTACTTCTCGATGTAAAATGCTGAAGGAGAGGGCTGATGTGGGGGCTTTGCTCGATTCATATATTCTTTCGGCATCCTTGTCAGAAAGATTCATTGTAGACATGGACAACAACTCATCACATCAAACCTCAGCGATTCAAGACATTATGGTGAGTGCAAAGATAATGTTAAAAAAGGAATATGTACAGCTCCTTCAACATACGCCAATGCCAGCGCTCTTCTAGCTGATCTTCTATCTGATTATGATATTCGACTCCGTCCGGGGTTCGGAGGTATGGCTAGCAATTAGAGATGCTCGTTTTGAGATTACTCTTTAGGTGATGCTCTTTTACTCACAATGGACATTATCATTGCTTCATTCGATTCAATTTCTGAAGTGGATATGGTATGCGTCCTTAAAAAGTTGAATGTAAATAATTTGATGTCAGGATTATACTGTGACAATGTATTTGCACCAGTACTGGAAGGATGAGCGGTTAATGTGGAATGAGGACGTTCCTATCGAAGATATGACTTTGAACGGCGAATTTTCATCGTTAGTTGGCGTAGTTTGAGGCTTCCTAATTGTAATATTTAGGCATATTTGGGTCCCGGATACCTTTCTAGCTAATGATAAGCATTCCTATCTTCACGACGTCACTGAGAGGAATAAAATGTTGAGACTGACAAGGGACGGACGTATCGCTTATGGAATGCGGTATTATTTATACACGTTATTTTTATATGTATTTCTCTCTCTTCAGGTTCACTTCCACCCTCGCTTGCTCAATGGATCTAAGAAATTTTCCACTTGATGCACAAAACTGCACTGTGGAGATCGAATCATGTGGGTGTTTCATCTAATATATTTAAATTTGGTTTATTATTATAGATGGGTACACAACATCGGAAGTATTGATGAAGTGGAACCACCCACTTGCCGTCCACGGCGTCGATCAAGCAGAAGTCCCCCAATTTCGTATTCTTGGGTATCAAACCGAAGACTCGATTGTGTCTACTGCAACAGGTAAAAGCTTTTAATTTTATTTATTTATTTTTTTCTTTTCAGGCTCCTATCAACGACTCTCACTTGTCTTTCAACTCAAGAGATCTGTCGGTTACTTCATATTTCAGGTAGGTTCTCCATGATCTTTTGATCCTTACTTTATGCAGACTTATCTACCTTGTGTTCTCATCGTAATGCTTTCGTGGGTATCGTTCTGGATTAATCATGAAGCGACATCTGCAAGAGTTGCGCTAGGTTTGTGTCAGGGAGTAATGTAGTACGTAATGCTTCTAGGAATCACAACTGTGCTCACTATGACAACTATCTCGACCGGAGTTCGACAATCTCTACCTCGAATCTCCTACGTCAAGTCTATCGACATCTACCTCGTAGGAACTTGTTCATTAAGTTTAACGGAATAATCGCAGGTTATGTGTTTCGTATTTGTCTTTGCGGCTCTTCTTGAATACGCAGCTGTCAACTATTCCTATTGGGGTCGAAGAAGTCGCAGAGGAGAAGAGGTTTTCTCATAATATAATTTAGACGCGTGCATCTCAAAAATGTATGTTTCAGAATGACACTGGGAATTGGAACTTGAACGGTGAAGGTTCTGGTTTTGCCCGGACACTTGGGAATAATTCCGAAGATAGAGAATCAGCGGTTTCCGTTAAAGGCTGGACAGCCCATCCTCCTAAGAGTTTCATTGAGGTATGAAGTTATATAAAATTTATGTAAACTTAAGTAAATTTAAATTTTAAGCTTTCACACGAGTCCGAAGGAAAGTCGAAGGATAGACAAAACTCGCGATCATCTGATATTACAAGGTAAATATTACTAGGTAATTTAAAATTACATACCGGGAATAAGTTTGTATAATCTTATTATAGTGCAAATCAACGCGATAGTGTGCCTCGTGTGGTATTCCGTAAACGTCCTTCTAGTCCTATACCCGAATTGTGTCCGGACGGTGGTGAGGTAACTTGATGTTGGGGAAGAATATTTGTTATCTATTCGCTTATAGGTTGTTGTGGTGGATGATGACAATCCCGAGTATCCTCGTTACACTGCAGGAATCAAAGCAAGTTCCAGTTTATCCAAGTAAGAGTCGTATTATGGTTGTTGATCAAATGGAATTGAAGTCGGGCAAAGCGTCGATTAACTCTGGCTAAGCAGCGAGGCTCATACATCAAAGCATCTATCAGTCGAGTGAGCAAGAAGGTCTGCCAGTGAATGAGACTCACCCTTACAATGTGTACATCTTGTCTAGGCTGCCAATGCGATTCCGTCATTCCGAGTCAAGGATGTCAACGTGATCGATCGCCATTCTCGCGTAGTCTTTCCTCTATGTTTTATTATTTTCAAGTAAGCTATATCGATCTAACTCATCTCAATCGTTGGTTGCAGTCTTTTCTACTGGGGCTACTACACTATGTTCGCCGGATGATATTATTTCTCCTATGACTTCAACATAAGATAGTGCTTTCATTTTATCATTGTCATAGTTGCTTACGGTTTCCACTTACGTGTAACTCGGCGAGCTCATAAAGTATGATTTTTGCATAAGCCATTGCATGAGTAGAAGTTAGCTATGCAAGACACAACAGATGCTCTCACACGGAATATCGCTGAGCGTTCTCCGTTTTCCCACTTGCCTTTGCCCGTCTCATCTCTCTCCCCAACCACCTCTCTCTCCTCACCTGCCTCATCCCTCCCTTCTCCTGCTTCCGCCAACTGTCTCGGATTGACGGCATGTGTATATTGCATAGCCACTCTATCCCGTGTCCATTGACTGTACTTCTTACTCTTCCCTTCCCACTCCGTCTCTTTCACTCCATCCTTCATTCATTACAGCCACACGGTCGGCGAGTTGTCTTCGTGTCAGAAGGGCCTTCCCCTTGTGGTTCGTCCCTTCTCCAGTTCCCTTTCCCCTTCCTCTCCGTCAACGTCTCATCCCTCTTCCCCTCTCTTCTCTCCATCTTCATTTACTACTCCTCCTTCACCTCATCTTTCACTTATCGAAATTGAATCTCTCGATAACCTTCTTCACAATCCCGCAGTCAAACTTCGTCCCTTACCTGTTCATCGTTCGGATTCCAAGAGAAGTTCTCGTTTATTAATCGAGAAGGAACTCCAATCGTGCGAATCAACTTTGTCGAGGAAGAGCGGGGAGCGAAGAGGAAATAAGGACGCGGAAAGTCGAAAAGACGACAATCGAATAAGGGCTTTGCCTTTCATGCCGACTAGCGACGATCCACTGGAAGATGAACTCTTCCATAAGCTTTTTCGGTCAGTATGCACACAATCTCATGGGAATCGAGTGTTCAGTATCTATTCCTATTTCGCTGAACGTAATGAAGGATTGTTGTTGAACGAGAAGGAAGCGCACTTCATACTCGATGAACTTCTTCGGTTTCTTCTTCTATCTCTTCAACTTCACCCGGAATGTTTAGAGAGGCCGATCGTCCGAATACTTCTTCCTCCGTTGCTTGTTCTACGTCTGACACGGTCTCATTTAGAGAGCTTCTAGGACTTATCGATGTCATATTTCCTTCGCGAAAGGTAATTTATCCATTGATGAGGTTATCAAGATTTTTGAGGACCTGGAGCCCCTCGTTGATAGGCTATTCGAAAGACTGGTTTCTCAAGTCATTCGTAAAGTATGTTATTTTAATAAAGTTTATATAAAAAACTTTTACCGTTGATCAATTCTACATTACAGGGATTTCTCTTGGTTCGCCAGAAGTCGTCTAGAGGTTGTCTTCCCTTTTCGCAACCTCGTTCACTATGGGTTCCCACATGGTGCATTCTCACTCCAGGTTTGCCTCTTCTTCTTTTCTCTTCTAATCTTCCACTTTTCTTAGGAGCTGTTCATCTGCAGCCACTTCACAAGAAGATGAAAGCGGAGAATCGAAAGACTCTTACTCTCGGAAGGGAATCGAGAGTAGTTGTGCGTTGTGGATAATGGGAAGGCTTAGCTATTTGATTAAGGTGGAAGATACTCTCACCGAGGGCGGTTTATATACCTGGGCACTCTTTTCGGATAACGAAAGACTAGATTTCGCACATATGGATACCCTTCAGAGGGACGCTTTTGCTAGAGGTACGAAAAATCTCAGCTCTCAGCTTTTAGATAAGAAATCATTTAGACATGGCTGTGATCATTCAACGCCCAAGTCGAAGTGCAATGGCCGAGCACGATATGATGAGAGCTGCACTGAACGATGGTTAGAATTGTCTTTCGTAGAGTGTCAAGGGGTTCAATTACCAGGAAGAGCTGAACGGGAGCACGCTCTTAGACTCGCACTAGAAGACGAGAACAAACGACTTGCTCAGGTACGATATGCAGTAAGTGTGGTCATCCTTTGTTACAGATTGTTGATGAAGAACGACGGGCACTGAAGGATGAAGAGATAGTCAGAGGCTTAGCTACAAGGTAAACATAATCACAAATTTTAAAATATTTTCATGTTTGCATCTCTTCAAGAGTGTAAAGGCCATTTATATATTTTATCCTAATCATATAACTCAATGTATATAAGATTTAAATTTGAGAATGCTCGAAGAGGAGAAGGAAAAGAATGAGCAAATGGAACGAGTTCTGGCTGAGCTGCAGAGTAAGCTGGCGAAGAGGTAGTGTTATTTTATATAAATTAAGCATAAATAAGGAAATAATATGATTATAATGCCTGATGCTGACTGTTCAGACATCACCATCACTCTCATCACCCGTCAAGAGAAGAGGTACCAAACTTTTAATTATAACCCTCTATAAAATCTTCGATCTCAAAGGAATAACAAACCTTGTATTTCTAACAAGTGATAAATTTGAAAAATTGTTTAAGGAAAATGCGGAGTTGATCCCACATCCACCAACTTCCCCAAGGGACTATGGGCGATCAAGAGATATAGAAGAGAGACCGAGAGACAACGGGAGACGAAGAGACGGTAGAGAAGCAGACGATGAAATGGAAACTGCAGATGAAGATATATGGAGAGCGGGGGGAGAGGAGATGCAAATATCCACTACGAGTATCTGACTCGATAAACAGTTTACTACTAAGGATATAGCACGTAACATGGTACAGCCATAATTGTATAGTCACTATTCAGTAAGCTTGAAATTTAAACAACGAAAAAGGTATCGTGAAACACATAGAGTAGTTGCATAACCTAAGCATAAGATAAGCATAAACAAAAGTCGCGACGGAGATAATTTTACGTATTTTGTAAAGACTACTATGTAATACCATTTGTCTATTAAGTGTATGGTCCACATAAATATCACGCTAAAAAGTGCCATCTTCGATTGGAACAGGCAAATCGAGTCTGTTTTAGGTGCATTAAAGGGACATGGAAGCCAAAAAAGATTGGCTTTCATATGAAAGTTTATCGCCTAAGTAATATAAAAACCAAAACCAGAGTGCACAAAAATGTCTACTTCGCGAGATATCCTAAAAATCGTTTCCCAGCCAAGGCGCAGTCTTACGGCGTTTAGCGCATAGGAACAAGGTAAACGGCATCGACGTATTCCCGGAAC
>LS926623.1:322369-373540 GCA_900490955.1 Micoletzkya japonica
GCGTGCAGTCCTTTCTGTTATTTACATTCATCGCCGATTACTGTAGCCACACCGATTTCCTCTCTAATCGTTGCGAAAACCATCGAATATCAGCGATTTTTTCCGTCAACAGCGTTCAAATAATGAGAAACAGCTAGGTAGTACGCGTGATGGCTTTCAAGCCGTGTACAAGACATCAAAATCTTTACTCATTGTCATCAAGTGTCAAAAATACGAAGGTAAAGAAAAGGTGATATTGATAAGTATGCCGTCGATTATATTTTCTTGTCCGAACGTCACGATGCACAGAATGAAGATCGTAGGTATCTCCTGAATATTTAGCTCATTGAATAAACACAGCAAAGGAATGAAAGTAGCATCATCTCACGGACCAAGTTCACTTATTTCTCGTGAAGAAGAGCCAGAATCTGCAGTTCACGCTGCTCTTCACGAAATTCTCTGTGATATGGATTATGTTCCCTGAACGTCCTAATTGTTAAGGAAATTCGGTTCATTTAATTCCTAATACATAACTCAGCCAGACCGAATATCTCCTAATTATGAGTATCTCTGCCTCTCCCAAATCTACACACACTCCCAATTTTACGTACTTACGTTTTTCATCTACCCGTAGTTAGATGTCTCTACTTACAATAGAGGAATGTACTCGCCATGCATGGCCATGGGAATAGAAGACTTGTCCGGGAAAACTCATCATAATTCACAACGTTCATGTAGCCTCCGATTTCGTTCATCATAGATGCACGACACATTGATAAAGCAGGAACTTAGTTCTGAAAGCGAAATTGCACAAAACACCGAAATAGTAAACCATTCGCATTGCCTATTGCCCTCCACTCGTTGACAGAGAGTACTCCTTGAAGACCTGCCGTCAAGCGATGCTGCTGCATGATTTCTCAACGAACAAATATAAAAAAGCAAAAAGAAAACAGCTAAAAAACCGAAACTTCGAAATCATCACGTGAGGGGAATCGATAGTTTGCAGTTGGCAAATTTCCAGGTCTCAAAGCTACCATAACTAAGGTTGAACGCCTACCAGATGAGCATCAAACTGGCGTGAACGCGTGAAACGCGACACTTCGCGCGAAATCGATTCAAACGCAGATTACTGTAACCGACTGGGCTGACATAAAGTGCTTGGCATAGCGTGCCAGAGTACTTACTTCCAAGGACCCCTGGCTACAGTAATCCCTTTCTTTCTCAAGGTGTCAGACAACTTGTCAGACACCGACTTCAGATGTCCTTTCTTCTTCAGTATTCATATTCACATTTTATCGATTATCTTCAGGCTCATTAGAATCAGTGGTTCAATTTTTAATCCCACTGAGACCAACGTTTACAGTGAAAATGTTTTATCTATTGAGACTACACTTTAAACCAAACGTACAAATTACATTCAATTCGCATTAGAATCAGGGGTTCCACCTGGAATCCCACTGATCCCAAGCTTTGCGGGGAAAAAATTTATACATAAAAACCATATACAACGAGGAAACAAAATAGGAACATGTCTTCATATAATCTTCGTTCGAACATCTTCCTTACACATCATCACGACTTTGCATGAGGGCAACTGAAAAAAAAACTTAGGATACGAAAAGGCAACTGTTTCCAACTTTACTAAACAGAAGTTGAAATCTATAGTAAACCCCATCCCACAATTACCCCTTCACTTACATCATTCACAGCTCCTCTTCGAATAGTCGTCGTCCATTCACTTCTTACTTATCTTCTCCCATCTCCAGTAGACAGCGCAATTCCATTACTGAACATGTTTAATAATGGGGGGCCAACTCCCTATAATTCTTTCGTTCACTCCATATAGTTTCCCGAACACTCTTTCTAGTACTCCATCCCCTCTCTATCCTTCAATCTCTCTCCATACTTCCCCCCTCTCTCTCTCTCTCCCCTTCCATCCCTCTCTCTATCCCTCCACTCATCTACTTCATACGTGAGCACCAACCCGAAATATGGGTGGTAGGCCCAAATTTCTTCGGAATTTTACTTTGGTAGGCCTATATTTTCTATAAAATTTCAATTGGTAGGCCTGATTTCGCACACTGGAAGGCCCGTTTTTAAAATTATTGCGAGGAAGGTTGCCCACGTATGATCTACTTCTCTCCCCTTCCCACTCATCTCTCGTTTAGTGAATAAAGAGTGCTTCAATGTGTTTTCGTTTTACCTTATTGCGAGCTCCGCCTATTATAAGCCAAGTACTCACCAAAAAGTCTCCTTCCACCATCTCCATTCACCACTCGCTCGACCCGCAATGCCTACAAGATCATAATTACTACCATAATGACGTATATCTTATAAGTAGTTGACCTATCTTATAAAATCTTTAAATCATTAATTACAAAAGTAAGAACCGCCGAATTTGGCTGTTATTATTGAAGGAAAGCGAACGTTGAGAGAGCTGCGCAGTTCTTTCCGCTAACCACCGTGAAACTTTAGCCGGAGCCGGGCTTTGCCTAAGCTGGCACTTTACCAAGAGAGTTTCACTGCATTTAGCGGAGGGCGCTGCAAAGATTTCACAACGTTCCTTTTCCTCCAATAATATCAAGATCGTGTGATTGTGTTTAAACGAGAAATATCACTCACCCGAGAGCACTGCCTCCCTGCTTACTCTTCACTCCTCCATCTATCTTCATACATCGCACGCACGCCTTCGCAGCAAAAAAATAAATAGATCTCATAATATCGGGACAGGCCCATGATCTATTTTCAATTTACAAAATTTTCTCAACCACCTCCAGACAAGCAGCTTACATTTCAATAATTGCCTATCTACGAGTTCCTCTACTTCACGATCATATCTCAAGAACTATGCCTAGATACGAACGATAAGCTCAAATTTATCGATCATGCCAATTGCTTATATTTACTGATAGAAGCCAACCAATTTTGCACACAACCGCGTAGTAGTCTTTAGATGGGATTGAGTAATGAAAGTCGAAATTTTGCGGATTTGTGAGTCGCGTTTTAGACTACCCAAAATTGCTGCTTTTGGAACCACTTTTCCACCTACAGTAATTTGTGGTTCCTTGACACCCGACATATGTAAGTGGCTAACCACACATGGGCACAGACCCGACGGTCGGGTGGTAGGCCCGTCTTTTTGTTAGTAACTTCACTTGGTAGGCACCACATTATATCAGAATCCCCATCATACGGACGAAATTTGCAGTGATTTGCTAGTGAGAAGTAAACTAGATGCAATTACTGCATACCTGCGTGTAGAACTCCGAGGCATATGCGCATTTGTTCATATCGAGGGGGACGAGGGTCTTGCCCGCCATTTCCTTCAGAGCTGCGGTCAGCGTTCTTCTGCAATCATTACATCATCAGAAGTATTTCTCTACCGTAACCCCGCTCAAACCCTCAGCTACCGTACTCACATAGTAAACCACCAGTCCGAATTATGCCCGTTTTTTTGCACACTTTTTCGCACACAGGGGAAGGGGGAATCTTACGAGGGTGGGATTCAGCAAGTTAGTCGACCTCCTCGATAGTGGGTCCTCCAGCTCCCGATCCTCAGGGGGCTCCAACTCCAGGAGCCCCTCCGGGTGCACCTCCCGCAGACCGGCACAGCTTCGTGATGATGGGGTTGCACACTCCCTCGATCTCCTTCTGCTGGTGCTCGAACTCGTCCTTCTCCGCAGTTCGAGTCCAGCCATCGGATAACCTGCAAGGCATGCCGTATATGCCATATGCAAGGCATACATTCAAATATAGACATCATCTCACCTTGTCGTTGGTGATGGTAATCTTGTTCTGCTTGCCGGTTGACTTGTCCTGAGCCGACACGTTGAGGATACCGTTGGCGTCGATGTCGAAGGTAACCTGCAAGTGATATGATTACAGCTAACCGTGAGTTTCTTCTAGTGAAGTAGTCTAAGTCTACAAGACTAGAGATCAGAACAGGACCAAAAACTCACCTCAATCTGGGGCACTCCACGGGGAGCGGGCGGGATGCCCGAGAGCTCGAACTTGCCGAGAAGGTTGTTGTCCTTCGTCATCGCACGCTCTCTCTCGTACACCTACAACAAGTATTCTAGCTATACTTCAGACTGCCACACCCTTTCCTATACACGACACAAGGCTCCTCTTCCCAACCCCTATCCGGCCAATTCTCAAATTCCCCAAAAATGTTACCTGGAGCACACCAGGCTGGTTGTCGGCGTAGGTGGTGAAGATCTGCGAGGTCTTCGTGGGGATGGTGGTGTTCCTTTTGATGAGGGCAGTCATCGCTCCTCCGGCAGTCTCGAGAGCGAGAGAGGGGCCACGTCGAGAAGGAGCCGGTCCTGGACGGCTTCCGACTTGTCTCCCGAGAGAATGGCAGTCTGCAAGGTCACAATCATATACCAGTCTTCATGTCCTCCAGTCTATACTAAGCCTACCAAAAATAACATTAGGCTAGTTTCACTACCCATCAGTCCCGTCATCATTTATCCCTTCCCATGGCCCCTTCGTCACTGAGCCGGGTCCCCAAACCAGCCTAATAATATATATAGTTTGTTGTCGCGGACTGAACTATTCCAGTTATGGTATCACAACCGTCCAAAAATTTGAAAACGCACGAAACCTTAATAAATTCACAATTAAAACGGTTCAAACATGTGCGTTTGAATGCTGGCAACTTGCCAAGTTGACCAGCGTGATTTGTCAAGATTATTAGGCCGGCTCAGTGACGAAGGGGCCGTGACTTCCCCATTAATCCCCATCACCAACCTGTACAGCAGCTCCGTAGGCAACGGCATCATCGGGGTTGATGCTCTTGTTGAGTTCCTTGCCCGAGAAGAGGTCAGAGAGGAGCTTCTGCAACTTCGGGATACGGGTGGATCCTCCGACGAGGACAATGTCGTGGATCGATTACTTGTCCATCTTCGCGTCCCCAAACCAAAACTATCACTACCGTAACCACCACTTAATATTCCAAAATTAAGTTTTACCTACTAATCACTCTTGCAAATCCCCCCATTATGCAAGCTAGTCCCGCTTTCACCTGAGGGTCTTCTCGACGGGGTCCATTGTGTTCCTGAACACGAACCGCGCAAAGTTCCTCGAAACGGGCACGGGTGATGTTCGTGTAGAAGTCGATTCCCTCGAAGAGCGAGTCGATCGCAATCGAAGCCTGCGACGACGAAGAGAAGGTTCTCTTCGCACGCTCGCACGCCGTGCGGAGACAACGGAGAGCACGGGGGTTCGAGGCCAGGTCCAGCAGAAGCACCACTTACTTACTTTCAAAATTATTATTTTGAGACATTGCCCACCCTGAAAGTATGACTAGACCCCATTAATTGCATAACTACGGCCTCACATTTTCGCCATTCACAAGAAAACGCTAAATCACCAGCCATTCCCTCCCCCACAAACCTTCTTGTGCTTCCTCTTGAACTCGGCAACGAAGTGATTGACCATTCGGTTATGTCCTCTCCTCCGAGATGAGTGTCTCCGGCGGTAGACTTCACCTCGAAAATTCCGTCCTCAATGGTCAATATCGACACATCGAACGCTCCACCTACAAGATCGGCCCTATACGTTTAGCACTGCATTGAGCACAAAAAATAAGGAAAATAACAAACAAAACCGAAACATACAAAGGAATTTAAGAAAAATTAGGCAAAAAAGAGAAACTCGAAAATGTATACTACCGTACTTTCAATACCGAATCACAAGTTGTGAAATATCAGGGTTTTCCGTTCGAGACAGGAAAACGTATGAGATGACCTTGCAAGTACTCTGGTTTTTTGCTTTAGCGTGGAAGTACGTGGCTTAGGCTGAATTTTTTAAAAATATACGCCATCATCACATCCTACAAAATTAGAAATTTTGAATAGTATTTAATTATTATTCAGAAGGACTCCGTGACTACTTCAGTCGGTTTGGAGAAGTTAACGAGTGCATGGTTATGCGAGACCCCGCTACTAAAAGAGCTAGGTCAATAAACATAAACAAGTCGATAAATAAACTGATTACTGTATTATTCATGAAACTGCTCTAACGCTAATACAGTAACTTTGCTAAATTACTGTAGCTACAGTTTCCTTGAATCAAAAGATCAAACCTTTGGTAAAAGATGTTTGTTGATGTTCAGTATTTGTCCAGCTGTATATTGAAGCGCATAACAAAGAATTAGCTTGTGTTAAATGAGAGATGTGTTCAGGGGTTTCGGGTTCATCACCTTCGCTAATCCAAGCAGCGTTGAGAAGGTTTTGGCTGAAGAAGAACACGAACTTGACGGCAAGAAGGTTTCTTTCGTTTATTTCTTTTTTGCTTATTTTACAAGTATTAGTATCTTATTTTCAGATCGATCCCAAGGTTGCATTCCCGAAACGTGCTCAAACTAAGGTAAATCATCCAACTAAATATTTCATCTAAATTAAGGTTGAATGGTATTGTATGCTAAGCGTGCATTCTTTTACTATGCATGTTAGGAAGGATTATAATAGATTGAATAATTTGCTTCTCGGGTCGAAAGACTCTAAAGGGGTATCTAATCGGTCTCTGGGTCTCTTCAATGTGACAGAAGGGCTCAATCTGAGCTTGTTGTGATGAATACTCCCCAATAGTCCCTCACAGGGATTACGAGTAGTGTATTACTCCCACTACAACGGGTCTTCTCCTATCGTACCTCTATCGATGACTATCACAAACTGGTTACTCTTTTGTTTCTCTCTCTTCGTCCTGTTGTCCATGGAAGGGAAGACAGTAGAGATAGTTAGTGAGGGAATGAATAACTTTTCCACCATGTCTCACAGACGACTTGCATACTCATTCAATCGATATCTCCTGTAATGACTGTTAGTATGGGTGTAGTCGCAGTGTATTCCGTGATTCCCGTATCTTCATATTTCCTTTGCCCCTGGCCCCGCCCCCTTCTAGACAACACCTCCCCCTCCCTTCCATAGTCCTCTCATTCTCTTCTAGTCCCTCTCCCCTTTCGATATGCTTCAACCTCAACTTATTTCCCCAACGGTATGTACATCTATCCATCTATATACGTATTACTATTCATCCTCGAATCCGTCCTAATTATCCTCGATGCGGGATTTATCCCTGTTCCTTTCGGGGATTACCATTCCAATCGACCATTATCTCCCCGTCTATCCTTTGAGACATTGCAAAAAATATGGGGCGCGTAGTACCCATTTAATGAAAATGAGCAAGTTGATATTAGCATTTGTTAACTTTGCTTGTTTTCCCGTGGACCATTGATGTGTCAGTGCGAGTTATCCACTTGCCATCCCTTTATCAAAGGTAACTTGTTAGAGTCGATTGAGGGGAAGGAAGGCAAAAGACGTCGTGATATTCACTTGTTTCCCAGAGTGGGAGAGTGAGGGTAATGGGAAGGAAAGAGTGAGAGGGAGAGAAAGGGAAGAGAGGTGGTTGAGAAGACGCAGTAGTGAGTGCATCTCCTTAACTAGTAATCACATCCTCTTTCACCTTGGGTAATTGTCGATAAATGACTTAGCCGCACTCTTCATCCCCTTGCCTTCGTCCCTTTCCCCAGTCCCCCCTCTTCCCTCCTCTTTACCTCTCTGAGAAAGAAGAGGGAAGTCTATCCCGTTTCGTATGCTAAGCGGTCTCAGTACTTCTTGAGTAAGCGAAGAGTTTGAATAGCCCTGAGAGTAGTTAGCCACTAGCATATAATGCATTCACTCTTACACTCTCCATCTCTACAAAGTAAGACTGTTCAATCACCGTCATTCGGCCGTATTTCCAAGGGTGATAGACGGGGATATATGTCGATACGTGGATGGCTACCGTCGATCCCCTCTTTCTCTCTCCCCTTCCCTCTCTCTACGAGGTGTCCCTCCTATTAAAGTACGGCAATCTCTCGGTCTCCCCTTCTTATTCTTCCGTCGTCCGATTGAAGAGAGAGAATAAGGAGGTGGAGTAGTGGTCGATTGAGTCTATTCAGGCATGAATATGCTCAGAATACTCGTATACGCTCACTTGATAATGGTTGTTGTTATTAAGAGGGGAGGGGGTATTGTAGATAGAAGGGAGAAGGAAGTAATCACAGAGGGAATGAGGGATACGTGGTAGTTTACGATCTGTCTACTCATTATGAGAGATAGGTGTAGAGGTTGGAGCAAAGACAATATTACCAAATCTTCTAGTCTTACATACCAAATATGTGGATAAGTGAAGTAATACGAATATTCGGGTAGATACCCGTGGTTGATATTCGAGCTTGTTCGTGAATACGTGGTGGGGAAGATTGGAGGAAGAATGGTCCCGAGGGGGAATGGGGAGGGGGGAACGAGGGATAGATGGACATACTGCATTCACAGCTACATAGACACTCTCACACTGCATCACTCACTTATTATTATTGTTGTTGTTATGTGGATAGTCCTGTTAATGAATGTTCTCCATTGCAGATGGTGGTGAAGACGAAGAAGGTGTTCATTGGAGGACTCTCTGCTAATTCCACTCTCGAGGATATGAAGACTTACTTTGAACAGTATGGAAAGGTGAGCAGGGAAGGGGAGAGGATAGGGATAGGGAGTGATTGGGAGGGGACCCCTTTGAATACTCCTTATACACTCTCTTATTGGCACGAGGCTTTGGTTTCAGGAGAGAGGAGGGGGGAGGGGGAATTGAATAGGAAAAGAGAACGGAAGTGACCTGTCGTCTATGGCGAGAGTGCTCTACTGAAAGAAGAGAGGAATATGCTGAAGATGATGAAATGGTTCGGGAGGATACTGTAGTGGGAAGGGGGAGGGGGTACTGTAGATCAGGTGGAAGGTGCTTTACTTCTTGAAGAAGGCACAGGGAAAATGCGTAATCTGAAGTTTATTATGGACATTTGGAATGTGTTATATGCGTCGGTTGTTGTATAGGTGAGAGAGTGAAGGGACTTACTCTTCGAGGGGAAAGAGAGACCCTTTTGTGTCTGAATGAGGAGAACCGTGGGAGAGGGAAGGGAGGGGAGGGGAGTGGGTAAGGGAGGAAGTAATGGGGAAAGGAGCAGTCGAGTCTAGTGGCGCACACTGTCATACATCTCACTATGAAAATTGCTTGCTTTTACAATGAAAAGTATTCGATGTAAAAAGAAGAGTGAAGTGAGGGTAATATGAAATGAATGATGTGCAGGTGGAAGATGCGATGCTCATGTTCGATAAGACTACTCAACGTCATAGAGGTAAGTTGAGGGGGAAAGGTGTGGGGGAGGGGGAGACTGAAGGAGGAGCGGGGAGGGAGTGTGCTTGGGGATGGATAGGGGAGAGAAGAAATGAAATAGCGACAGACTGTTAATACCCGCAGTGAGTATCCACTGTCCCTTCCCCTTCTTTCTCACTGTTCCTTGTTAGTAGATGAACAGAAGAAAGAGAAGAATGGGCAGCATTGGAAGGAGGGATCAAGTGTTATCATTGCTTCCCATCTATCTCCCTTCCTAATACCTCCTTTCTCTCCCTCCTTTGAATCCTGCAGACTGATGTGTCCATCAGTACTTGTCGCTTCTAGCAACAATCGTGAAATTAGTGAGGATGAAGGGAAGAGGAACTTAGTATGAAAGGAGAGAGGGGAGGTAGAAGGGAGGAAAGGGAAGAAGGAGAGGGGAGAGAAGAGAGACTACCGGAAATGGAACAATTTAGTGGTAGGCAAAGGGGTAGGGACGGGATTGTGGAGTGGAGAGAAGGATGGAGGGAGGGGTACGGTAGGAGTAATGAGAGGGTATGGTAAGAGGGAAGGAGACTGTCTTTGAGTTGGGCGAAATGGTATATTATCCTATGGCAAGCGTTTGTCAGATTATTTTACCCTTTTCTCTCTTCCCTCCTGTTGTCTCCATCATAACTTTACCTCTCTCTCCCCCTCTCCCTCCCTTTCCTCCTCTATCGTACTTGTTCCTCTCTTCTGCTTTCATTCTTCGTTCGCAGGAGAATTCAATCGAGACTTGAAGCGCTTATTGAAATTTGAAGTAGGGTGAAAGGGGAGGGAAGAGGTTGGAGGGAATACGGAATATAAGGGGGATAGAGGGAGAGAGGGTATTACGAGGGAGAGGGAGAGGGTAAAGAGACTCCGTTAAGGCTTCGGATTCGTCACCTTCGACTCGGAGGATGTATCTGATAAAGTATGCGAGATCCATTTCCATGAGATCAATGGGAAGATGGTCGAATGCAAGAAGGCGCAACCCAAGGAAGTGAGTGGGTTACGGTAGATGAATGAGGGAATACGGTAGGATTACGGTAGGAAGTGAATTGAGATGGACTCTTTCGAGGTGATGCTTCCTGTGCAACTGAACAAGTCGAGGGCTGCCGCTGCCAGAAATCTATATGGACTCGCACCTGAACAGCTCATTGGTGAGGAGGGGTACTGTAGGATGGATACTGTAGAGTAGGGGGAGAGTAGGGATAGATACTGTGATGAGCACTACTGTATAATGGATAGTGAAGGGTACTTTGGATGGGGAATACTGTATGTGGTGGAAGGGGCAGGGAATAAGAGAATAAGAGTGTCGTTTGAGCAGCGTACGCTACGTGTATTCCTCGTTTCCAATACGGCATGGGATATCCTCTTCTCGGATCCGGAGCCTGTGAGTAGTCTCTTCACCCCTCTTCTATCATGTTTGACGGATATACTTCATTTTATTTTTTTTATCTGTGCCGACCTCGTAAGCGCAATTGGCATATATTCAGACACGCGCAACTTGCAGTTTGGTCCGTTGTAAAAGAGAATGTTTGGTGGGTATACGGTAGTCAATTGGTAGAATACGGTAGTTGATTAGAAGTAGAACTATCTCAGCCTTTCTCTGTGGTACAAGTCTTAGTGAACAAGCTAAATTCAAACTTGTTACCTTGTGAGATTGCTTAGATTGCACATTAGGTTGATCTGTATAGGAAGAGAGTGTGCTAATTCAGCTCTTTCGAAGTGCTTTATTAAGTCAGTTTTGCTTCATTTGTAGTCCCGCATTCCACTCTCGTGAACTACAATGGGCGGTTACTTCACGATACAGGTTGTGGTGTAGGAGTAGTAAAGAGAAGAGTACTGTAGTTTGTGACGTCATTGGAAGAGGGAAGAGTACTGTAGTCCCTGTGTAAAATGGAATGTTATTGTGCGAGTGTTGGTATGATAAGTGCGATGAGTAGAACAAGTAGATGGGGTCCCGTAGATCAGGTATACGGTAGTCTAGAAGTAGATGAGAGGACTGTAGTCTGTCTTCCTTGCTTACCGTATCCTCTTGAGTGTTCAACAACGCTTCGGGTGCTCTGGCTGGTTACTCGGGCATTCCTTCTTCCCCCGGGGGAAGTAGTGGAGGGGCCCCCAGGGCTGCTTCTCAGGTTCGATTTCTCCCTCTTCCCTCTTCCTTCTTTCCTCTTCCCTCTTCTCTCTTCCCTCTCAACCCCCATCCCCTTACCCCTTCATTACAGCAAGCCTCATTCGAAGCTATGTACGGTCTTAACCCCGATCAGCTCAATGCCTTCTATAGTCTACAGAACCAGGCAGCTGCTCAACTACCGCATGGATATCACAAGGTGAAGGGAGGGTACTTAGGGAAGGGGTACGGTAGTGGAGGGATACTGTAGATGAGGGATACGGTAAATTATGATACGAGGAGAGAGAACAAGAGGGAGTAGATACGGTAGATGGTACCGATAGAGAGAAGTCTGAAGCCATATTTTTAAATGATAAAGAAAGGAATATTGCAGTGATGGTTGTCCATGAAGAGTAATAGCCAGAGACGGTGGAGTGTGTCCCTCTATGGTCGTCCTTCATAGGTAGTTGTATCCCAGTAGACTATGTCATCCTCTCTTCCCTTTCTCCTACTGTAATAGAGAGTCTAGTTCTCTTTTCCTCTGTAGTTAGTTCCCTCGAACATCTTATCTCTCTCTTTTCCTTTTTTCATTTCTTCTTTTCTCTACCAAGTCAAGTACGTTGTCCGATTGTGTATTAGATAGGCTAGTAAATATTCCCTTTAATCTCGGTTGTAAATGATCCCCCTGTGTCCCTCCATCTCCCCTTCCCTAGATACTTTTGTAATTCCCTTGCCTCTTATCCCTGAATGAGTCCCTGTGTTTCAAATGCCCCAACCTACAGTATCCCTTCCTGTGAGTCCCATTGCTACAGTGAATCCGGTGAACCCCTCTTGTAAGCTCCCCCCTGAGTGTGTTGATTGTGTATTCTCTCCCTTCCCCCCTCCCCGTCCCCCTCCCAAAACCCCCACTCACCCCATACTCACCCCCATAAGGATACGCATGTTTTATGTCCTTCCCGTCTCCCTTTGTGCACCTTTTTATCCTTGTTCTCCTCATCCCTCCTCTCCCCTTTGCCTTAATTCTTTGTTATGTTACTAACGTGCATCGCATTGTTTCCCCTATGATCAATCCAGTCAATCGTTTCTTTTCTCTTCTTACTGTGTTGTCTCCGTATTCTCCTTCTTCTCCTCTAGATCGGCTATCCCAATCCACCAATGATAGTTCTCCCCCCCCCCTCTCCTAGTTAGACTCCCGTCTTTCTTCCTTTCCTCTATTGTGCGAGTCTCCCCTCCCTCCAATAGTTCTCTTTCCTTTCATAAGTCCACACTACCTTAGTATACCAAGCGTGTACATCCTTGCTACCGTATCCCATTACCGTATTCTTGCAGCCTATAATCCGGTCCGGCCGCTCTCTTCCCCCTTCCTCCTCCCGTCCCGTCTATCCTCTTTCGAACCACAACAAAAGCACGTCACTCAACACGGGTACCGTAGTCAGCGCCAGTTGAGATAGAGGATACGGTACCGATGAGAAGAGAAGTGAGGGTACTGTAGAGGGGAGTTGATGAGAGTAGAAGTACGGTATGAATGGACCACGTGAGAGGGCCAAGTTAGGGCCGAGAGAATGCAAGTGTCGCTAGAGGTTCGTATTACTAGACTGAGGGATGATCCACTCTGCTTACTGTATACTCCCCTCCATCCACTCCCTCTATCACCGTTTCCCTTTGGGGTTAGACAAAGTACTGATGAATAGCTTGTACACTAGTAGACAGATGCGTAGTTGGGTACTGTAGTGTATACAGTAGTGAGTGGAGTCCCTTGAGCTAAGGTAGTTGCTCAAGTGGAATGGTGTATAGTGCAAGTCGTTGATCGACGATTCATCTCTTCCCCTTTAATAGTACCGCCTTCGTCACCTTCCTCACCGGTGCTTCTCTACCCCCTTTCCCTCCCCATCTCCTTTCCGAATCTGACCCGCCCATCCCTCTCCCTTTTATTTTATGTTATATGTAATATAACCTAATAAAATGTGGATGACCACAATCACTGCTGAGTCGGCACACAGAAGATACAGTTTATACTGGGAATGAGGGCAGACGTGGAGAACGAAATAAAACCCGTTAGTTTGTAAACAAATGGTGTTAGTATCGTCTTCGGTTACTGTGCCCCCTCTGGGGACTACCGTAAGGCTCATACCGATCATTTCTGTCACCTGTAATACTTGTCATCTCGCTTTCTCTAGCCACCCACTCCTCACCTCTCCATCTATCTCCTCCACTACCGTATCCCCTGTCTCCACTACCGTATCCTCCATTTTGCCGTCCACCCGATCGATCGAAACTTCGATTACTTCCAGCAGAAGAGGGTGTCCGATTGTAGCCCCCTCCCCCTCCTCCTCCTACCGGCATACCGTAACCTGGAGAATCGTGGTGAGAGACACGAGGAGTTTCATATGAAGGAATTCGAGGATTGGCATATCCAGCGAGTACGGAAGGGTGATTACGAGGATCTGAAGAAGATGGAATATGGGGAACGTGGGGGAGACAGAAAGGTAAAGAGAGGAGGGGGTTATACCTGATGATGGAGGGAAGGAGGAATGACCCAGTGACATTGGGGGAGGAACGTCTGCAGAGATATTGGAATATGAATGGAATGAGGTGACTGACTGAAGTGAGGAGAATGTGAAGGGGGAATGACCATTCGACCGAGATCTTCGTGGGAATCGAATGAACGACGACCACTCACACGGTACCTCTTCTCCTCAAACAATCTCCATACACAGATTAGTCTTGTCAGAACAATTGTCAAACCTTCAAGCCTATTTTACGCCATTTGATAGAAAGAAAAAATGCTTGTCCTGATTACCGCTTTTAATTTTGCTCATTGACTCATTGTCAGGTATTATCCATAAGTCCGATCAGACAATCACCTTCCCCTTTATAACTTACTTGTTCTGATCCTCCTTTCGGTCTAACAGACAACGCTTTATTAAATAACCGAACCTGAAAAATAAAAGCTCAATACGCTACACTGTTTCTGTTATGAGATATCCTAATTAAAACCAGAATTCAACGAATTTCCTCATCGTTAGCTTGAACAACGACACAACTAGTTAACAGCTGTACCTCATCAAGCGTTTCAATAGCGAAGGGAACACTGTCGTTGTCTTCGAATAGAACGAGAGCAAAGCGATTGCCCCCTTCGTTCTTCTTGTAGTAGACACTCTCAAGGGGTCCGACCTGAACAAGTGTTTACTAGACAGAGGAACCACGAAGACCTGCATGAACAGTTCCCTCAGAAGGTCTTCAGTCACGTCCTCATGAATCCCCGTCACGTAACACGTTCGTTCGTCTCTCGCTGTCATCTTCCTCTTTCAGACCAACGAGTCTTTCCTATACCGCCGCTTCAGAGCCAAGTTTTACAAGTTCCGCGAGTAGGAACACTACAGCAGCCAACATGATTAAGCACCCACCCGTAGTATGGGTGGTAGGCTTTGTTTAAAAATATTTTTGGAATTTTATTATGGTATATTTAGATAGAAATTTTCAATCGGTAGGCTTGATAATTCACGATTGTGTACAAGGGTGGGCTCGTTTTTCAAAGATGATTGGGAACATTGCCCACGTATGTAATTAAACAAACTAACCCGTAAAAGCTCACAAAACCATATGCATCCGTTCATACCTACTTTTTTTTCAAAAAGTATAAATAACGTAACATAACGTATGTGGAAAAATGGTCGAAATTTTGTGAAGTAATTTACCACAAGCATTGCTTGCAACGTACAATTAAAACAAAAAAAAAACAACAGACCTAACAGACAACAATAACTACTATTTATGAAACCTCTAAGCGTCTAAGAAGCAACGAGATAGGTAAAATACTGTGAGATCCTCACAAGAAATTATACAGTAATCGCCTAGTTGAACTTGCCGAGAATGTCCGACTCGCGGAAGATAGAGTACTCCTTGTCTTCGAAGACCACCTCAACTTTCAATGTTATGCAGAGTAAAGGCAAACCTGTAGAAACATTTTTTGGTATTGCAGGCATTTCAATATACACAGATGGAACCTAATGTAAGATAGCATCCCTTCAAGGAAAATTGCCTCTATTTTTTTACCAGTTCACACGCCTACTGCCCCGATAGAATCACCACAAACTGTTGCCTTGCAAGACCCAAATCATCTCTTCCTCTCCCAACAACGCGCACAATTTTTGCATCCACATAGCGCTAGTTACATTAATAACACAACATATTTCTCAAATTTCCACAGTTAGCCTAATGAACAGTGCCCACCCATGATGTCAAGAACCGAGCATAACTAAGCTACTTCTCATATTCCGGTTTTTTTAACCAAAATTATCAAAATACTTAGAAGACATTATGTCATAAGCCACTAAACAAATAGAATAAGTACCTTCGTTCCTCCGTACTCGGGAAGCAGAACACGGTCACCAGCCTTGACACTGTTCGCAATCAGTTCTCCCTTATCGTTGCGAATTCCCGGGCCGGCTGCGACCACTGTAGCCTCGAGAACCTGAAAAGCCTGCATATCTCAGAACAAAACAGAGAGAATCTAGAGGATACTCAAGATTTCTTGGCGCCTCGGACTGAGTGGGCTTTTGAAGAAGATTTTAAGTTCTACATAAACCTCTCCTACCTATATCAAGATTCCCCTCCTTTAGACCCCAATCCATGCTAGTCCTGATAAAGGTGATAAACTGGATAACAGTCAAAATAGTTATATTATCAGTAACCAACCTTTCCCTGAGACTTTTCGGGCAGCATGATACCTCCCTTGGTCTTAACTTCAGGGGCCAGTCTCTCAACGAGAACTCGGTCATACAGCGGCTGGAAGGTCTTCAGAAGATCTCCACCCTAAAAAATAATATTGAAATGTCGAAAGCCTGAAGTAAATTGTAGAAAAAAAACAATTTGATTCAGTTTAAAACAGATTATTTAGGTGCAGAACAGCCCTGCTCGTGTCAAGGACGTAACTATTTCAAAGCAAAAGGAATCCTTACAGCAAGACGTCTGACAGCGCGGAACATCGTGAGTTACGAAGAAGAATGAGCTCAACGCTGATTAGAAGACTGATCGCCGTTGTGGGCGGAGCTTCTAGAAGGAACGATGGGGGCGGAGCTTCTAGTACTAGCCAATGACAACCCTGTTCTCGAAATTTCCGTTTCTGATTTCACTATTTCTCTGATCAGTTTCAATGAAGTGTTCACTACTGAACGGTCCACTGTAAAAATAACTAGATTATATAGTGGCATTTAAGGAAAATTATCAAAACTTTATCTCGAGATTTACTGTGTTTAGTGGATTTTGGGCCGCTTCGTTCTTTTGACGAAATTTGAATTATTTTCCTTTTTATTTTCGATTTGGGGGCAGCTTCGCGAACGTACTTTTACTTTCCAGCTCCTTCTTTTGTTTTCAGTCACAATGATGCGCCTCAACGGACGACTCGCATCGACCGCCTTCCGCAGAAACTTTGCAAAGGACATCAAGTTTAGCTCGGAAGGCAGAAAAGCCATGCTTGTGAGTCAAACTACCCTGTCCCTATAAGTGTGTGTTCTCCTAGCGTCAGGTCATAAATGGTGAGTCTCTCAGGTGGGAGTTGACCTGCTCGCTGATGCCGTAGCAGTCACAATGGGTCCCAAGGGCCGAAATGTGATCATCGAGCAGTCGTGGGGAAGTCCCAAGATCACTAAGGATGGAGTCACTGTTGCTAAGGCCATCGATCTGCAAGACAAGTACCAGAATCTCGGAGCCAAGCTCATTCAGGTCAATACTTTGATTAGATACGAATGGATGTTGGTCGTTCTTTGGGGTATCGGTTACAACTAGTACACTTTGATTGTTCTTTGTTCAGGACGTTGCAAACAAGGCGAATGAAGAGGCTGGAGATGGAACCACGTGTGCGACTGTTCTTGGTCGAGCGATCACTAAGGAAGGATTTGAGAACATCTCGAAGGGGGCGAATGCCGTCGAAATCAGAAGAGGAGTCATGGCTGCAGTGGAAGTTCTCGTCGCTGAACTGAAGAAACTCAGCAAGCCTGTAAGACGTTTTGATTATCGAAGCTCTTTCAAACCTTCCCGTAAAGTCGTGTTGAAGAATTTTCAATGTGATCGATGGAGAAGGTAGATTGATCTTAAGGTGGGGTACGCTTCCATCTTCTTACGATTATTATGAATTCGTATGAAGATTTTCGTGTACCCTATATATATATATATATATATATATATATATATATATATATATATATATATATATATATATATATATATATTTGAATGCTAAGCTAATTATTTATAAGTAATAGTGGCGTTCGTTTCATGAATTGTAAATAATGGTGATACTATTCGTGTAGGTGACTACTCCCGAAGAAATCGCTCAAGTAGCCACGATCTCTGCTAACGGAGACAAAGTGATTGGAGGACTTATCTCGGAGGCGATGAAGAAGGTATATTTGCATTAATACATGAGCTTGGTTACTCGCATAACAAGTCCGCGAGGCTATTACATCATAGGTTTTTCTGTTAGCGCTGTTGATATCAATAAGTATAGGCACAAAGTATTGCTTTCTGTGTCACCAACGCATAGTTAACAGGGACAAGTTCGCAAATCAGTGAAAGATTAGAAATATACGATAGAATTATCGAGTTTTTCAGGATTGCCCTATCACACTCTTCCATTTTTTGAATTACGGCCGGGTTTTCATAACGACTCATGCAACGATGACAATGAAAATCCTCTACAGTGACTAATTAGCATAATTACGCGTTATTGACTTTTGGCGGAACTTCTCTAGTTTGACTGGGGCCCCGCCCCCTGCCCCCGGGGGAGGAGGCGGGCCGCCGCGGAGTCAGCCCCCCGCCCCCTCGAGACGAGGGGGCGGAGCGGCCCGCCACCAAATGATCACGCACGAGCATAGCTGGACGTAGATAGCATGGCCGAGGCAATGCGATGAGAGAGAGGAAGAGACTCGGCCCACCAGCGAGTGCGGCCTAGGCGCGCCGGGTTTAAGGAATCGCTCTTTTTCTCTGCGCTCTCTCGATTTGCTGCGAAAGAGAGAGCCTAACAGGAGAGAGAGGCGGAGAAGAAACTAAGCTGTACCCAAAAGAAAAGTGTGGAACTAAGCCTAAGCTATAGGAGCTAGAAAGTGATAATATCTCAATAATTCAACATTGGCAGTGGAAGAGCATTTCCGTGTTTCCTTTTCTGATGAATCCGATCGCATGGCCAGAGATAAGCAGTGAGAAGAGGGAGGGTCAGCCGAGCCGAGCAGAGAGAGGAAAGGATGGGAGAGAGAGCAGACGACGAGAGTGAGTGAGAGATAAAGGCAGGGGCGGGCCGGGGAGAGGAGATCAGGGAGGGGGCGGGGAGGGGGCGAGGCCACAGTCAAACTAGAGAAGTGCCCTTTTGGGGCGAGCTCACAAGGAGTGGTTGTAACCATGCGGAGAAATTTCAATATGAGAAATGTCATTCCTGCTTAAGTTTTGTGTGCTGATTCCGAATATCGTTCAAAATTTGCGGTCGAAGAGTATTTGCGAGGTAATTGAGATTACGCCGCGATTCTCTATGTGTGTTTTACTGCTGAATATGCTTGCCTAACCCATTGAAAGCTTCAAAATTCTGTCGGAAAGCGCTGCGGATAGAATTTCGAGCTGTTATTATCCTCCCCCTGAAGTTTTCACCCATTTTGCGCATTTAAAATCTAAACAGCTGCAAAAAGTGAAAAATTGAGAGAAAAGACATTAGAGAGTTGCCCACTTTGATTCCTCTTATCTCAAATACACTCTTGGACCGCAAATTTTAAACTTCAAATTCGGAATCAGTATGGAAAACTACACTAGATGCAATATTTCTCATCTTCAAATTTCTCCACAAGGTTAAAACCTCTCCTTGTCAGTTGATCGGTTGCCGGCGAAACATATGTAGCCTTGTGTGGAGAAGAAATATTTTCGTTTAGTGAATTATGATGATATGTTAAGGCGAAGTTGTTATTAAGGTTGGCAACAAGGGTGTGATCACCGTGAAGGATGGAAAGACGCTGAACGACGAGCTCGAGACTATCGAGGGAATGAAGTTCGACCGAGGATACATCTCTCCTTACTTCATCAACACGGCGAAGGGAGCGAAGGTCGGTTAAGTTCTCGAATACCTCTAATTTTCGGTATTTTAGTTTTATCTTGTTTTTTTAGGTTGAGTTCGAGAAAGCTCTGGTGCTGTTGAGTGAGAAGAAAGTGAGCAACGTAAACGATATCGTTCCCGCCCTCGAATTGGCTAACAAGTACCGTAAGCCACTCGTGATCATTGCTGAAGATGTGGATGGAGAAGCACTCACTACTCTTGTTTTGAACAGACTGAAGGTGAGAGAAGGACATTAGTTATGGGAGGGGGGAGAGACTTCCCTGTTGATGAAGGAGCCAGTGGACTCTCAGGTTGGACTCCAAGTGGCTGCAGTGAAGGCTCCTGGATTCGGAGACAACAGGAAGAACACTCTGAAGGATATGGCTGTGGCCACTGGGGCTACTCTCTTCGGAGACGACGCTAATCTCGTGAAGCTGGAGGACATCCAGATTGGAGACTTTGGGGAGGTGAACACTTTCAATATATTCTTTGTTTGTTTCCACTTTGCTCACGGCTGACTAGTCTCGAGACGGTATTGTGTACAATTGTTGTTTAGGTTGAAGAAGTGTCGATCACGAAGGACGACACTCTTCTGTTGAGAGGAAAGGGAGACCCGAAGGAGTTGGAGAAGAGAATCGAACTGATTGTTGATGAAATCGAACAGTCGACCTCTGAATACGAAAAGGAGAAGCTGAACGAGAGATTGGCCAAGTTGTCGAAGGGAGTTGCTGTACTCAAGGTAAGTGTCTAGAGTACATGCCTGGTATCCAATCTGATCCATCGCAGTCTTGCAATTGTCCTCTTTGAGGTGGGCGGAGCTTCGGAGGTTGAAGTTGGGGAGAAGAAGGACAGAGTGACTGATGCACTGAATGCGACCAGGGCTGCCGTAGAGGAGGGAATCGTCCCCGGAGGAGGAGTGGCTCTGTTGAGGGCATTGAAGGCACTCGAGGGATACAAGGTAGGGGAGGGTGATTAAGGAGGGGAGGGGTGGGTGGACAGGGACAGTGGTTAGAGCTACTATCGAATAACTGATTCGGTTAGATTTGGGAGAAAGAGAGGAAACGAATGAAGAGAAAGAGAGTTGGGGAGCATGTATGTGATTACAAGTTATTACAAGTTCCACGAAATGTTATTTAGTCAGACTGTAGCAGTGATTATGCACAGGCATCGAACGAGGATCAGCAGAAGGGAGTGAACATCGTGAAGAAAGCCATCCGCCAGCCCATCTCCACTATCGTACGCAATGCCGGTCTCGAAGCTGCTCCGATCGTAGAGAAGGTTCTCTCCTCCAGTGACGTCGCCTACGGATACGATGCCATGAACGACAAGTTTGTGAACATGTACGATGCTGGAATCATCGACCCCACCAAGGTGAGGAGTGTGCACTCATTAGAAGTAGGAGTGTATCCACATGTGTGGGAGACCCTTGGTAATCCTCGTGATAGTATCTAATGTTCCCTTGCAGGTGATCAGGACAGCCCTGCAAGATGCTGCGGGAGTCGCCTCTCTTCTGGCCACGACGGAAGCAGTCATCACTGAGATTCCCAAACCCGAATCACCGGCTCCAGGAGGAGGAATGGGAGGCATGGGTGGTATGGGAGGAATGGGTGGAATGGGTTTCTAAGCTGAGATTCATCCACTGACTGTTTGATTGACATGATTCCCCATGGTCTCAAAGTCCATGTGAACTCAGTTCTCATGTGAATACTAGGTTCTTTCCGTTGTCTGTTATCTCTGCTCCATGAGTTGTTGTTTTCCTTTCCATCATCTAGTAGTAGGCATGTTTAGTTGATAGTTGTTTATAGTATTATCTCATGAATAGATGCCGTTAGATGAACCAAATGATCTGCAATTCCTTTGTACACGCTACTGGCTCTTTGTTTCTTCGTTTTGTTTGTTGTTTCTAGAGATTCATAAATAATATGTAGTTTTATACGGAAAGAGGGTTACAATTCGTTGAATTCGAAACAAAGAGATATATGAGATCGTATGGAACGGGGTCTGATCGACATAGGATTGAATATGGACGGAAAGGAGCAACTACGACTAACCGCCTTCTTCGAGAGTTGCAAGAAGAAAACTCCTCCCAAATTGGTATTTGAAGGGGCTGTGAAGAGAAAAAGTAGGTTGTTTGTGTTAGGGAGAGTAATGGTTGGTTGAGGTAGTGATACTCTTTGCAATGTGAAGAAGAAGAGGAAACTATCCAGGGAATTGGAAGGACAAACGGCTCTGGATGCAGGACAGAATGTTATTGGAGGAACGAAGTGCGATGAGGTGAAATTGATCTTTGATCTTTGCGATTATCTTGATGTTTGAGTGTGGAATGGTCTATTCGGTTGATGTTCTGGAAGACGTGGAAGAACACAGACAGTTTCATACGGGAAGCATGGCACTCGACGAATTACGAGTAAATACGAGAACTGTAGAGGCGTGGTTGCGGTAGGAGGGAGTATCGCGAACTGAGTTAAGGACTATTGCAGGAAAGAAGAACATCTTATGAAGAAGTGGTCGACAACTGGCCCAGCGAGAGTAATTGTTCAGGTTACGGTAGACAGCGACACGAAGATACGGGAACGAGTGGAGAAGTTGGTTACGGTAGGATTACTGTAGGAGGAGGAGATGTGACGGTGGAATTAAGAAGAGAGTGAACGAGGAATTGGGATACGTGGAGGAGAGGAGTATGTGGGAGAGTGTAGTTGAGAGAAGAAACATTCCCTCTACTTCCACGCTCTCCCCTCTTCTCACTGTAACCAAACTGCTGCGAAAAGCGTATCTCGCCATATCCAAAGACCACTGCGTAAGTTATATTGATCGTGGTTACTGTAATAGTTTATCTTGAGGGAGTCTGTATGACTAGTGGTGTGCTTGTTGTGGAATCGATCGATAGGGCATGGGTTGTGGACGAGGAGAAGGTGAGAGGTTACTGTAGGTTACGGTAGAATAGAGGACATTGCAGATGATACTTGCATATCCACTCATTGGAGTCAACCGGATATGGGTTCATGAGTCACAACGAAGGACTGGATTAGCGAGGGAAATGATTGAAGAAGCGAGGATACGGTAGGAGGGGGAGGGGTATTGTAAGAAGAAGGGAGATAGTACTGTAAGTATAGTTTGCTTCAGATTCATGGCCACCTCAGTCCCCACATCTCGTATCGCCTTTAGTGAACCAACCGATGCTGGAATGCTTTTTGCTAGGACGTACGCTAGGTCAGATTAGTTATGTGTGGCATACCGTTTCTTCTTATTTAGTTTTTTTTAACTTTGCAGAGACTTTGTCTCCATTTGAATTCTTACTGTAAAAATAGAAGATTTTGATTGATAGTTGATATTGCGAATGGTTAATACTTTCAGAGAGCGAGGGAATGGACGAGTTCTTGTGTACAATATACACGGAGAAAGGAGGAGGCGGGAAGGGGAGAATAGACATATTGGAAGGGGCGGGGGGATGGGGGAGGGGGAGGGTGCTGTAGGGGATACTGTATCAGTCGACGCCCCTCTCCCCCTCGCAGACCCTCCCAGTCCCCTTCTCTAACCCCTTGTCGATAAAGTCTCTTGCCCATCATTTATCTCGTTGTTCCCTCGCAATCGAAAGCTCTGCTTTGTCTCTTCCTCTATTCTCAACTTCGATTTCAACTCTCCCGGTACACTAAGAAGACGTCAGCAAGTGAATAGACGTGTTTATGGATGCAGTGACTCGTTTGTGGTGAGGGAGGTTAGAGAGGGAGAGAGTGCAGACGGCGAGAGTGCAGTCAATAGTAAGAGGGGAGGAATGCTTGCCTGCACTGCTGTCCTTTCCGAGTCGGCTAGCTTATTTATCCTCCCGGCTCTTCCCTTTCTCTCACTCCCCTCTGCCTCCCTCCTCTCTACTCTCTCCCTTCCCTTCTCCCTCTAGCTTCTCTCTACTCTCATCATATTCATATCTTCCACTATACTACTCCCTCTTCTAACCATCTCTTGTATCCTCTTCCTCCTCTTCTCTTTCCCTCTTCGTCTCATAATACTTCGTATTGCGATGTACTCCACTTGGATTGTGTTCCAACAGTGTGTATGCTCTCTCCCAATCTCCCTTCCTCCCCTCCCTCTCCTCTCTCGATTCTCCTCATCTTTGATACTCTAACCGGTCACCATGCCTATACCCTTCCCCATCCGCTGTATTCTCTTCCCTCATATTCCATCTCTTTCGTCCTCATCTTATCCTTCTCTTTATAGATGTCAGCCAAGAAGAAGACTCCTCGTTCCTTGACCAAACTCAAAAGCGGCAAGAAGGTTCTGGTTCCCAAGTGGAAGCTGTTCCGTGCCAAGGTATACGGTATTCATGATTAATTCAAAGGGGCTCTGGCTGTGAGTAATGGTGACTAGTTCTGTACAGCATCACGTGCATTCAGTATTTCGGATAGGAGAAGGGAAAATATGAAAAGTATGGAGAAAAACAACGATTTTACGAAAGAAGCTTAGCTCTTAGTATTGCTTGTGACTTGATAGTGGAACTTGATTGTGTGTTTTGCATACAGGAAGGGATGCTTGCAGGAGCCCTTGGTGTCAGTGTTTATGTGGGGAGTGAACCATTCCCTCGGGGAACTCCTCCATGTTCCCCCTCCCGGTCTACTCATGCCTGACGACTTCAAGGTAATATCATATGACATTTATCAACTCTTCAATCGATATCCACTTACTTTGATGTGCAGGCATACTCGAAGATCAAAGTGGACAATCACGCATTCAACAAGGACAACATGCCAAGTCATTTCAAGGTTTCTTTGAGGGACTCATTGTGAGGGACCCTCCTTCCCTTTATGTCATGGAGTCAGGACAGTAGGGCATCTTGTGCACTTGAGGGAATGTTATCACCTTGACTTGTTGATAGTGGAGGGGAGAGGGAGAGGGGGAACAGAGAGAGAGAGAGAGAATCAGTTGCCGCTATCACTTCACTTGACCACATGGGCAAGGTGTTGTTTTGATAGTGAAAAGAAGAAGAGAATAGATATGAATGGAGTGAAGAGTGAATAAGGAAGAAGAGACAACTTTTGCTGTCTCTTTTCCCTTGTTAGTTTGTACTAGCTCAGGAACTACCGTATCCATTCAGGTGAAGGAGTACTGTCCCAATGTATTCCGTCATCTTCGAGAGATCTTCGGAGTCGACCATTACGAGGTGAGACGGTCCAGAATAAGGTATTGAGAGACGGGTTACTGTAGTTGTATTGTGCCTTTAAACGTGGCTACTGTGCTTGTGAGCAACGGATGTCCTTGAGTTCCTTCGTTCTCTTACTCACTACGAACCCGAACCAGACCAAGACGTGGGAGGAGGAAGATTCTTCATCTCGTACAACAAGAAATTCGTTATTAAGGTAACCATTCATTTACTATTGAGAACTTTGGACCATTATAACCTACGTTCTCAGACTATAGTGTAGTTATGAAAGGAGAGGTATCAAAGAAACGTGAAGGTCGTTGACTTTTATCATTTATTGGTCTCGTGATTGAAAAGGAGAGAAAGGTTATGGAATGGAACGCATTGGAAGTAGAGAATAGAAGGAAGTGAGGACAACTGTGGAAGACAATAGAAGGAAGGATACTAGGGAAGAAGGGGAATATGAGTGGAATGAGAGAGAAGCGAGGGAAGGAATGAGTAGGACGATTTAACGTGCTCTTCCCTTGTTAGCGTAAGTATCACCTTTTATGAGTATGCAAACGTTTGGTTATAATGCGTGTGTACGAGTAATGCGTGTACCGTAGGCGAAAGAAGGGCTTTTGACAGTTAGAACTAGTAGGTTGATTCAACTTCGCATTGCCCCATTCGAATCCTCTCGTCCTCTCTTTATCCCTTTCCTCTCCATTCTCCCCTTCCTCATCTCATTCCTTTCCTTCCTCTTCTTCCCTTTCTCTTCTACATCACTGCAAGACGAATCGTTGTTCTTTCTTAACTGACGTTTAAAGGAGAAGTTGGATAGGTCTCTGAGGGGGATAAAGAAGGAGAGAAGGGACTTGAGGGGGAGGAGGGCAATAGAAGAAGGGGAGAAGGGACTTGAGGGGGAGGAGGACAATAGAAGAAGGGGACAGCAGTAATCGAGTTGGCGACTGACTGAGGGTTGCCAGTAGGTTGTCGTTTGTAGTTGTAGCCTATTCTTGTAGATGATGGACTCTGAAGCAGTGGCTGAATTCCATTCTATACTCAAAAACTACCATGTGTACGTAGTGGAGAAGGTTGGTTCATTGCTTCTTCTTCCTATGGAATACAACGAGATCCGATCACTCGATCCCTTTGCTACAAGAGTATATACTCGAATCGTCTTGTGTCTCTTTTCTCTTTCCAATCGGAAAGAGCTTATCCTAAGCGAGAGGAAGGCATCGAATTTCAGCAAGGAAAGACGCTTCTTCCTCAATTTCTCGCTCTTTTTCGACTGACTATCGATGGAACGGAATCCTATCTTATGGTAAGGGAAGGGAAGGGTAGAGGGACGGGTTACTCTAGTCGGATGGGGATAGGGCAGTGCATCGAACGACTCATTTACACTCATTTATAGTCTTTTCGAACGGAATAAAGAGGCACTTGAAAAGGCTGAATGGGGATTGTATGATAGATGAATAATAAGAGAAGCGAAATGCGGAAAAGACTACAATTGTAGGTTATGAGGAATGTGTTCGGAAGGAAGTATGCCATACACTCCAAGTATGATCTCAAGGTGAGAACTTCCTGGGATTCAGTCATCGACCTTGATATCTCAATTGTTATTTGAGATTTAAGACGTTTTTAGGTGTAAGTGGGATAGATCAGTTTCTGATAGTAATGTAGCTTTCTTCAAATCGTGGTGGTAGGAGCTGATTAATAATATTTGATACGATTCCCCGAACTGTACATCCTTTATCCCCCTCCTCCTCCCCTCTTCCCATCTTCCCTCCATTCACCTCTTCCCTCAAGGGGTCAACGGTCTCGCGTGCTGCTTCTGAGAAGGAAAAAGCGAAGGAATTGCCTACTCTCAAGGACAATGATTTCCTCGAGGAAAACGTGAAACTAAGACTGCCTGAGGTTAGTAGAATGCGTATCTCTTGAGATTAGGAGATTGGGAGATCTCTCTTTGCTATGGTTAAGGAGGCACGCACTCAACTACTCGAGATGCTCGCGAATGACACGGCGTGGTTGAGCAAATCCAATATGATGGACTACTCCCTTCTTCTCGGTTCGTGGATACTGTAGACTACCGTACATGCGTGGGCAACCTTCCCCGCAATATTTTAAAAACGGGCCTACCAGTGTGCGAAATCAGACACTGGTAGGCCCGTTTTTGAAATCAATTGAAATTTTATATAAAATATAGGCCTACCAAAGTAAAATTCCGAAGAAATTTGGGCCTACCACCCATACTTCGGGTCGGTGCCCACGTATGCTACCGTATACCCTTTGATGTGCAGGTATTCACGACTGTGAAAGGGCGGCAGCGGAGAGTGCGAATAGAACGGGAGAGCTATCGGAGGAGAGTGGAGACGAATTGGGTAAGGAGGGACAGTAAAGGAGCTTCCGTTTAACTATTTGAACTATTACTTACAAGTTAGGACGAGGAAAAGAATAGCATTTGTTTATTATGAGCTCTTTATGATAGTGCATCCCTCACAACCAACTCCACTCTAGTCTCTCCCCTCCTACCGTAACCTACTCTAGTCTCTCCCCTCCTACCGTAACCTCCCAGGCCCGACCCCTCCCGACTCCCCTATCCCCTCTACTGGAGCCTTCCCCGCTCCTCCCTTGGGGGGTCCTGATTTGGACGATGAATTCTATGCGATTGCGAGTACTGCAGATGGTTAGTATGTTCATTGGATTATGTCATTCATTCTTTGATTCGTTCCTTGGTTTTTATCTTTGTCATTACACCTTACGGTGTGCGGCAGGGGGGATGAAGAAGGATATCACGGGGGTGGGAGTGGGGACAAAAGCTTCACTTGAAAATCTTCACTATGGGGTAGGGCAGCCGCGACAGAAAGGGGAGAGACGGAGAAAAGAGACGATGGCCAACATGCCGCCCTCAATTGCCAAGGTGAAAAGAGGGATTCTTCATCTGAGTTCTTGATGGAATGTGGCGGGGACGGGGATGAAAGACGAGAGAGGGAGGAGAGCCGACCGTCCGCCGCGGGAACAGAGAGGTTTGTAGTTAATAAAAGTTATTTTGAAGGAGAGAAGAAGTTGATCTACTTCATCGGCCTTGTGGATATCCTCACTTACTATGGAATCAAGAAGAGGTCCGCGACTGCCGCCAAAACAGTCAAATATGGAAGTGACGCTGAGAACATCTCCACTGTCAAACCAGACCAGTACGCGCGTAGACTCATGGACTTTGTCAACCGCAGTGTCACTCTCTGACAGGACTGTCAGTCTGTCTATCTGTGTATGTCATTGTCGCTGTCAGTCTGTCACTCTCCATGACAGTCTGTCTTCCTCTCGAGTCGCTCCGTCTTGTCATTAATCACTGCTTATTCCTCTCTTCAAGTCTCAATTCACTTTCCTCCGATCTATTCTTCAAAGCTTTGATAGTATCTCTGTACACAGTCTTCCCCTATCCCCCCACTCCCCCCACCTCTCATGTCAATTATCCATGTTCCCCCACTACAGTCTAGTCTTGCCTTTATCCGTGTATCCTCCTACTCTTGCATTGTAATTCCCCTTAGTTCCTAACCGGTCTCCCCTCTCATTCTCTTCTTATAAGCTCATTAACTTACTTCTGTGCCCTACTCAACTCCCTCTTATATTGTAAATTACTTATATTATTTGATCGACATGTATCTCCAAGAAGCTTCTAATTTTGACTTTGTCACGAGGAGCCATTATACATTAATAGAACCGAGGTCTACAACATAATAAAGTATTGAAGGACGAGAAGAGAAATGAAGAGAGTATACGTATTATCGATAGGGATACTTTGTTGAATGTAGTGAGTGGTACAATGAACACTGCATGAATGACGAATACACTGGAGTGAAGAGGTGCACTGTTTGGAGTACTGTAGGTGGATACTGTAATGGATTACTGTAGATGCAAGAGGAAGAGAAGGTGAAAGTGGTGGTGAGATGCCGTCCTCTCTCCCAACTCGAACTCAGTCAAGGACACATCTCCGCTGTCCTCTGTGACACGGATAACAACACCATTCGACTCAAGAATCCCGCGGCTTCCGAGGTACGGTAGGCACGGGCTACAGTAGGACAAGAGTCGTTGCAGGAACCCGAACGAACGTTTGCATTCGATTCCGTCTTTGGACCATCGACGGATCAAATGAGAGTGTACAATGTTGCTGCGAGACCCATTGTGGACAACGTTTTGAAGGGATATAACGGTAAGAGGGGTACGGTAGTTTAGGGTGAAAGAAGGAAAGGGATGGGTTACGGTAATTTGGGTTTAAAGGTACAATATTCGCGTATGGGCAGACGGGGACGGGAAAGACGCATACTATGACAGGAGATTTGGATACTCCGGAGATGAGAGGTGAGAGGGGTACTGTAGGGTACGGCAGGCGAAGGGAGGATAGTTTACGCTGTTACTGAACGAATAGAAGAAGGTAATGAAGGGTCGTTCAGGGATCATTCCGAATAGCTTCGCACACGTATTCGATCACATTGCCAAATGTGGATCCGAGAGAACGTGGGTTACTGTAATTATACACTTACCATATCTTCTCATCTCTGACAGTAACTCACAATGGTAAAATTATAGCTCTCTTTCAGTTTCCTCGTGCGTGTATCGTACATGGAAATATACAATGAAGAAGTTCGCGATCTTTTGGAGAAGGAAGGACACGGTAGGGGTACTGTAGTCAGGTCGAGTGAACATGCATTTCCAGGTGGGAACCTGGAGATCAAGGAACGACCGGATATCGGAGTCTACGTCAAAAATTTGTCGTCCAAGACTGTTTCGTCTGCCTCTCATATGCTGAAGATTATGGAATATGGAAATAAAAACAGTGAGTTTTAGAGATGGAGTTATGACGGATTGTGTGCGAGAGTGTAATGTACGGAGATGATTGTTGTAGGGAAGGTTGGATCGACGTTGATGAATGTAGAGAGTTCACGATCTCATGCCATATTCACCATTACTATCGAGAGCAGTAAGGATGGGGGACATGTCACTCAGGTGACGTTATTATACATTATCGTTTTGTCCCCTCAACTAATTGTAAAGTTTGCGTTCTGTGGTCATCACTAGGCTATGTGGAATTCTTACATTATTAGCTAACCAGCCGGGCTGCGCGCCGCTTCGCCCGACTGGCGTATCCTCAACGCATTAGCTAGTTCTGTATTCTAGAGTGATACAGTTCCTAATGAATGTCCATATTTTTCGGGCTACGCGCCGCTTCGCGGCGCTCCGCCCGACTGGCAGCGCCAAAAGTGCATATGCGAAGGTTTTTTTCTTCAAAAATTCGCATAAAAACCCCACATTCTGAACACTGGGATTGATCGTTCTTTGGAGTGGCTCACAGACGTGTAGCGAATTATATAATAGTACCAACCGGGCTACGTGCCGCTTCGCGGCGCTTCGCCAGACTGGCGTGTCCTAAACGCGTCTGTTTTCTCTGTGTTCTAGAGTGAACAGCTTCAAAGAATGTTCATATCTTTAGCCTAGTATCAGCGTATAGATTGATATCCTTCACGCTTTTCATGTAGGCTCTAGATGTACTTTTCTACGCTGGAATTTTCGAAAGTTTTCTATTTATTCCACCACACCATGGAACTTTCTAGAAGGCTCTCTTCCTTACTTATAACCGTTACATCGCAATACCTCGAAAATACATTTTGCAGCGTTTTAAAATATATTCCTGAATTAAAAGCTTCCTTTCCCTATATACATTCTTCACAGCATTCCGCCCGGTGAAGAATGTGTCTAATAGCGAAATGACTACTATTTTTGAATTTTCTCAAGAATGGCTGAACCAATCTATACCAAAATTTCAGAACTTGTTGAATTTATAGTGGCGAACTTTCATGTTTTAAATTCATTATTTTTCGTTCATTTGTTCGCCAACAGGATCGGATCCTATGCACGAAAACCGCTATTCGTTATTATGACGCTTGAAATGCTGTGTCTTCACCACAAACTCGATAACTAACTTACTTACGTTACTCTTTATCATTATCGAACATTTAGTTTCTGTATCCCTCATTTAGTTTACAGCCAAAAGTTGAGCATATACACTGTGCGAAATTACAGCGTATGCAGCATAGCTGGTGGAATTCGAAATTTGTGTAAATTTCATCTCATAAGTCGTAAGCTGGGGGTAATAATGCCTAGATGAAAAGTTTTGTTCCCCTTTAGATTTACTCTAAAATTTCCCCACTATTTAAATTTAGTCAATATATACATTCCTCAAAAAATTCCTTATGAAATACACTGACCGAACATTTCCAAGCATACGGCGCCGCTGTGAATTTACCCTAGCGGGCTAGCGTATTTTCGAACAGTGTGGGTACAAATTGTAGGGGAATATTCCCCAAAAATTTCACTTATTGTTAGCGGACCAAACTCTTAATCCTTACAGCGAGCTAGAGCCACTTGTTCTATCCAAATTTTCTTCTACACCGCATTTTGGTATCTCCCTCCTCTATATGGATTACAGTTGATCTCAACAGCGTTCAGTCTTACACTTAGAAACTATACTCAACATTTTCTCAAAATCTAAGCTTTCAGCTTAATTTTTCTAGACCCCTTTAGAAGACCATGCAACTCTCTGAACGATATTTAATACATTTGCCCCCCTTTCCAGTTCCAGTTTTACAACTTTTATCAGGACTAGCAGTGGATGGGGATCCAAGGGAGGGGGCTTTGATATAGATGGGAGAGGTTAAAAACTTCGAATCTTATTCAAAAACCCACTCAGTCCGAGTTGCCGTAGAATCTTGAGTAGTCCTCTCTCGATCCTCGTTTGGAGCTACTCCCCCCGTGCTCCAAGTCTTCAGGGGGGAGGATCCATCCTCTTTTCCGCGATTGAATAGACGTGGGGCACTCAGATGACAGACGAAATGGAGAGCCGACCGCGAGCGAGGGCAACAGAAAGAATGAATGAATGCCCGCCTTTATCAATTCAAATAACGCTTGAAATACGCAAAGAAGCAGGCGCAAGTAGGCCGCGCAGCATCAGCTTCCTTTATGTACCAACCCCGCAAGTTCCGTATGGTGGCGGCTTAGCTCAGTTGTAAGCCGACGGACTGTGAGTCGGGAGGTTGCGGGTTCGAACCCCGCTAGGTGCAGGAGCCCCTGCAGATCTGGAAAACGCCTATTTCAGTGTTCTTTGAACAGGTGCACACACGGACGCTTAGCGAATTATATAATAGTATTGATTTTTTTCTTTTAGGGCAAGTTGCAACTGGTAGATTTGGCTGGAAGTGAACGACAAAGTAAAACGGGGACGACCGGAGACCGATTGAAGGCAAGTGATCTTTGATCTTTGATCTTATCGGAATACATTATAGGAGGCAGCTAAGATCAACTTATCGCTGTCTACTCTTGGCAATGTGATCTCTGCTCTTGTAGACAACAATTCATCTCACATTCCATACAGGTTACAGTACATTTAGAGGGGTATACATTACTGCAAAGAGAGAAGCAGGAAGATTCATAGTGTTTATCGTTTATCTCTCAGGAATTCCAAGCTGACCCGACTATTGCAAGATTCACTCGGCGGTAACTCAAAAACTGTAATGGTGAGAGTTGACTTCTATTTCACAACTTAGTCTTGATGTTCCTATAGTTGTACTCGTTGTCAGATTGCGAATATCGGTCCAGCTTCTTACAATTACGACGAGACTTTATCCACTCTTCGATATGCGAATCGGGCGAAGAATATCAAAAATGTAGCGAGAATCAACGAAGATCCAAAGGATGCCCTTCTTAGGAAGTTCCAATCGGAATTGGCGGTTAGTTGTGGGAGGGAGGGAGGGAGGGGGATTGGGAAAGAGGAGTCAAGGGAGAAGAAGAGACTTATTGCGATCTTTCGTAGGGTTATGTTTCATTGTGCTAATAAGAGTAACTTGAATGTGAATAGGTCGGAATGAGAGAACTGAATTGTAGGCATTACGGGCTCAATTGGAAGAAGATGAAGAGGGAGGAGAAGAAGTAGCTGAGGGGCTGAGTGACAGTATGCAGGATCTGAGAAGGTATTCAGGGGAAGAGGTCATTATCGTTTTATTCATTGATAAAGGGCGAGAGGGGGCGAAGCATGGGAGGAAAAGATGAGTGAAATGGAAGAGGAACTGGCGAGGAGAATAAAGGAGTTGGAGGTATGTTGGGGATGGGAGGGAGGTTATCGAAAGGAGGGATACGCAGGGGAATTATTGAAGGAAAAGAAGGGAATAGAAGAGAAGGAACGACACAAGTTGACTGAAGCTCTAGAGGAACGGGAGAAGGAATTGAGGAGGTGAGGGGGAGGGGAGAGGGTATAGAGGGAGGATAGAGAGGATATGAGGATATGAGGTGGAGAGGGTTGACAGGAAGGAATACTATTGAAGGGCTCGACAAGAACACGAAGCATTGAGAACGAAGTTGGGACAAATCGAGAGTAAACTGATTGTTGGAGGAGAGAATCTACTTGAGAAGGCTGAACAACAGGTGGGCAGTATAATGTAGTGAAGGGTACGGTAGGAGGGGGGAGAAGTCGAATGTTACGATAGGGTATAGGGGAGGGTTATGTAGGGAAGGGAAATGAGAAGGGAGCCTTTTGGAGGGAAGAGAAGGAAGCTCCAAGAGGCAAGCCACCTGGGGGAACCTCTATGACGAGAACTGGAGATAGGAATCATTGACACGTTTGTAGACTTGTCTTTAGGAGGTTTTCTGGACACTAGAGGAGTATGGGAATGGATGTGGTTGCAGGCACGATTGCTAGAGGAATCGAATGCTGAATTGGAAAGGGCGAGAGAAGAGGAAATACGATTGAAGGAGCGATTAGAAGCTAAGACGCACGAACATGAACGAATTGATGAAAAGTAGGAAAGGGAAGAGGAATGGAACGAAGAAATGTACTTTCAGATATTCTACCTTGAAGGATGAATCAGAGGGAATGAAGAGGAAAATGGAACGAGTAGTCAATGATATCAAGATGGTTAGTGGAACGAATGGATTTGGACTATTGAATAAATGGATTAGGTACGGTATGAACTGACTGATGTGGCTATGGAACATCAACGAGAAATGGAAGGATTATTAGAGAGTGTGAGGGATCTGCAGAAAGAATTACTACTACAGGTAGGAAGGAAGTGAGGGTCAGGCAGCTATTCACCTTTTTCAGCTGAAGATCATCGAGGAGTTCATTCCACCCAGTTACCTTGAACTCATTGAAAAGGTTACTTTCCCCTCTTTTTCCAACTATTTATTGTATTACAGTATGTTGTATACGACGAAGACAAAGGTGACTGGCAGCTCAAAGCCATTGCATATACAGGGAACAACATTCGATCGGAGAAGGTAAAGACTAGACTGCAGTTAATATAACCTACCGTATACTCCACGACCGCTTAAATCAACGCGCACAAAACATTTAAAATGCACAGTGAGTGGCGAACCGCGACGCGTACGTGACGCGTATTGAGAATGGATCTTTAAGCCAAAATCTGACTACGGTATCAGCTCTCTAAAGGGAAGTTCTGTCCCACAGTTAGATGTAGGTTGTAATCGTACGTGTACTCAGCCACCACAACCCGTCCCCTTCGACCCTTCGGTACACCGGACTCCCGACACGATGTTCTACTCTTATAGGTACGGTAGCAATCGATTAGAGAGTAGAAGGTGATTGAGGAACGATATGGGGGAGCGAACATCTACAATGGGAAGACCTTCGAGTAGAGCAGGACCGAGGAGGAAGAGTGTGGCACAACAGATTAAGGCGCTCATTTCATAGATGTTTTTTTTATTGTTTTAGATCAGCAATAGACTACCACTAATCATGTACATTGTGATTTACTCAGCGCAGTCTCATCAAATTGTGCATAATCAATATACATGCTTTAGAAATGTTAACTGTTACAGTTATTGTTCTCTTTCTGACGCTTTTTCACGGTTATGTTTCACTTTTCGACTACTGCAGGCATGCTCTGGTATTTGTGGAAGCGTGAAACATAACCGAGAAAAAGCGTCAGAAAGAGGAACCCTAGTTACAGTATGCCATGAGATTGATCTCAATACTTCACGTGCCATGAATATAGAATATTTGTAATATTGTTCATATTTAGTAATAAAATAAATACGATTTAAAATTGTCTATTCAAAAGTAAGAGCTGTCACGCAAGTGTAGATGTGAATACTTCCAATCATTCAAGTATAAAGCTGAGTTAGATGTGTGACACATTTGAACAAATACAGGTAGACTACCGTAGTCGTTCGTTTTGCTTTTAATCAAGCGCAAGTTTAAGTTCAGCTTAACGTATGCATGTTTAAGTGGGGGCAATTAGATGGATGCATAGTTATGAGTCTCGATACCTCTACTTTCGCAGGTTCCTCGTCGTCACTTTCAATCGCTTGCTTTTTAGAGCATACGATTCGCGTTGTCGAAGCGGTTGTGTTTCAAGCTGTATATAAAATGGCAGATCCATCGCTTATATAGATTTGGGTGAATCGTATGCTCTACTGCTTTTTCAACCCGTTTCGTTTCGCAGTCCTCGATTCTTCTTCAAAATTATTGAGTTTATCTGTTACAGAGATGAAGACGGAAGAAGAATCGAGGACTGTGAAACGAAACGGGTTGAAAAAGCAGGCGATTGAAAGTGAGGACGAGGAACCTGCGAAAGTAGAGGTATCGAGACTTATTATATCTATGCATCTATCTAATTGCCCTTGAGATGGACGTGGTCGTGTGTGATTCCCTGAAAGACACGCAACTGTTCCATCTGCAACTTCCCTGCAGAAAGAGAGATGCCTTCACTGACAGAGCCAATGCGCGTCTTCGGTTCAAGAAAAAGGCAAAAGTCGTGAGTGCATTCTATTTAGTCCGTCGGTGGATTGGACTATTCATATCTCAGATGGAAATGAGACTGGATGCCGATATGCACTCATCTTCGTATGATAAGGACAAGATAGACCGACTTCCCCCGAGAGCCCTTGATTCTTCGTTAGTCCTCTTTTGCCTTCCTGCTTTAATTTGATCTTTTGCTCGTTGAGATTCATAAAAAAATGTGATCCAGAGAGCGAATTTAGGCATGTTCCAAATTTTAAATGTTAACTTAAATCGTACTTATTTTCAGAGCGAACATGCCTCCTGAAGTATACGAAGGTCGCAGTTTCGACTCTCGCTATCCACTACAATACGCTGTGGGCGTAGTCAAGGACTGTAGGTGTCCCTCTCTTTTATTCTCCCAACTTGTAATCCCAGCAAAGCTGTATCTCTGTCCTGTGGACGGATCGATTGAAATGCGTCGTTCGATGGCCTACATCAACTTGAGTGACAAGAAGCGGAAGACTGACGACGATGGTATCTGTGAGAGGTGTCTCCTCCCATCTCTTCCTTTTAGGCAACACTACGGGTGAATCTGAATCCGAGGGGACCTCTTCCACTCCCCAAGCAATCAGAGTCAAGTTCTCTAGACAGGTATACCGTATTCCGACAAACAAAAACAGAACATTCGTTGTAGGAGACAGAACGACAGAAGAAGAGAAGAGAAGCGTCGGCTTTGCACAGAGAGCGAACGATTGCGGGAGAGAATTGGACAGAATTGAAGGTGGAGAAGGAAGAGGTACGTTATGTATGTGGGAGGATACGGTATTCAGGGGTGGTATGAAATGCCATGGGATGCTACAGTACCGGTTATACTCTTTTAAAGGTGCGCAGATAATTGAAGCAAATAGTTATAATTGGAATTTGAAGAAGTTGGATGTCGGATGAAATGAGCATGCTTTGATATTTATTTTTTATTTATTTATTTATCGTATACGCGTGTAGCGTGCGGTCGTTTGGGGGGGCGGGATAAAGAAGGAGCAATCAAGAAATACTTTCATCAGCCGAATACCTGTTTTATCAGTCTACAGAATTCTGCATATTTCATTACATTACCTTTTTTGCACATTTCATTCACATCACGTGCAGTTCGTATAGCAAATGAGTGTTGTCTAAGATTGCTTTTCGCAATTGGAACATGAATTTGGAATTGACTGCCTCTGGTTCGACTAGGGCGAAATTCGAACAATTGGCTGGCATTTATTCCAATATCAAACGCGCCAAACATGATTCTATATGCAATTTTTAGATCACGCACTTTTCTTGTATATTTGAGACTCGCGATGTTTAATCTACGATTTCGTTCCGTCGATGACGGTCTTTCGTCAAATGGAATACCAAACCCTCTTTGAAAGATTAGCCTAGTTACCTTGTTTTGGACTTTCTCTAACAATAAGCGCTCTATATCTGGGTTCCTTGGAGGACTAAAGACAGATGAACCGGATTCAAGAATTGGGCGAATGTATGTCGTATAGGCTTTTAGTAAAAGACTAGTATTTTTTGTACTAAAAGACTTAAAGATTATATAAATCTGGGATAACGCTCTTTTTGTTATAATAGAGGTATGTTGGTCAAATTTCAACTTAGTGTCTAAATGAAATCCAAGATCACGTACTTGATCAGACTTATCAAGAATGTCATTCATTACATTATATGGATGACATGGATTTCCATTGCCCAAATGAAACCTAGTGCATTTGTTCGATGCTAGCTTTAGTTGCCAAAGCTCACTCCAATTTGCAATACTGTCTATTGCAACTTGTAGCGAGAATTTATCAGCTTTTTTGAGCAAGAACGAAACAGCTTTAAGTCATCTGCGAAAATTGGACATTTTACCGTGCTGGGGATTACAGATGGAATTTCCGAAGTATAAAGAATAAATAGAAGGGGCCCTAATACAGATCCTTGAGGTACTCCACTTATGACTTGACGATTGAATGATAGAGCATCTCCTACTCTCACTTGAAAGGTTCTTCTAAATATAGGTGGATATAGGTGGATGGAGTTGCTAGTCGACTGAGAACTGTGTGTGTGTCTGCGAATGGAGAAGAACAGAAGTCTGAGATGGATGTGAATGCAATCAGCACGTTGGTCACTACGACTATTGGACGGAATTCGGAAGTGAAAGAAGTGTAAGTGAACTGATTGTGAGAGGGGGGAAGGGGGGACGATTGGGTGGAGGCACTTCATATTGGGACAAGGTTACTGTAGACTTGGCTGATTGCTCTCTTTCAATAGAGATGAGATGGTGCTATGGGAGCTTGTGTCACTCTTTCCTTGCAGTATGTCTCTGATCGACTGCCCTTCACTTTCTCTTCTCAATGCTTCATCTCTACCTCATCATTTGCAGATTCGGTCTTTGATGCTAAAGGTTAACTCTCCTTTGATATTCAAAAAAAAATTTTTTTCTCGATATTATCCGTTAAGAAGGGTGGAAGAGGTTTTGCCCCCTGAAAAGTGTTTTATGTGCTACTTCACGAGTAAAACTGTATCATGTATCTTATGTATCTTTTTTCTTCGAGTGAATTGTTACCTACGGTACCCCCACCCAACAGTCCCCTTTCAGTCTCTCTCGATTAGTACTTCTTCCCTCGCGTCTCACATTTCCCCTCCAATCGACTCCACTCAACTCGTTCCTCTTGTCCGTCAATTCGCTCATCTTGTCAACGGTATGTCTCATACGTGGGCAACCTTCTCCGCAATATTTTTAAAAACGGGCCCACCAGTGTACGAAATCAAGCCTACCAATTGAAATTGTATAGAAAATATAGGCCAACCAAAGTGAAATACCGAAGAAATTTGGGCCTACCACCCACATACTTCGGGTCGGTGCCCACGTATGGTATGTCTTCCATATCCACTTCAATAAAGTAATCTCTGATTTCCTTTCAGGAGTATGGGTAGTCAAGTCCGAACTTCTCTTCCATCCTCCCCTCACTTTCACTGTTCGTCCTTCGACTATGACTGAATCGAGGGCTAAGTTGTGGAGGAATGCACGAGACTTTGCTTTGTCTCTCATCGATGGAAATTTAAGAGTTACACGGTAAACAGTAAATTGTTACGGACAGAGATGGGGAATACTTTATGGGATGTTGTTTAGATAGATAAAGGGGATACGGTGAAGGAGAGAACTACGGGAGGAATGCATAATTGCAGGAATACGCTCTCACGTGTATTTCATTTATCGAAGGCTGATGCATTCGAGGTCATGAGTACTGTAGGAGAAATCGATGAAGACACGAAGAGTTGGAAACTGAGTGCGATCGGAACGAATAGAGAGTTGGTCTCATTTTCACTACTCTTGTTCATCTATTTTCTTTTTTGGATACGCCAACATTAGACGAAATTTATTTATTTTTCTTATTGGACACAATATCGTTTTGTAATTGCAATGAGTGAGTTTAAGAGGAGAAAGAGTGAAAGATTGAGTAATCAAGGAAAGTGCAGTTTTCTAGCTAAAATATTAAGAGCAATGGACGATGATTTACTCACTGTGCAAGTAGAAGAGGCAGAATATTGGGTTGAACGATGGAGAGAGGTGAGGAAAGGGAAAAGGGATGAGGGCAAAGAAGAGGACGGAATGGATAAGAGGAGTTGCAGATTATGGACCAAGTCGGGGATAAGGGATCACCCAAGAGAATACGAAGACAATCCGGAAAATAGAAGAATGCACACTCTTTTGACTGTTCTCGACAATTCATTATTGGTTGCTTTTGTTGATCTCATAAATTGTTGTTACTAAGGCATAGATAAATAATGCTAGAAGGGTGTTACAGTTGTTGAATATTCAGATTTGTGATTTAACATGCAATGATATATATGTGAGCTTTTTAAGGCAATTCGTTATCATTGATTTATTCTATAGAAATAGCAGAAAAGACCGATTGCTTCGTGTGAAATAAAACGAATAGAGTAGTCTCGACCTCCATGCAAGCTTTATACGGTAATAGTATATACATTCCTCACTGTATAGAGTATGCGGTAACAGTGTACATTTTCTTAAACAGTATACCGCAGCAATGTCAATTGTCTTCAACAGTATACGGTAGCAATGTCAATTGTCCTCAACAACAATGACAATTGTCCTCAACAGTATACGGTAGCAATGTCAATTGTCCTCAACAACAATGACAATTGTCCTCAACAGTATACGGTAGCAATGTCAATTGTCCTCAACAACAATGACAATTGTCCTCAACAGTATACGGTAGCAATGTCAATTGTCCTCAACAACAATGACAATTGTCCTCAACAGTATACGGTAACAGTATATTCCTCCGTTCTCCTTTCTCCTCTTCTTTCTTATTCCTTTCGTACACACGAGATATTCAATTTGACGACGGCACAAGAGGCGACAAGGAGAAGTTAAATGTGTGACGGACCCGATGCAAGTAGCCTCGGGCTCCCTCTCCTCCCCCCCCCCCCCCTCTCCCTCCTCTTCTCCTTCTCTCCTTGCCTTCCTTGCTTTCCTCTCCACACATCGATTGCCATGTCTCGGATGGAGGGAGAGGAAGGAGGGAAGAGGAAGAGGAGAGAGAGGAGAGGAAAGAGGAGGGAGATGCTCTAGAGGGAAGACAGACGTCGTAGTGGTTAATAAGTTCGTCATGCGGTTGTCTTGATTGGTGGAGTACCTTGAAGAGTCCTTGTAGTTGCCGTACAAGTATTCCCTTGGCACATTCAATCCCTTCGGTGTATCTCCACTTCCATCCCTTCTTCTTATTGCACATGTCTCTTCCATTCCTCCTTCCCTTCTCTTCTTTTCTTATATTCTCTCGTGTCACTTCTCTCATCTTCTCTCCTTTATCCTCTTTTCTCTCACTCCATCACCTCTCAGTCTCCAATTGTCGATAAGATTCCCATAGCCGTGGTCTCCTTGCATTCGTTTCTTCATTTCATTTCTTCCATTTTTCCCTTTCTTTCTTTCTCTATTCAGTTATAATCCTTTGACTTAGATTCTTTCGTACTTCCATTTCCCTCGATCTCTTCAATAAATTGCTCTAAGAACCATTTGATAGGTGGTCGGTATTGGCTTATTCAAGTATTGTCTTTATGGCAAAAGAGCCCGTGTTAGGTATCAACTTTAGCTCGCTTCCCTCCCTTTCGTAATATACAACCCGATTCTGTTCCGCAATCAAATTAGGCTAACCAAATTCGATTTATTTCTCACGATAATTTATTGTGGAGCGTGTTATGCACCCTTAGTGACTATTGTAATTAGCTTGAGATAGATCTAACCAGGTGAGAGAGAACACCTTGGAAGATGACGGAAATCGATGTAGTTAGGAGAGGGTGCGGACATTCTCCCCTCCCTCACCTCCTTCCTCTCCTTCCCCTTCCTCTCTCCCCTCCCATTCGCAGTCTCTCTCTTTCGTCTCTATTCATAAGAGAGTATCCGCAATCAGTCAGAAAGCACTCCTCCCGTTCATTTATTGCATTCTTTTCCCTTTCTCTTTCCCCACTATTCATCTTTTATTCATCACTTGAAACACCAAGCGAAGAGTGTTAGTGGTCAAGACTAATGATGTGTAAGTAGTCATTATTTGTGCCCGTCGGAACGGCCTTCCATATGTGTGTTCACCTGTGCATCCGTCTGCCTTGTATCCTTCTCATCTCATAATTAGTGTGCCTCGTCCCTCATAAGCCTCGACTCGATCCCCTCCCCTCTATCCATTTCATCCTTCAGACTACTTAAGTGAAGGCACGCTCCTCTGCGTGCCTTCCTGCCTCCTCTCTTCTCCTCCATCCAACAACTTCCCATACATCTACGTAAGTCTTCCCCCCCTTCCTCTTTTAGCCTTAAAACAACGTGAACACAAGAATAAAGCCAACAAAGGGAAGTTAACAGCTGATTGAGATGCTTGTTTGGCCATTGTGTAGGGTCTTACTCTTATTGTTGACTATAAGCTTTCCTCCACATCAAGTCTCCCACAATACGAATGAAAAGCACTTACGCGAATCATAAAGTCAAGTTCGGAGAAGATAAAATAATGCTAGTTTCCGCGGAAGGTATACTTCTCTGGAGTTTTCGTTTGATAATGTACATAGCTTTACTCTCTAGTGTTGATTTTCCGGCTCAATCTTCTCACAAAGTCTTCATCTTTCCATTCTCAACCTCCCGTCTTTTCCCAAGATTCGCTTGAGATTGAAAGGGACGTCTCGACACGACCCTCATTAGTTGCTTGTAATACGCAGCGGGAAGGGGATATCTCTTCCCCTTTCGTCTCTCCTCCAATGTCGACCATCGACACAACACATATTAATGACCAGACAATAGTTGGCGGCAATTATGAAAGAGTCGAAAGTTTAAGTTGTGAAGTGAAATATTGTAGAATGGCGGACCTGGAGGCAGTCTTGGCCGATGTCTCCTATCTCATGGCAATGGAGAAAAGTCGGTCGCAGCCTGCTGCTAGGGCCAGTAAGAGGATCGTTCTTCCCGATCCCAGGTGAGAAGTACTCGAGAATGGGTTCATTCCCGGTATTCACAAGTAAAAGACATGTTGGCCGTGCATACTAATAGTAGCCTCGGCATGCATCTAATGAACCTCGGTCGACGTGGCCTTCACTCAGTCTCCACTGCTCTCTATTCTCCTTCCCTCTTCTTCCTTCCCTTCCCTTCCTTTCCGCAAGCGCCCTTTCATTTCGAGACGCAACGTCGAATACTCATTAGAGTAGAGTAGTCATCCAATACCTCATATCTATAGTATATTGAACTCTTTCTTCCTTATTTATTTCCATATAATGCAACCACATTATAATTGACCTCAATACGTGACATAGTTAATTTGTAATATAAGATAGCTTGCTTATGTGTAAGAAGTGACAACGTTGATATCACAAACTGCTCGTCACTATAGGAAGAGCTTTGAATGGAGCATAGTTAGTGAGAGTTGTACTAATGAACAAAGAAGGGAGAGACGAGGGAAACGAGAAGTCTAGTGAAGGAGAAGGAAGGCGAGAGGAAGAGAAGTCCTTTGCAGTGTACGTAGCATTATGCTCAAGTACCTCGAGAAGACAGGAGAGATTCGCTTTGAAAAGATTTTCAATCAGCGATTGGGATTTCTGCTGCTGAAGGTACATAGGGTCTCTGCAGAAATAAATTAAATCTAAATATTCAGGATTACGCCGAAAATGTATCTGAAATTCCATGCCCGCAGATTAAATTTTACGAAGCGGTATGTTTGAATAATAATGCAAGTAAAGAAGAGGTGACCTAGATAAAAGAATATGAGAAGACGGAGACGCCTGAGGAACGACTGGTGAAAGCGAGGGAGATATACGATCACCATATTATGGTCGAGATGCTGGCGCACTCTCATGTAAGACTTCGTCAAGCCTCTAGAATCTTAGATTTGCAAGTTGTGATCGTTGTGGCAGACGGCTTTGTATCCCAACAATTGTATCTTCAGAACTACTCGAAAGAAGCGCTACAAGAAGTTCAAATGCATCTACTTAAAGGAAGTGTGCCTCCCGATTTGTTCCAGGTATAAATAGTTATGCATTTCACACATGTTTTTCACATTCATCGCGCATATTTCAGCGTTATGTTGAAGAAATATGTGAACAACTAAAAGGCGATGTCTTCCAGAAGTTTCTCGAAAGTGAAAAGGTATTTCGAAATGATGGGGACGCCACTAATGTATGTTTTAAGTTCACGCGATTTTGTCAATGGAAAAACTTGGAATTGAACATGCAGCTTACAATGAATGACTTCTCCATCCATCGAATCATTGGTAGGGGAGGATTCGGAGAAGTATACGGTTGCCGGAAGGCTGATACCGGAAAGATGTAAGTAGATGGGATTGCGGATGGTTTTTTTACATGATTTATTAGGTATGCAATGAAATGCCTGGACAAGAAGAGGATCAAGCTGAAGCAAGGAGAGACGCTGGCTCTGAACGAACGGATCATGCTGAGTCTTGTGTCGACTGGAGTGAGAATACTGGAACAGTTGCAAATGAAGCAATCCTTCATTGCAGGAGGATTGTCCCTTTATCGTATGCATGACATATGCGCTACAGTCGCCCGACAAACTGTGCTTCATACTCGATCTTATGAATGGAGGTAAGTTATATGAATAGAGTAACATAATGGAAAGTTATTCAGGTGACCTTCACTACCACCTCTCCCAACATGGAGTATTCACTGAACAACAAATGTTGTTTTATGCTGCCGAGGTAATAAAACTTCAAACGGGAATGCAATATTAAATTCAGGTTATTTTGGGACTGGAACATATGCACAATCGATTCGTTGTTTACCGAGACTTGAAGCCGGCGAATATCTTATTAGACGAAAACGGACATGTTAGGATTTCCGATCTCGGACTCGCTTGCGATTACTCAAAAAAGAAGCCGCATGCAAGCGTGTAAGTAATATTTTACGGAATACTTTACGTGCTGTATATGTCGTTTGACACCCCTATTACTGAATAGTTTTAAGAGGAACTCACGGATACATGGCCCCCGAAGTACTCGCAAAAGGAGTAGCATATGATTCTTCTGCTGACTGGTTCTCCCTCGGATGCATGTTGTATAAACTACTAAAGGGACACTCACCTTTCCGACAACACAAATCAAAGGATAAGAACGAGGTAGAGAGAAAAATAATTTTAAAGAAGGACTACGCCGAACTTATTTATTTTTTAATCCAAATAAACTAATTTGCACAGCGAGAGAGCGAAAGGGATAGAAGAGAAACTAATCATTTTAATCAGTATCTCACAGGAATTCAAACTCTCAGGAGTCCTCCCTTAAAGGCGTTGAGTTAGCTATTTCAGATTGACAAGATGACCATGACAGAAGACATTGAATTACCGGATTCGGGACTCAATGACATATGCAGGTAAAGCAGTTTATCCCCATCTTAAGCTCACCTTGACACTAGATAAGTAAGCTTAATCGTTCAGAGATCTTCTCGAAGGACTGCTAAAGCGGAACGTTCCCGAACGTCTCGGATGCAGGGGGCGCGGGTACGTTTTTTCAATTATAATATTACCGCATCTTCTTCGGATCAATCTTCTTCCTGCATACTAAGTTAAATCTGATTTCGTTCCGTAACAACAACTATCTCGATAAAGAAATAAGGCATAATGCTTCAGGCCACTCGAAGTGAAAGATCACGCATTCTTCGCTGATGTCGATTGGCAGACGGTCTACTTGAGGTTACTCACGGCTTTTATACAAATAATTTGAATATTAGACGGATGACACCTCCGCTTATCCCTCCTCGCGGTGAGGTCAATGCAGCAGATGCTTTTGACATAGGCAATTTCGATGACGATGAAGTGAAAGGAGTCAAGGTAAAGGGGACGACCAAAAGCGGATTCTACATACTTGTTGACAGGTCGGGGACAGCGACAACGAACTGTACAAGAACTTCAACATCGTCATCTCGGAAAGATGGCAGAATGAGATATCTGAGACGGTCTTCGAAGTGGTTAACCAGGTTCGAGAAGATGTCATCATCATCATCATCATCTGTCAATCATCCCCCCCCCTTCCTCTCTTACTTGACTTGTCAACAATCGCATTGCAGGATGCCGACAAGGCCGAACAGAAGAAACGAGCGAAGCAAAAGGTGAAAGTACAAATCGATGAGAAAGGTGAGAGACACGCACTTCGTCACACGAGACTCCTTTAGACTCCGATGTCATCGTACATGGATACATACAAAAGCTCGGAGGACCCTTCACATCGGCTTTCCAGACCAAATATGGAAAGCTCTATCCCAGTCGTCTTGAATTGTACCCGGAGAACTTGAGTGGGAAGCCTGAGGTTGGCACATCGGAAATGTCGAAAGATTGTGATACGGGGGAGAGGGGAGATCTATATAGGCGACATTGCAGTTAGTGTTTATGGACCAAGTGGAAGACGTACAGCAAGACTTGCAACAAGTCAAGGGAGAGAACGTCATCGTTATGAAACTTAAGGAGGGTTTCAAGGAGACAAAAGTTATCCTGACTAACAAGGTATCGTGAAATGGCCTTGTACAACTAATGTCCTATTCAGGATGAAATCTCACTCAAGGAATGGCATACTTCCCTTCGAACAGCTCATAAGGTTTCGTCCGAACTACTACAGAGAATGGGTCGAAAAGCGATCAAGGTGAGCGGAAGGAGAGAGGGAGGGACGAACGGGGAACTGTTGAGATATACGGAGTGAACCACGATCCAATGTTGGCTGAAGGAGAACGACCGGGTTCCGTCACTCGAGCATTCCTCAACAGAACTGCTTCTCTCGATTCGGGAAACATGCAATAAGACTAGCCTAGTATCCTTCCTGTGGACCAGGATACCAGTAGGTTATTCACGACTCCTGTCTTCGCTCACGTACATACAACCTCTCGAGGATGCCTTCACTCCTTTTATCGTCCATTCAGACTAGTGACACTGTATCTTTATCGTGTCTATTCCTTCGTAGATATGCATATCATAAGTTCGGTGAGATTCATAGAGAGCACATCGTCTTGCTTCAGTCTTCTTCCCTTCCTACTTTACTATTAAGCCCTTTCGATAATGTCCTACACGTGCTTAACTCTTTCTCAATATCTCATATCTCTTTAGAGAGCGGAAAGAGCAAGGGATGCTGCTTATGATGTATTTCCCTTCATAGCAATACTCATCTTATCTAACATTGTTACAAGGTTTAGCATTCTTTCTTATCATGTGTAGGACTTCTTCTGTTATCCCCTCAGCTTCGTATATTCTATCGAGGCTGTATCTTTCCTCTTCGTCTTTGTTAATCCCTGTGTTCTGATCAAATAATCGATCTAATAGCTACATTTTGTACCTGTTCTGATAGAAGTCTCATTAGTATTACTTGATTCATATATACATCTTCCCCGGTTCAATCTATGATCCCCATCAAGTGCGTCCACTGGTCTTTACCTACGTTTCATGATCTCTTCTACTTCTCATAAGCTTTCTCGTAGCACATCTAGTCATATGAAGTCAGATTCACGCAACTTTAAATTAATACCAACTTCGCCAAAATTCAGTCATTCGAATACAATCACCCCACACTTTCTGTTATTCTATTAAATGTATATAAAGATATTGAAAGTGAGAATAGGCTCTTATCTTCTAAATGACAATTGTATGGATACAGGATTAACGACATATTAAAATACATCACATTTACGTTGCAAATCTAAAAGACGCGAGTGCATCAAGAAAAATAATATCAAACTGATGTAAATGACGCCGAAAAGGCGTTTGGCATGCACCGTACTATTTCAGTCTACAGACTTTGATACCGAGACAATACATTTGTCTACTTTTTGATTCCCTACATTACAATCAATGTTAGCAGCAAAACTGGAATAATAATACAAAAAGCCCTATGGAATAAATTTAAAACTGTTATTAGCCTAGAATCATACTGTATATACACATAAATGCTTACTCCACAGATAGATTGCTATTGTCATCACTTAGACTGTCATAATACCGGTTTCCCTCTTGTTCTTCTTCGTCTTCTTCCACTGGTCGATCTTTCAATCTCTCCAATTGTCTACTTGTCATCACTCTCAGAGTACGTATTCTACACGAGAAAGAAGTGCACGATTCAATCGAGGGCGAGGCTATCTTCATGCACGAGATACACGTCTGAATATCGTAAATCAGACCCGCTCTACTAAACTTTTCTTCTAAGCGGTCGGTATCAACGGGTCTTATCACACAATCTATATTCATAAGACCAGATAAGGAAATAAAGAAAGAAGGGTACCTTGACACATTCCCTCGATACTCTATTCAGTCTCGCATTCTCCAACTCGACCATAGTCTCTGTTAACAAATTCTCCTCACAAAAGCCACATAACCGTAATGCAGCTGAATCCGTGTGACAACCGGGACTGAGATTAGAAGGGAATCAGAGTAACAATTGGAGAGAAGGCAGATACTTACACTACACAGCTTGTTACTGGATAAGGAAGCCATAGGATCTGCATGGGAATGAGAAGAAAACAACGATGAAGAGCTGCTAAGATATGGGAATGGACCTGGCAAGCATTACTGTCTACGTTCGAATATGGAGACAGACTATAGGATGTAATGAGAGGCAAGTCATGACAACAACTTACGTAGTACGAAAAGTAAATGGAATGCAGCGGGCGACGAACGAAATGATCCAAAGACCGAACACACGAATAAACCTGCAACCCAGCATCTCAGCTAGTCAATTTTAGCCATTCCAATACCGTCGATATCTCCGTTCCTTGCACTATAACATACGGTACACGTTGTCCCACTAAGGGCATCGCACGAGGGCAAACACTTTCCCATTCTCTGTAAACAACAACTAACATCAACAATCCCAATCGTAAGGCAATCACTCAAAACTACCGCACTCTGCAATCTTTGCCTGTGGGACATGGGCAAGAGGAGAATAGTCTCCACGGTATTCCTTGCAAAATATGAAGTCTGTATACGGTAGCCCTGAACAGGTCGATGGGATACTGTAGACTAAGGCATTACCTTCGAGAGATGATAATTTCCTGTTGAGGTACAATTTGAGCCCGGATATGTTGCGGGAGAGCAAAAGACGCAAACATTTCTCGAGAACCTGTATCGGGTATATTCCAGTGTGCATATCGGACACTATGCTATAACCTTAGCCACAACGGGGCAAGTGTCCCTCCTGACAGTCTCAATTCCCTTCGCATCGTAGACTGGTCCCTTCCCACCCTCCTCTACCATATCCTATAATATCCCTCTACCGTAACCTCAGCATGCAATCATCCCCTCACCTCTTCACTCTCATACGCCATTCCCGCATATCTCTTCTTCGTTTGTAGAATACACCCTTTGTACACCTTCAATATCCATCTTTCCTTGGTATTTAGAGTATCTTATCTGGTCAATACCATACATGGGCAGCCTTCCCCGTAATATTTTGAGAAACGGGCCTGCCAGTGTACGAAATCAAGCCTACCAATTGAAATTTTGTAGAAAATATAGGCCTAACAAAGTAAAAAGAAATATGGGCCTACCACCCATACTTGCGGTCCGTGCACACGTATGGTCAATACATCTTGTGAGTTGCTAACCTTCTCCAACTTGAGTACAACCGGGGCTGGATTATCAGCAGTGACGTCATCGACAATAAGTCGTCCCACCTGAACACAAGACTTCACTCGTCAGTGTCTCCCCCGTACCTTGAAAGCCTCGTCAATTGTCGCCCCTTTGACCAATACGAACAACGAGTCAGTGTCCCCGTAGATAACGCGTGCCTTCTGTCAATGTCCCCTTGTGTCTTGTATCCCCTCCCCACTCTACCATATACTTGTCCCCTCCATTCCTCACCAGTTCGACCGCCCTCTCGAGAGTCTCCCTTCCCTTCGCCAATATGGCATCGGCTACCTACAGACTGTCGTGTATTCCCCCTAATCCCCATGCCACCTCAACACAAGGCATCCTTCCACTCCAATTCGCAGCAGTGTATCCATACGTCACATTCGCCACTAATTTAAGGGCAAGTTGACGGGCATCGAGGATTCGAGATAGACGCTTAATTCAAGATAGTGACGAGAGCCACAATCAGACGACCAAAGCTTCCCTTTCCCCCTTCCCCCCACTCACCTTGTTCTTAGTAGCCTTCATAGCTTGTTTCACCATAAATCTGGCTGCGAGTATTTCTCTCAACATCTTTGGTACAATTCCCTCTTCAGTACCGTATCTGTACACCAATCCTTTTGGAATTCTACTCAACGACTATAAGAAAAGTGATAGAAAACATACTTGACGAAGACAGAACCAAGAGGCGAAACGTGCAATTCCTTCGAGGAAGTGAGAGAGACTAGTTCATTTGTCTGCAATTCATCTGGAATTATTAGTGTCGGAAAGCCCACTCACTAAGGTAGATAAAATAATGATAAAAAGAAGAGTAAAAGGAGACTGACTGGTACGCGGTACTGTAATGCTCCCAGTTCAATATCCAAGCCGTATCCTTCTTCAGTGAGAGAAGAGAGATGGGAAGTCTTTCCGAGACAAGTTGAGAAGCAATAGTTGTATGCGATAGCCATCGAGGGGTAGAGGGACTGAACAAGGATAACTGTTCCCAATCATCAGTTAAATAACTCACTTGAAAGTCAAGCACAATAACAGGATCGTAGTATATCCCTGACTGTGGTTCCATCACTAATTGAAGTTGTTCCGGAGCACACATTCTTTAACGAGCAATGATAATGTGAGAATAGAACAAAGCTGACAACTCACTTGTTCCTTTTATCGGGAGTGATTGTCGGGGCGAAGAATCTAAGTCTTCTCGCGAATCGAAGGAGCATAGATTCTACACGAAATTGTGATCCGCGAGTTAGAACCTGCACATCAAAGAAGGGATAATCAAGGAATGTGATCAGCTAAAGAGATATCGCATAATATAAGCCCAAAAAATCATCTCACCTCCTCGAATTGAATACCATACACTCGGGCCATTTCACTTGTAATTGAGAAAAAATTAATAGCGGATAACAAATCAATGTTATTCATGGATAGACGCAAAAGATAATCACAAAGGAGAAGTCTGTAAAGCTACCGTAACCATTTTGCTAAAATGTGAAATTACCTGCTCCTCTTCACCTCTTCTTGATACATCTTCCCGAGTGATCGCTGATCGATTGTTGCGATTCGCTTGTGTAGAACATTCTGAGTGGCCGTTGATCTGAATTGCTGGCACCCTTCACAAGGTAAAAAGGAAAAAAAATAGTAAAAAGGAGGGGGAAAAACAAAATAAATGTTGCAACATGACTAACCTATTGTTAGTGAGTGAATTATAATAGAAAAGAGTGAAATGCTGCTAGTTCATAATTCCCCCTTACTGTACCTATCGTAGGATCGAAGCGTCAGTTCTCTTCGTACGATTCTCCACACAGAAATGAGTAGTCTTCCCGTAACCGTAACACTCGTGTAGTCCGGTCTATAATTCTCCTTTATGTCCTTCCCTTCATCTACCGTATACCTTTCTCTTTACACTTCCCAGATTCTCTTACCTTCCTTCAATCCTTGCCATTCTCTTTACAGCTTCTATTCCAATCCTCGCAGCCCTCTCTATCAAATACCCCCAAGATAGCCGTTCCTTCTCATAGCCAATCAATAGATCTGGATCGCATCTGCAGTAATCTCTCATTGCACTGCATACCCATACAACAAACCTCTCCACAAATCGTATCACAGTTTCTATTATATCTTCTTCAGTAGAAACTGCATATATCTGTGTTGCGCGAGGGCGTGAAGAAGATTGAGAAGAATCGTATGCATAAGGAAGAGCATCGGATACAATGAGAACTAGGTGAGCATCCGCCTTCGTAGAGACACAGATATCCGAGTAGAACGAGAGGGATACTGTACTTATCGGATCGTACTGAAGGGAAATAGGAGACTATTGTAAGAAGGGGGTAGATATTAGTAAATGGATGCCTGTAGAGAGAGTCAAAACTAATGTAAGGATGAAGAAGGAACCAACCAAAGGACAGGGCATCCTATCCACTGTGAGAGTAGCCAATTCGAGGGACAATACAGATAGGTAGCGAGTTTCAGCTGTTATCTGAAAGAAGCAAATGGCAGAACAACTAAGTTTAGTTTATACAGTGATCACAACGACTCTCAAACAACTCACTCCAGTCTCGAATTCTCTCGATTCCTCTTCACTTTCCGTTGTTGTTGTTTCCTTACAAGCCGATGTAGACTCAAATAACTGCAAATATTATACAAACTAAATATTATATATATATATATATATATATATATATATATATATATATATATATATATATATATATATATATATATATATATATATATATATATATATATATATATATATATATATATATATATATATATATATATATATATATATATATATATATATATATAT
>LS926623.1:373640-391202 GCA_900490955.1 Micoletzkya japonica
TTTCTTTGCTTGTTTCACATTATCACGAGTGATAGTAGTGTCGATATTCACTGACAACCCCCTCCTCCCATCACAAGCGAGATACGGTAGTTTTCTCACCAGAGTTCTCCATGCAATCCTTCAATTGTCCTTCATTCAGTATTTTCCTCCTTGCGATACAGATATAAGTAGAAATAGACTTACTTGGACGTAAGACCCTTCCTCCTCCCACTTTCTTCCCTTTCCTCTTCTTTCTTTTTCCTCGTCGCTTTTTTCTTCTCCTCTTCACTCACTTTTCTCGCTGTGGAAGCACCCTTTGAACGATCATTTATGATAATAAATGCAAGAAAAAAGAATTTCAAATGCATAAGTGGACAGGGTGTGCCGGTAGTTTACTACCCATACCCATACCTACAGTCTGTAGGCTACATCCATCACTTTACATTAGCCCATTTATTCTTCTGCAGCGGGCTACTTAATAATTGAGAAAAACGTGTGCAGAATTCACCCTGCAACCATGCCCTCCTATGCTAAAAAGGAGTTATAAGTATGGTGAAGTCTTGGTGAAGACTTTCTTTCTTACGATATGTTCAATTTGCCTTTGCACTGCCATCCTCTCAATCTCGAGAACAGTCTTATCCATATTGTCATCCATTTCCTCTTCCTCTTCCTGAAACAACCATTCATCGAAAATTTTAAAAAAATAGGTTAAATAGAGTATCCTCGGGCTAAGTAGAGCACCATCGGGTTAAGTAGAGTATTGACAATAACCGACCTACCGTAACCCGCATCCAACCAACCTCTTTTCCCTCCCACATCCACTCTTCAGGTTCTTCTGATGCAGTCATAGAAGAACTAGCCAGATCAATAGCGTCTTCGTCCACGTAAATTCTGCAATAACCCCATGAGTCTAATAAGACGAAAACCATTAACTGTGCTTCTTCTCCAATTGTTTCCACCTTAAGTACAGTCGTTTCCTTTTCCTTCGCTGCCCATATATTGGTATTCGATTCACTCGTTTCATTCGTAGATGCATTTACAGTATCTCAAGCGGAATTTATAAGACATGACATAAAAAAGCGTATCTATTCGAGAAAAGTAAAAGTAACCATTGAGTCCTTGAGTCAATCCATTTCCTATTTTCTTCTCTTTCATAGAATGAAGATCCCTTGCTATTTTTCGTAGTTTCTTGAAGAATTCCTTTTCCAATTCGAAATGAGTGGAAGCCCTCCTTTCCTCACAGCCTGCAACAATGACCTATCCCATGATTACAATCCATACCAAACTACGGGACACAACTTCCTTTTAGAGAACTCACACCGTAGTCAATTTTGAAGAGTAAAAGCCAAAAAACCATTTTCAACGTATACGACGTCGTTATAACGTTGTTCAATTTTTTTAATGTTACATCTTGTATGTTTGTGCGCGCTGGTTTAAACTGTCCTGAGCCCAACGAGTAAACTAGACTGACTCATTCGTTAAACAAAGCTCCTCTACCAACTTACATTTCGAGAAGGTGTCGATAAGCTCCTCATTTGCATTTCTCGCAGCTTCATAGTTCCATAGAAACTCTAGCCCAGGATTAGACGAATATACTGTAATCGAGAACTTTTCCCTGATCAACAATTATTAGATGATTGTCGATTAGGATTACTAAGACAAATTCAATTAAAGAGATGCTTTAATTGAATACGTAGAACTCAGCTATAATCAATGATTTGACATACCATTAGTTCTATGAAGCTCTTGATTGATAATATCATCAACTTTTACATCAACTTCTATGTGCGAACTGGTTTGTGGAGCGAGAGGAGACAATAATGACTTACTAAACATTGGTACTTACAATTCCTTTGAGCAAATATACTCACTCACTCATTAATTGAGAGACGGTCATGGAATTGAAGACAACCTCTTAATATTAACTTTGCACAAATTGACCCCCTGCCAACCTTCTTTGTTCCGATCTCGATTAAATCGAAATAATGCTGATCGTACATTTACGTAGTCCATTCCAAAAATCGAATTATCGATTGAAAATCTATAAAAGCGATCGTTTTCGATCTTCAATTTATCGCGTGAAACATGAATGGAATACTGTAAGCAGACTCACTGGAGAGAAATTGGAATGTGCGCCTCGAATGGTTGCATATGTACATTGTCAGAAGAAGACATTGCAGCGGCGGCCCTTCATGGAATCACGTCTAATTGTAACCCATTCTAAGCCTTTAAAAAGGTCACTCACTTTCCAGCGTAAAATGGACTGGTAAAGTAGACTCGAGCGAAGCGTTCCTCGGAAGGATGATAGCCATACATCGATCTAAACGCAATATCTCAACTTCTAATCAAGAAGGATCTAATTAACTTTATAAAACATACCGTATACCTACCTTCCACAAACCACTTCGATCCTAACCACATAATCACGGTCGGGTAATTTCTTTTGTTCCGTCTCTTTTCCAGTCATTTCTCGTTCCAAAGCTTCCCTGAACAGAGATAAAGAGAAGTCGTGCACTGAGCCTACTTGATAAACTGATTGATCTTGTGTCTGATTGTCCTCTTGACATCATCGGTAGACGAACCACCCACCCTTACTACGAAGTAGGGCAAAACACCGTGTACATGCAGACATGCTTTCTCTCCTTAACTATTCATTCACAATACTCCGAAGGATAGAAGCCTACCTGTTGGGAGGCATCCGAATATGTGAAATACAGGGACTTTAGATGAGTGGAAGGGAGGGGGAAGGGTACTGATTGTGCGATCATCCATGGACATCTCCATTATTATGTTGCGTACCGCCATCGATACCATCTCTGAAAGATTCCAACACTCATAGGCTAGCATAAGCAACAGCAACAACCGTTATGATCAAATATTCAAAAAAAGACATCATTCCCGCAAACCCGTAGTGGTAGCCGGGGTTAAGAGACATTTAGCATCAAATAGCTACAGTAATCGTCAATTTCGTTTTTGAGTACAGTATCTCAATTTTTTCATATATACATTTGAAATGTATTCAATATGTAAGGTACCACTTCGCAACCTTAAAGATCAAGGAAACTCATGTATACACTATTTATCATCGGTGATCCTTTATTCGTCTCAATCAGATTTACAAGAGAAAAAGAGTGGTAATCGCAGGGTATTCATAGAACATACTGGAGACGGTCAACCGAGATGAGTATAGAAGAGGATATACAGAGAAGTTGAGGAGAAGAATAGAGATTACTTGGATAATAAATAAGAGCATGTAATACAAGGGAGGCAGAGGGGTGGGGGGGGGGTCGATTAGTGTCCGTACTTCTGGAATTCCCACTCACGGTTGTCGAGGGGACACACCTGAGAGCATATCTTATCCATCCCAGCCATCTACCGTAACCAGACAACAAAGATACGATACCTGACGAGTCTTGAGCCATCTGGAGATGCAGTGGAAGTGGAATGCATGGTTGCACGATCCCCATGCTACAGTACACTCCTCCGATCCTCCTCCAGCCTGCAATCAATCAATATCTACAGTATCCCCTCTACCGTATCTACCTGATTAGCCTGGCACTCGATGCATAGATCCATGATGTGATTGCGACAGATGGCGCAGTTGTCCACTACAATATCCCATGCCCAGAGAGCGACTGCAGACCATTTCTTCACCTGTAAACACTTTTCTATTCTACAAGAATCATAAGTACTTACGTAATAAATACATTTGCCGAAAAAAATCAAATAAACCCACTTCGAATCTCTTCTTGTCCTTAGTGGAACTGACTGCACTCGCATCAGTTGAGACATCGTCTTCCACTTCCATTTTAACTTCCGACATTCTGAGAGAAACTGCTGAATAGAAGAGATGGGAAGGAATAAAAATAAAATCGGCGGTACAGAGATGGATGCAACCATCACTCATATGGAAACATAACGACGATAATATTGGAAATAATTCATTGGGAACAAACAAAACAACGAAAACAATGTGTAATAACAATTACAATAGGAGCTATTCTTGAATTATTGATCCGCTTCACTTCTTTCCCTTCTTCTTATGCTTCATATTAAACTGAACTTGTCGCGTCGACAGTAAGTGTCGAGCCTAAATCATTTCGCTTCTCCCTATTCATCCATATTCTCCTACAGTACCCCTCGCCTACTTCCCATCTACAGTACCTTCTTCCTAGTCTCTAGCGCAGTCTTCTCACTATCTTCCACTGCTTTCATAGCTTCCTTCGTCGCTTTCATCTCAGCCTTCTCAGCCAATTGAGCATTGACATACTTGGTATTCTACAAGAAACTCCTCAATTCCCTTCCCTTCCCTTTCCTAACCGGCAGATTAGCTCTATCGACATCAGGTAGTTCCATAGCAATAATAGCCTTCAACTGACCACTCAACATCTTCTCTTTTCTAGCCAAATCCTCCATTTCTCCCTTTGTTTGCTGTGATTCGTCTTCCCTTCAATTACTCCTTTCTACCGTATTCTCCCTACCGTGTACCTGTCATCCAATTCCAAATCTGCTTCTCTAGCTGCCTTCTCAAACCACGATTCACGCTGACTTCGCTGGAATCATATAAATTAGTTGGTATTTTGAAGCAAGAAAACATAAAACAAGCATAAATAAAATTTGCAATGTCTTCAAAATGAAGCGAACCTTTTTGAGTTGGTGTTCGATGGTATCCAAATCCGATGCTATCTTCACTCTTGCTTCAAGAGCTTCGAATAAAGGCTCGCAATCGATTGGAAATACAGGCAGATCAGTGGCTGAAAGCATGTACGATTGGCTAATCCAAGATGAAAACGTGCATCGATTGAGATTGGAGCAGATTCTCCTGTAGAATCCAGCCTCAGTTGGGTCGACGAGTAGAATGGAAAGACCTTTAGTAGAGGCACGGGCAGTACGGCCCGAACGATGGATGTACATCTAAAGAGAGAAGTTGGGGGGAAGGGGGAGGGTTCACCCATAGTTTATCTACTCACAATGTCAATTACCGCACCCCTTCTTATCCCACTCGTTTAGAAGATTTAAGGAAGAACATCAACAGGAATAAGGACGGACCTCTGCGGTCTTCGGGACTTGGTAGTGGAATACGTGGTCGATTCCTTTGATATCGATTCCCCTCGCAGCTACATCAGTTGTGAGAAGAACGCTGTCCTTACGAGCTGCAACAATACTTATTCAAAAAACTTCAGAATTCGGAAATTGATTATCAGGATAATAGACCTGCAAGAGACAAGGGATAAATGATAAATATAATAAACACGGTACTCGCGAATCGATCGAGGTTCTTCAGCCTCGCTCGCTGTTGCATCTTCGCATGGAGAAGGAGAACCGGAAGACGCAGTTTACTCAGGATTCCATACAAACGACGAGAGGCGTCCACTGAGTTACAGAAGACCATAGAACGTCCCGAATAACGGTGGAGAAGGTACACTAGCGACGTGTCCTGAACGGACGAGAAGAGAATAGAGTACGGTAGGGTACGGGGAAGGCATACTGTAGGAAAGAGTGCGTCATGAGCATGGTTGAGGAAAGGAATAAATGAATGAATGGCCGACCTTCCCAAGTAGTCCCTTGCAATTGAGTCGACTCTCGAATAGAGTCACGGCCGTTCCCTCCCCTCGAGTCACATCGAATACTTTCCTCTCCTTACGAAGACCCATCAAAGTGACCAGTCGAGCTGCAAACTACCTATTCTCTATCATTCTCTATCGTCACCTTACCTCCTCTACAATACCCAATCTACAGTAATCCCTCCGATATACCGTATCCCCCACTCACCAATCTTCTCGTCCGTGTCCATTACAGGAGTATCCTTTCTAGTCGGCAGATGACAGAACGTGAGTGTAGCGGAGAAAACGAGAGTTTGCAGTTTGTAGTTGGCAACTTGATCCTTGTCCAACCTTCAATAAAAGGTTCCTCCTCACAATACTTCCCTCCCCTACCTCCGTATCCTACTGAGAATGAGTTCCATCTCAGCAAAGTGACCCTTCTCAACCATTCGATCAGTCTCATCAATCACAAGACATCTCAGTCCAGTCCAATCATCCAAGTAAGAGTCAGTCTCTGCCTAAACCACACCTCTCCTCATTCCACTCCCTTCAATCTACTAACCATTTGTATCAAAGCCCACAGTCTTCCAGGAGACGCAACCACAATCTCGGGTCGATATTTGATTATTCGTTCTTGTTTCTGCTGGGAGAGACCACCCACGATGGAAGCAGCCTTAACTCCATCCATCGTCTCTCCAATTCCTTCCCTTCCCACGTACTAGTGTGCGACTATCGAATGATTTCATCTTATCGAATGATTCGATAGCAGCTTATCGAATCATTTCAACTATCGAATGATTCGATAGCGGCTTATCGAATCATTCTTTATTCGATATCATTCGTTATCCGCTTATCGAATCATTCGATAGTCGCGACTATATTCGATAAGCCATTCACAGAGCACTTTCTCATCAAAGCAGCCGTTCGGGATCACAAGATAGAGAGGAGAATGAACATGAAAGAAGATAAATTTGTCGTGAGAGGTTAATTGCGTTGGCCTGTTTTTCATGATCATTTTGCGCTCTGTCCTGGTTCTAAACGGCTGCTAAAGGAGACAAATGTTCAGAAATGGCTTATCGAATGCAGTCGCGAGTTATCGAATGATTCGATAAGAGGATAACGAATGTTATCGAATAACGAATGATTCGATAAGCTGTTATCGAATGGTTCGATTGATAACATTCGATAAGCTTCATTCGATAGTCGCACCCTACCACTTACCCTCAATTTCGTTCCAACAATCAACGCGTCGATATGCTTTCGTACCTTAAAGGTGGTGTAAATAGAATGACATTCAAAACTCCCACCACGAAGAACATGTGCAGATTCAAAAGATTACGGTAATGACAGCCAAGCCAAACAGTCTAGAATTAGTACCCCTAAATTACAAAAAGCAGGCCAGATGAGTACCACAAAAATTCTGTTTACACCACCTTTAACTGGTCTCGAATGGAAGAGTGACTAGTACGGTATATCTAACCTGTAGTACGAGTTCCCTGGTGGGTGCAAGAACCAAGGCTCTTGGTCCCCTTCCTACTCTTTCTTCTTCCAGTAGACGAGCCACCAGGGGAATTGCGAAGGCAAGAGTCTTTCCACTTCCCGTCTCAGCCGCACCCTTAATTGGAGAGATACGAGTAATCGATAACAAGCGAGGATACTGTAAGCGGTACATTCTTTTATTTTACATAACTGATTTGATAGTTGATTTAGAGTTTATTAAAAACTTTCGAACAATCACAAAAAAAAGCAGACTTGGGTAGAGTAAGAGTGCGGGACTCACGAGAATATCCAGTCGGTCCCTGACTGCAGAAGGAATAACAAGACGTTGAATCTCAGTAGGACATGAGAAGCTGCAATTAGTACACTCTTCTCCCCCATGAATGACATCTACCGTACCCGAGTCTCGCAATCTTGTCCATGATGAGGGTAGGCAGACACAGATCCATCCACGCACTCACATCCACTAGGGGTGCCTTCCTTGTCCTCTCCCTACTCCCCCTTCCCTCCTCCTCCTCCTCTCCTCTCTCTTCCCCCCTCTCCTCCCTTCCCCTCTTCTTCTTCTCGTCTACCCCTTCCCCCTCCTCCCTTCCCTTATTCCTCTTCTTTCCTGTCATTCCTTTCTTCTTCCCTTCCTTTTCCCCATTATTTCCTTTCTCTTCCATCTGCAATCTACTCGTACTCTTCTCTCCCCTTCCCAACCCTTCCATACCTGTGATGCATCGCCAGGAATCCATTCTTCAAAAGACCCGAGACTTGCCCAATCCTCTCCTCTCAACCCCTCCACTGCACCCGATTTCCACTTGCCATTCGCTTTGATGATTCGAGGCATAGGACCTAATAGATTAATGTATTCAAGTAAGGGTTAGGATGAGATAAGATTCGGTCAATAAACCGATCAATGGAAGGATAACCATAGGGAAACTTTGAGATACTTCATAACCTCTGAACAACAGAAAAATTAACAACAACCTGATAGCAGGGAACAATCAAATCAACAAGATTTTGAGATTAACAAAAAAGAACTACAAGTACTACGTGATTTAATCGACTTCCATTGCGTTCTCTTCCTTCTTCCGTCCATTTCGCAGTTTTCTCGCTCGACTGAGATACAGAAGAGAGTTGATGTTGTGTTCCGTCCTCAATCATCTTTCTTTTCTACTCTCTATTCAATGCTTCCTCAGAGGGAGAGGAGCTACTCCATACATGGGCAGCCTTCCCCGCAATATTTTGAGAAACGGGCCTACCTGTATGCGAAATTAAGCCTACCAATTGAGATTTTGTAGGAAATATAGGCCTACCAAAGTAAAATTCCGAAAGAAATTTGGGCCTACCACCCATACTTCGGGCCGGTGCCCACGTATGAGCTACCCTCCCCATTCTCCAATATCTACCGTATTTCTCCACTGCAACCGTCAACTCACAGAGATGCCAATAACTTGGTGTGATGTAGTACAGTCTGTTGAACAGCAGTGAGAATACTCTTGTCATCCTTCTCTTTCAATTGGGGGCCGTGCTCAGCTACCAGCGAGTGCATCCATTCCTTTAGCATACCGTACCCTCCTTCCACCTCCTACCGTATCCCCATCCCCACTTACCATATACCTCTCCAACCTCGTAGTCTCCACTAGTCCTTCTCCACTCGCTAACCATATCAATAATCTCTCTGTGTAAGCAAGTGACAGTGCTCTCGACAGATGGGGTACTGTAATACAGTAGTATGTCTCTACTCAGTCTCGTAACCGCATCAAAAGAGTGACTCACTGTGTTCCCTGGGTACAGTATCCACACACCGTTCGACTAGAGTCTTGTCTCCCAACTGCAGAGCCCCTTTCATAGCCCTCGTATACTCTTCCTTCTCCAGTAACCTCCAATCCTCCTTTCCCTCCCCTTCACAATCTCTTCCTACCTCTCCACTTGCTCAGTACTCGTAGTAGAATCCAATTCAAAAGGATCGAATGAAGAAGAAGCATCCAAAGAGTACAATTGAACCCCCTCAGTGGCGCACACGACGAACTTGCGACCTGCATTATTAGAGATGAGAGGAAGGATAAACTAAGGGTGTTGATGGCCAGTCACCATAAGGAGTGCTAACCAGTGGGACAGAAGGCAACATTGAACAATTCGGCTTCTGGTCTGTGTCTCCTTTCCCCTTTGTCTGCATGCTTAGTCCCCGCCAGCTTAATCGCCTTCTTTCCGCTCATTTCCTCTTCCGAATCCGAAGTATCGATTAGGTGCATGTTCCCGAACTCCGAGTAGTTCCGTCGACTGATATCCAACTGAAAAAGTGCATTTGCCTAGTTCCAGTCCCCTCTCTCGTTCCAGCTCTGCTTGTATCCCACTACCCCCTCCCCTCCCCTCTTTCATCCCATAACCCACATCAACTCCATCGAGACTCCTATTGACGGTCATGGTGAATCTCCGTACAAGTAGTCTGTCTTCTACTGAATAGAGACAGAAATGGTTAGATTGTCCCCCCAGGAGAAGGAGGGAAGAATCGGGGGAGAAGGACATGGAAGTGAAGCATCTGAGAGGGAAGAGTCGAGGGAAGAGAGGAACAAGTACTCACTTGCTCCTCTCCGAGGTCTGCTTCTTAATCTTGTCCTCCTTGAGTCTCCCCGGATCCAGATCATACCTCAAGGCATCCCCTCCATTCCCCGTGCACTCTCTTATTATTGACGTAAAAGTTCCGTCTGTAAACTCATTCCTACTTTGTCTGTACTCTCTTCAAACCGCTCAGCTCTCTCGTCATAAATAGGAATGAGACGACGGACGGAACTTTTTCGTCAACCATACTCACTTCACATCGATACTTCCGATCTGTTGAAGGGAATTCGTCTCGAGGAAGGAGACGGAGGCATCGAGGGAGAGAACAGCTACGAGGGATTGGGTGGGGGCGAAGGACACGACGATCCCCTCCCCTGTCAGATCCACCGTCTCGCACGACGAATCCACGATATTCCACATCCTGAGGGAGAAGAGATACAATGGCTACGAGATGGAATATGAATACGAGGAGAGGGAAGAGCCCTTCACCGCAATGTCTTATCGGTAGACACAGAAGAGAGGGTGTTCCCCTTGAGGGAAATACTGGAGATGCAAGAGGAATGGCCGGAGAGAACATCCAATAGATGACCATTGTCCAGGGACCATACGAACAACTGAATACTACCGTATACCTCACACGATTAACAATGAACGACCATGAACGACCACCATATATTTAGCATGTAACATTAAAGCCAGGCCTTACTTAAACTGCCCTAAACATTGAAGATCCCCCACCACCAAACGAGTACCGTAACCCATTTATCCCTTTTTGAATACCTGGAAGACTTCGACTCCCGCTGCGACTACAATATCTCCCGATGTGTCAACCTGCACATCAACCAATACAGTCCATTCCTATACTCATTCTCATACCTGCACACTCCCCAAAGGAGTCGGATCGGGACACACAAGTGTACGGAAGTTACGATATCTGAAGTATACGGTAGAAATGGGCATAGAGGAGAGGGATACGGTAGGAATAGGAAGGAAGGGATTACCTCTTGAGATCACGCGCACGTACAGTTCCATCGAGGGAAGAGGAGAGAAGAGCCTTTCCACTCTGAGTCCAGGCTACATCAGTAGATGAAGACGAGTGTTCGTCGAAGGACACGATACAGAAACACGAACGGGTATTCCACACTTTGACCTGAACAATCTCTACCCTTCTATACCCACACAGACAACAGCCAAGGGACTAGTACCATCTAGGACAACCTTTCCTATCTTGTGGTATATAATGCACGAGACATAACAACGGTTGCAAGGACTCAACAGGCTAATCTCCTCGTACCTTTCCATCCTCCCCTGCAGTCGCGAGTAGCCCTCCATCCGGACTGAACTTGGCTGCCCTCACAGTCAATTGGTGGCTTTGTTGTTTCATGACGTAAGTCTCACTCTGCCATTCCCATACTATCAACTGTCCTTGACTTCCCCTTCCACACCCGAGAGCCAGCCAATCTCCCGAGGGAGAAATGGAGATGGTTGAGAGAGACAGACCAGAGGCCCTTAAACAATGAGTCACACGAATCCATGGGGCAGGGAGATACCTCAGGGAGTGGACGAGGGAGAAGCTGGGCACTTCGTGAATGACGAATACTCCATTCGCGAATCCCGTCACCAGCATACGCGACGCGCCGTGCACACGCGCTGCGGTCACATCGATTGATCGACCCTCTCCCGATGAATCGGAGATGACACATCTAAAGATAAGGTATGAACGAGGGATCAAATGGGGTCTCACTTGTTGCTCTTCTTGTACTTGAGAGGTTTCACATCGTCATTAGCCTTATCGTCATCCTCACTCGGCTTAATCCATTTCCCGTATATAATGTCATCTTCAACCAGATCCGTAGTCCAACAATTAGCCATTCCTCTTCGATCGATACTAACCAACTGCATACCGTACCCTTCTCACTACAATCTACAGTAATCCACTCACATCATACGATCCATCGAGGAATTGAGCAGTGACGATCTCTGCTTTGTGGGAACCGAGTACGGTAATGTATGTGTTGCAGATGTTCTGTGACCCGACAACTCGCACTTCCTTATCTTCACAACCAGTCACTACCAGCCTAAATTAGAATTAAGCTAAATTAGACAGAATTAAGCACACATTAATCCATTGAGAGCCCAATCACGAACAGGGAACGTGTGCTATACGTAAGCCTACTAACAGCACTTTCCTACCCCACCTATGAAATGTCAATCCATGAATAAATACCTTCCATCGGTAGACCAATCGATGGACACAACTTCTTCATTTGTTAGTTTATATGTCGACTTGAGTTGAAGAGGAGAGAAGGCATTAGAGTATGAAGGAAGGACTTCGTGTATTTGAAGGTCACTTCCCCGAGCTATCGCCACACGCCTCAAAGATACGTTGTGGATGGAAGAGAACAAGTTAAATTGAAAACATGAAAGCTTACTTGGCGTCAGGAGAGAACTGAAGACATCTGACAACTCGATTCGCACGGAATCGGAAGACTGTCGATTCAGTTAGCATGTTCACATAGAGAATCTCTCCCTCTGCAATGACCATGTGTCCACAACATTCACGAAATATCTGACAAATAGCGTGCTAAGCTTTTCATAACATAATACAGGAAAAAATATGAATAAATCGCTCCATTTTTGCTGGTGGTGCCCTGCTTACTTGTAAACATCAAAATTCCAACTAAGCACTTACTTTCGTTGGCTACCAGCAAATGAGATCCAGTCCTTGATAATGAGATGGCAGTGATATTATATGAAGCCTCCAAATTCAGTGTACGTGACGTATTACTAAAGTTTGTTGGGTAAAAGAAAGACGCTTTGTGAAAATTACTTCTTGAGGTCGAACACAGAGATCTTGTTGCCCACGGGACTGACAATGGAGTTGCCATCACCCGCGAACACGACATTTCCATTACGATAGACGGAACCAATCAGATGAGAAAACTGGAAAAGAATGACTTGACAAACTACACTGGTTGATGACTTACTTTGTAGTTGACGTCCATTGTTATTGAGCACTACTCGTTATTCATTACGTGTTTCCAACAGCCTTAAAAGCCCAACTAGTTCAATAATCAAATGAAGAACGTAATAAAGAAAACAGGAACAGTAAATTCGTTGAAAATATTTTGAAACCACTCTCAAACTACAGTACGCTCGGTAACGAAAAAATACCGTATTTTCGTGCCATGGGTGTATCGCTATGTCACGGACCAAACCGACTTCAACATCAAAATATCTACCGAACCGTTTTCCTTTTCTTTTATCTATCAAAAAATTCAACTTTTCATAACTAATAGGTATAAATCTATGATTTTAAAATGAAAAAATCTCTTAAAAACCGGAACAATATTTCGTAGTGAGAAAGAATGTGTAAGTTTTATATTAACCTTTCAAAATGTAAGTTAATTTCCCAGAATCCATATTTACATTTGTGGAAATCATTGGACATAGAATATGAAGCAAGTAAGCATAGAATACATGTGAATAACTCTTTATTCTCCATCCGATCGTAAAGTACACTATCGACTACCGTAGTCCTTCTTCTAATGAGCAAATGAAGGAGATGCGGGCTTCTTGAAGAGGGGAGGGGATCTGAGAGACAACTTCAGGAAAGTCAATAATAGGAAGGAGATATACAAAGAATAGAATCGTTCCTATAGCATCGGAATACAATCTGCCCCTTCTTATTCCCATCGGGATATGAGTGTCCAATCTAGAGGGCGCCTAACGAACGCTTTTGTATAATCTCCGTATCTATTCCTCTTCATTCTTCTCCCCTCTCGTAGATTGTGATCAAGTTATGACATTCGTTAGGGGCACACTAGTCCAATCCCTTTTGTGTATACTTGCCTGAGGGGAAGAGGTGGAGGGGGGAGGTCTCCATACTGTTCTTCATAGTACTTGTAGAATGATCGATACAGTGCTTGTTGTCCTCCCAACAACTCGAATTCTCCCAATTTCCGTACTCCCAAATCCGAGAATCCAGGACATCCAGTAAGCACATCCGACGTTGCTTCCTCAATTCCATAGCTAATTCCCTTCATCAAGAAAAGAATAATGTTAAAAAAGGTACAACAGAAGCGTTATGTAAATGATGGTAACATACCACATACTGCATCCATTCCCTGTTGAGAGGGACCTTCGCCTTGAAGATTCGTCCCCACAATTCCGTAGCCAGAGTGAGAGCGAAGAAGTAAGGATCGGGAAGACCGTGACGGCGGTAACTGAGGGAAGGGATGCTAATACTCTTCACGGCTTACACGCTAATCAGTTACACAAAGAGAATGAACTTCACTTAAATCAGCTACAGTATACCTGAATCCGAATTGCGGCAGACAATGAGCTTTCTTGTACATGAAGTCGATGAGTTCACTCAGTTGATATGCATGGGGTCCAACCAGCTCGAATGTCTTTCCGTTGTTAGACATATCACGTACGATTCGGTCTATTCCCAGGGCTACATCTCCAACCTGCATGGTCTTTTTGAACTATTCCTTCTTACTATTTCAACATTGCTTTTTGTTTAGTTGCCATTGCTGTCATTTAAAAAAACTTCCCAATAATTTCTATCGCCCATATTTCTCCAGAGAATAAAGTAAATACCCACCCAGACAGGCATCTTGATAGTCTCTTCTCCACTCTTGTACAGGAATACTGTATCGAGCGGAGTCTTGCGCCATCTAAATGCAATGAGTTGTGAGGGAAGATGAATGGAAAGTAAAAGATGAAGTCCGACTACGGAATACTAGAAGATAAATAAAAATATTCGAACCGAGAGACGTAATATTGAATGAAGGCATCCATCTCTCCATACATAAGGGAAGGACGAACAATCGTCGCGTTCGGGAATTCGTCACGAACCTGTACAAATGCAACGGACCAGGATGAAGCGCAAAAGCTACCGTAATGTGCGCAAAAATTTAAAAGTTCAAACTTACGCCAATCTCTCCGAGTCCCTTAGTTCGCAAGAATTCAGATCGCGAGACAAAGAATCCCTTCGGGGGATCGGGGGTAGCTCCAAGGGCAGACAAATGGATGAGTCTGTCCACTCCCATCTCTCTTGCTATACGTGCGATGCGACGAGCGCCCACTTCATTCGTTTCAGCATACGAATACTTCTTCGTGGGAACACGGGTTCCGATGAGATTGATCACGATGTTCGAGTAACGGAGAACCTCAACATTCAACCTTCTCATATTTTACCTAGCTTTCTACTCCGTAGAATAGATTTGTATACAAATTAAGAGCGGGGAGGCAAGAGACACAGAGACTTGAAAGCTTCTAGATCAATAAGTATTTACCTACATTCAAATTTAGACACCGGTGTACCCCCGAAGAAAAATTCTCGAGTTTCTTGGATGGCTGGCACGAAAAGTTACAACTAAATTAAATTGGTAACTGAATTATAATTGAGCGGGGATTGCAGATATTACATTGTACCGTAAGCATAACAACCACATGTAATTTCCGAAAAGTAATGATACCTTTCGGATGCTCTCCTCATCCTTGAGTTCGAAGGGGAAGAAGAGGATCTGTCCCAGCTCGCCAACCACTTTCAGCTCTCTCACGTAGTACGGGTCTTGTCTGAAACCCACAGATACACTCAATTCAAACCATATGCACACCGATTAGCTTAGCAAGAGATTGAGAACGAACCTGTAGGGAATGATAATCTGATTTCCCTGCTTCGCCAACCGATTGACCACCGAACTTCCCAAGAACCCCGTTGCTCCAAAGACTGTGACAACATTGCCCGAGAAAGAGGCCCGACCTCCTGCTCCTTTTCGGAAAGAAGCCTAAATTGAGTAGATAGCCGGAAAGTGGAAAAGGTAAACGAACGTTAAGACTGCTCTCGCGAGGAGTGGGAATGGTCGGTGCAGTCTGCGACGCAACGGCTCTCACCCCAGTCCAAACACACGATGCCTTATTGGCAGCGAGCATCTTAAGAGACAATTTAGATACGATTTGACAAGAGAACACACAACTGAATTACAATATGCCACAAGAAAGCACAGTGATCGGATAAAAGTCAATCACACAACGAGTAGTGAGTGCGCCGTCTTGAGATCCGGATCCAAAACCCGGATTTTACCTTTTTCACTATTTCCCGTAACGATTTCCCTTGAAATTGGCTCTGTAGTACAGTACTTTATTGGCAACCGTCCAACCCTCCGGCTATTGTTAGTTGAACCTTGTGCCTGTGGCAATCCAGCACTGTTTTTTTATGTGCCTGCTCTTATTATATTACTTTCAGATGAAGACGTATTGTCTCGATGCAACTTAGACCGATCGCATGGCTGAACGTGTAAGGTAAGTACACCGTTACTAATCTATGACTTTCCGATTCCGTATGTTTTTTGCAGAGGCGTTAAGAATGTTGTGTTGGATGCGCATCCGCATGAACCCGCTGTGGTAATTCGCTACCAGCTCCAACCCTCTGATGGAAAAGCCAAATCTCACCAGAAAATGTATGTTTTCTAAATGCCTTGCGCTGTTTGCTAAATACTGGTGCAGTGCTTATGACATTTTTTAAATTCAGAATCAATCTGAAAGAACTGAGTGACACAGTGGATATTGGATGGCTTGCTTCTGTTGTAATGGAGAAATGTCCGATGATACCAGAAGAGAGTAAACGGGATCTGGAGCAGATTCTTTACTATCTGCAGAAGAATACTTCAGCAAGCAGAGCTCGTAGGCTTTTCATTTTGGACCGAATTCAATGAGGTATTCAGAAAGTGCTTCATCGATTTCCGACAATGGAAGTGTTTCAAGTTCCTTGTCTACTGTCAGGGCTTCAATGGACGATGTGAGTCTTTCAAATTAGTGCGCGTTATAAAGTGTATTGTCTCGCCTGAGAGTTAATTGCACTCCATGTCTAGCAGAAAATTGTTTCAGATCGAGTCGTATATCGAATTGTTGTATGAAGATGTGGCAGAGAAGACTCACGGAGTGCACTGTATACTCGAATTGGCTAAGAATCCGTCTAATGTAGATGCTCTCGCGAAACATGGTCAGTGTTAGTCGACTACAATCTGTAAAGGTGCTTGCAGAGAGGCTTGTATCAGCTCTATCTCGAATGCTGAGGGAAGAATGGAAGAAGAATCTAGAGATTGCTACGAGTTTGGTATCAATCTTCCTTCAGTTTTCTTCGTACCCTCAAACGCAATATGTGATCAGTGAGCATAAGGTACTGTATTATGGGAAATTGTGTAGCTGGCTTTTATTTCAGATCGGTGCTTTCTGCATGACTATAATTGAGCTGGAATTGGAAAGAGGAGCGGATTGGTTAAAGCAGGTAATAAGTGTAAGGAAATGGCTTGAGGAAGAGTGATTGTAGATGGAGGGAGGGGATGATCGGACTGTGAAGAAGTGTCAGATTGCACTCAGGAGGGAACACACTCTTCTTGCTGGTCAGTTTGGTTTTCAATTCAGATGATCTAATCAATTAGTTGGCCCACCCTGTTAAGTGTTATTGGATGGATACGATTGATTGTAGCAAGAGTGATTGTGTTGAGCATGCGTGAGTCTTCTTCTCAACCTGGCAGAAGACGTGTCAGTGGAAGCGAAGATGCTCAGGAGGGGTCTGCTGCCCCTTCTCACCCGATGTCTCGTCCATGCTTCCAAGGTATCTCCCCCCCCTACCTTCCCTTATCCCCTTCCTCACAGCCCTCTCAATCATCGTCTCTTCTCCTCTCCGTTCTCCAATTTCTTCTCAAACTCTCTTCAATGGTCGAGAATCATGCAGTAATGGATAAGGAGCAAGTAGCATTCAAAGTCTACAGTACACTTCGTCGTGTCCCTTACCGTATCCCATTCAGTCGGCAGAGTTATTCCCGGTAGGAGACATGAGCGTCCGTAAGACTCTTCTCGCTCTTCTCTTCAACCTCTCTCTTCGTAAAGAAACTCGTGCAATGCTTGTCAATGCAAAGGTTGTACAACAAGTGGCACCGCTCATTAGGGGTGAGTATTACTGTAGCGAGTGGTTACTGTAAGA
>LS926623.1:404090-423699 GCA_900490955.1 Micoletzkya japonica
GAGAGAGAAAACGATGAAGGGGGGGGGGGTGATTGGGGGGATTACGGTAGGGACGACCTACCATATACTTGCCGTGTCTCGGATCACATTTCACCATTTGATTGTGCGGCTCAAAGCACCTTAACAGCAAGTTCATAACACGTATTGGTCTACTCAAGAGCGTATACGGAGAAAATAACTAAACTATGAATGGATAAGATGACCGGATTCGCTTACATGTTGGTGATCTCAGCCACCGACAACTGCTCATGGTATGCCTTCTCAGCTGAGATAACAGGAGAGAAAGTAGCGAGGGGGAAGTGGATACGGGGGTATGGTACGAGGTTGGTCTGAAGGGTACGGTAAGGGGGATAAAGTAGAGGGGAAAATACGGTAGGATAGAATGATACGGTGGGAGAGAGGGGTACGGTAGGGGAAGAAAAGGAAGGGAATGAAAGGAGGACCTGGAACTCGGTAAGATCGACGTTGAGAGCTCCATCGAAACGAAGGGAAGCAGTGATCGAAGAGACGATTTGGCCTGCGAGAGAGGGAATATCAGTGACGGGATTGACATCCTCATTCTCTGTCCTCGTCGCGGGTGGTCTCTCCCTTCTCTCTCAAGCGCATCACACCCTTTCAATCTCGGACTAGAGCACCCTCTGAGGGGCAGGGGCACGGGGGAACTAGCGCCAAACGAGGATCGAGAGAATACTCAAGACCACCACACCGCGGGCTGAGTGAGTATTTGACGGAGATTTGATGCCCCGGCCTCTTCTATCTATTAAAACTCCCCCTCCCTTGGAATCCCTCCACTGTTAAGCCCAGATAAACGGTGTAAAACTGTAACTGTAAAATTTATAGGCCAGTAAACTAATTCGTACTTTGTGTGGACTCTCTTCATACTGCTCGCACTCTCGGCGTAAATAGGAATGAGGAAACTGACGGAACATTTTATTCAACCATAAAGGAAGTTCCCTCAAAGATTTCCACCTCTCTCGATGTAATAAGGACATAACAAACACGACGATATAAATGACTCATTTCAAGAGGGGAGATGAAGGGAAAGGAAGGGAGATAAGGGAAGGGAACTAACCGATGAGTCTGTTCAGATTCGTGTATGAAGGCCGTTCGATGTCCAGATTGCGTCTGAGATTGTACACTTCCCTCCACTCCTTCCCTCCTTCCCCTCTTTAACCTCCATTCTCTCCCCCCTTACCTGCAAATATCATAGATTGCTTCGTTGTCCACCATGAAGGAACAGTCAGAATGCTCGAGGGTCGTGTGAGTCGTGAGAATCGAGTTGTACGGTTCGACTACGGCTGTCGACACCTACACGAAACACCCTCTTACAGTAACCCCTTCTAATATACAGTAACCCCTCTCGATATACAGTAACCCCTCCCCCCACCACCTTCAATCACCCCCATGCCCTTCCCCATCAATTCTGACCTGAGGTGCGGGGTAGACGGAGAACTCAAGTTTGGCCTTCTTTCCGTAGTCGACTGAGAGTCTTTCCATGAGGAGGGAAGTGAACCCCGAGCCAGTGCCCCCGCCGAATGAGTGGAAGACGAGGAATCCCTCAAGGGACTGTCTCTCCCCCCCTCCCCCCCTTTCTACCTGCAATCCCGTACAATTATCAGCGAGTCGTCTAATTCTATCGAGGGTCAGATCGATGATCTCCTTTCCAATCGTGTAGTGTCCTCGTGCATAGTTGTTGGCAGCATCCTTCAATACTCTCCGTTCCCTCGATGCCCAACCTTCAATTCCCTCTACTCGCCTCCCTCTCACCTCCTTTCCCGTAATCAACTGTTCAGGATGGAATAGTGCCCTGTACGTTCCAGTGCGAATCTCATCTTAAATCCATGCAATAATCCATATCTTCCCCTTCCCCTTCCCAATTCACGCCACATTTCCCAATTACATGTTGTCCCCCCACCCGTACATCTCAGGCTATATCTCAGTCCTCTCGTCTCTCCCTCTCCCCCTCCTCCCTATTCCCCTCTCCCTCCATCCAAGCCCACTTCCTGTCATTTCATTCGTCTCCCCATATTCCTTCTACTGTCCATAATAGAAGGGCCATACGAGGGGTTTCGCAAGTATTCAAGAGAGACGTCGTCAATTAGGGATAGCAGAGGCATTCCTTCTCTCTCCCTCCGTCCCTCTCACTCTCTCTCTCTCTTCCCTCTTAGTGCTCTCCCCTCCCCCAATTCCCTCGAGACAAAGAGAGAGTCATCTTCTCGGTCCTCTCTTCCCAAATGGAATCGATGTGTCCTCCCCCTCTTCCCTTGCATTCTCCATGCATTACATCTGTCCCTTCTTCTCTTCATACATTCACAATGTCCTCTTGAGTATCCCTTCATAGGCAGACATTAAGCACGATGTGCTCTTCCCCTCAACCCTATCTCCCCCTTCTCTCGCCTACCAATAACAGTCGGTTCCAGATCGATCATAACAGCCCTGGGTACATGTCGTCCACTTCCCGTTTCCGAGAAGAAAGTGGAGAACGAGTCGTCTCCTCCCCCGAGAGACTGAACACTACAGCATACACTCGTCTCCATATCCCTCTACCTACCGTATTCCTCCTCCACCGTACCCTCCCACCCCTACCGTACTCCTACCTTATCAGAAGGCATTTGTCCATCTGGTTGTATTCCGTGTTCGAGACAGTACAGTTCCCAGCAGGCATTTCCAATCTGGACTCCCGCTTGGCCGATGTGAATGGAGATGACTTCACGCTCAAGGGATGCATATTAGAGGGAGTATGAGCAAAGACTACCTGACGTACATACCAATCAACCCCCTATCCTCCCTTCCCTCCCATTCCATTCCCCTTCAGATAGTCAATATACCCTCTACAGTGTTCGTTTCTCTCTCCTCAATCTCCTCTCCCTCTTAATTCCCTCGCTCTCCCCATTCCCTCCCTCTTTCTCTCTTTCCCCTCCCAAGCTCCACTCAAAATTATTACTTGCGTCAAGTCGGCTACCCGAAACGGCAAGTGAAATGTTTGTCTAAGCTATCAAATAACACGAGACTATGAATATTTCCCGTCGACGGATCCTAATTCACACTCTCTACAGTATACCCTCCCACAATATGCAAATGAGGGCTAAAGAACGAACCATGGTTGTGAAAGGGAGGGAAGAGGAGAGGAGTGCTGAGAAGCTCTATCTAAGTGTTCTCTTTCGATACACGTCCCCTTTACCCTCCACAAGACTCCGCCCCCTTTGACCCCGCCTCTATGAAGAATAAGAAGGGTAGAAGGTCTATTGGGGAGGGAAATGAGGGAATCCAGGAAATACATGCAACTTGGAGATGGCATGGAGGGGATAGGGATGCTGGGAGGGAAAGGGGAGAGGGGGGAGAAGGGGAGAGAGGGGAGTGCAAACAGTATCAGGTTGCATACCGTAAGACGCAGTCCTGCCCCTTCAGTCGTATTCTTCATGGGAGTCTTTCCCCTCTCGAGTCCTTCCCTAACCCCGTATATCCTCTCTCTTCTCTTCATACAATATTCACTCTTCAACTACCCTATATCCGCTTATTCCTCATTTCCCAAACTAATCGATCAATTTCGCCAACATGAATTTGTCTTCTTTTAACGCTTAAAGCTCTAGTACTACTACTCATCTCACAAAAGTCACCATGGCTTTCCTCACTTCGAATATTGAATGGATTAGTGATATTCGTTGTTTGCGAAATCCATGCTGACTAACCAAAAAGTCAGTCAAAGTATCCCTACCTCAAGTCTTCTTTCATCTTCAGTTCGTCCCTCCTTAACATCAAGTCTTCCATTTTCCTTCAATCACCCAATAAAGGTATGATGTTCTTTGATGTATAACCTATGCATACATACGAAAGATGTAAGAGAAGAATACTTCATCGTTTCGAGTATAAGGGAGTAGTCCAAAAGAGAACCTTTAATAGGGGACATTGCATGAGGGACTAACAATTTGTCTTCACTCATTACTTAGCAAAGAAAAGGGTAATAGCTGAGGGAGGTAACCTGTAGGAGATAGGGAATAGACTCGGAAGGGAAAAGAGACGACAAACGACAGTTAGCTTCTAGTCTATCGGTGCAGTTCACTTAGCAATACTACAGTCTAGTCTATACACTACCTTAGTCCCTTCCTTAGTTACATCATTACTTGCATCTGCCTACTTACATCTAGAGAAGGACCTTACAATTAGCAGAGATGATAACTAAGGAACGAAGAAGGGAAAGGCTATACAAATAGCGATAACAGAACAATCATAACACATACTATCCTTTGGTATTTCAATAAAACAAAAAAAAAACAGAAGTGAATAAGAGAGCAATGGAGAAAAGCCGATAAGAGAAAGGCGGGAAAGAAGAATATATAGTGTAGGATACTGTAGTACTGTATGTACTGTACTGTATGGGGTAATGTAGGGGAGAAGCATTGGATGCAGGGGGTACGGTAGTCATGGCAAGATATTGCACTAAGCAGAGAGGAGAGAAGTGGGGATGAAACAATATAATGGAGGAGAAGATGAGAGGAATGAGGGAATACAACAGAGATAAGAGGGATTGCGGACACTTGGTGACACGAGTATTGTGAGAGAGGAAGTATAGGATACAGAAGGGAACGGGGGGATAGAGGAGGGTAAGGGAAACACTCGTCTACAGCCTCTCCTAGACTAATCTTGAGATTCAACTAGGGCTGCGAACTTGTTCCCACTCGCAAACTTGGATTTGTCGTTCGCGTTCTTCTTCTTGCGACTCGGCTGAAACAACATCACGTTTATGTTAAATCTGTATCTCATATCTCTATTTTGAGAAGACAAGAAAGTACTCCGTTTCAGGATGACTATCAGTTGACAGTTATAGCCCTATGCTACAACGACGAAAAGCCATAGAGAGACCTAATCCAGTTGTGTGTACCAATCAAGCCCTCAAGCTGGAAAAAGATTACCTTATACATTCCATCAGTTCCCTTTGTTACAAGCGCCAAAACGTTTGACATATTTCTGTTCCGAGTTTTCTCGATTCCTACCTATGATGCTCTCCCCTCCTTTGAGAAAGTCGTTTTTCGGTAGTGACCTCTTTCAAAGTAATATTATGGTTTTGAGCAAATAACGAAGGTCTGCTTTCCAAATAAATCTTTGAAATATTCCACAAGTACAGTCAAACTCAATGGCGCTTGTAACAGTATTCAATCCCTCGACCAGAATGAAAGGTACCGTAGGAGGCTTTGCAGTCGTAGTCTTAACCTCTTCCACCTTCGTCTCCTTCTTCTTTTCCTTCTTCTTCCTCTTATCCTCTCCATCCACACTCACTGCAATAATCATTTCTCTCACGATAACACTGTGTGTCTCGATTACCAATAAGCAATAATTCTTCCTTTTCAGATCGACATTTTCAAATAGAATTCGGATTGAGTTTTCAAAGATTTTTAGAGATAAAATAATTTCAGATTAGTAAATGGTTAGCAAAATGGTATAAATTTCGAATGTAAAGTACTGACGACTGGAGGTCAGTTTGGATTCGGAATGATCATCAAGAGGAGTTGATGGTTGGGAAGCCGGAGGTACTGTAGGAGTGGGGGGAAGGAAAGAGGCGACTGCGAGGGGGACGGAACTGCAAACGGGGTACTGTAGGGTACTGTATGCATCAACAGTCTCACTCTCTTATTATTCTTATTATCCAATGCCATGCATCGATATATAAGTCTACAAAATGCTCAATGTTAATGCTGCATATAGTAAGTAATATGTGAAAAATTATTTCTCTTTTATTATACTTATAAAAAAACTTTGAAAGGCTGAAAAATTAATCTGAGAGCGATAACAGATCTGGAAAGGATTGTTTTCTACAATAATTTTGTGACCACTCTGTCTCACTTACACCACACGTTTCCTTGTGAGATAGCAATAAAAAAAGGTCTCTCCCATCCACTACCGTACCCCTTACCGTCTACTCTCGTCCTTTTCCTTCTCCTGTCTGTCCTCACTTTCCTTCTTCTTCTCCATTCGTTCCTTCCCTCCCGAATAGCTATTCCTCCGTTCTCCCCCTTGACTGTTGTTTCCTCTTCCTCCTCGATGACTGCCTGTATACATTCCATTCCATCACTCACAGTTTACATCTACTTTTCCAACCACGCAACATTCATAAAAACATACAGTATCAGAATCATTGGATATTAGCCTAGCCATAAAGTCAAATGATCACGAAATCGGTTGCTATCTAGTGAGTCGCTGAATTCATTTGGGAGCGATAAACTGATCCCCCTTACTCCCGAACCTAATTGTCCTCTTCAGTTCTTAACAAGTCCCCTTCCCACCCCCACCCCCTCCCCCAACCCCTTCACCTTTTCCTCTTCCTCCTCTTCCCCTCCCCCTCGTTCCATCAAAGGTAGTAGACTGGCTCTTATACACCGTCCTTGCATATCCCTTCTTCTCTCCCGTATTCTTATTCAATTCTTCCTTCAATCCTTTCTTCTCTTTCTCCTCCTTTTCCTCTTCTCCCTTCGTTCCTTCTACAGTAACCGACTTATCAGTCGATTCTGTATTATGAGGTCGGCGAATTATTTGTATTGGAGGGGCAGCAGCTGCAATTACACCATACAGTAAACAAGTCACATGGACACATTAATCCATGATACATGGACATTCTTTCAGATCATATTTTGAGAAATAGTACTTCCCGTTTACAAAATCGCGTTTTTTTTTAATTTCGAAGTGAGCGTAACAAAGTAAGACTCTGAAAAGATTGCATATGTCCCACACCCGAAATTGAAGTGGATGTGCAAGTACGCTACAGTCCCCCTTACCTTGCCTAGCCATCTCCTCCTTCCTCTTCTGCTCTTCCCTCAACGTGTCCTCCTCCCTCCTCTTCCTCTCCTCTTCCTCCCTTCGTCTCTTCTCTTCCTCTTCCCTCTTCTTCTTCTCCTCCCTTCGTTGAGCCTCTAACTTCTCATCAACTTCAATCAATTTTTTCGAAACGTCAACCGGCTTCGCATCTCCGAAAAGATCCTTGTGAGTTGGCTTCTTCACGGGGGGAACAACAGCTGAACAAACGAGTATGCCAACTTTCGCATAGGTAAATATTTTATAAAAGTATGACTTACGTTGAGGTGGTGAATGAGGAATGAAGGGTTCACGATTGTTACTGTTTCTGGGATGGAATCGATGGTCTTGATGGGATGAAGTGGACTCTGTACGCGAACGACTGAAAGGGAGCCATTACTGCATAATGACAGTAGTCATCTACAGTCTATTCACACATGGAATACAACCTTGGCCATCTCCCATCATTTCTAGTTGAATACTCTGCACACTCATACCCAACAGGAGCCGGATGATGGTAATCATTGTTGTTAGTGTACGACGAAGTTCTCTGAATGGGTCCTGCTCGGTTGTATCTCTGCTGTCCTGAACAGTCCACCTCATCCTCCATTCTGCCCCTTGCCCCTCCTCACCTCCATGACCTCGATCGTAGTTGTTGTCATAGCCTCCTCTATCGTAATTCCGTCCCCTTCCCCTGTACCCTCCCCTATCGTATCCCCTATCATATCCTCCTCTCCCTTCAAATCCTCCTCTTCTCTCATATCCTCCATATCCCTGATGTCCTCCACGACCTCCATCCTGCAATCAATTCAATTGTATGTAACCCATTGAATGAAAAAAGAAATAAATTTTAACCTTACAAGATATAACTAAACTTCACTTTAAGCAGAAGAGATTTTTGAACATGGGTATTAATTTTGAGGGAACAGATATCGTATTCTTACATGATGTCGATCGTGCTGGTTATGAGACTGGTACTGTCCCTGATATCCCCTTCCATGGTCCCGGGAATCTAAACAACTAAGTAATGGTGGTGTCGGATAACGGAGTTCCTAACGCACACGGGATACACACTCATGTTTGAATTGTTTTCGCGGTAGGGGTAATTTCAAGTTACGGTAGAGTAGCAGTGTTAATTGAGAAATAAAGGATAAATGGAATAAATGGACTATCGTAGGTTAGGTTCGGTGGCAGCGAATAAGAAGAGTATTGCACAGCAACATACCCTCCCTCGAGATATGAGGAGCATCGTGTGTTCTGGAATGAAGAGGAAGTTGAGGGATGAAGGCACCTCCCCGACTGCCCATCCGAACATCGCTACTCACTGCACTTCGCACCTCCTCCAATACCTGTAACTGTCTCGCTTACAGTCAATATCAGTCACCATTTTCAAGATGTTTCAATTCCATTTTGAATCAAGCAAATGGTAATACGATGCAATTTAATTTTTTTCCTTGGTTAGTCTGCATAAAATTATCTCCACTAAAACTATGATGGAAAAACTCCCTTCTTCCGTAGTTCCCTTAACAAAAAAGACAAGGATAGACATACGTTGACTGTCTGATTATTGATGACATCTCCGTTGAGAGAAAGTGCATTGTTCATCGACTTCTCATCGTGAAGTTCCAAAAGGAAAACATCTTCCTTCTGTCGAAGAGATTTCACCTTAAAAGGACCACATGGTTTTTGGGATTGTAATCCTAGTTAAAGGGTCCTTCCAACCATCTCATTCATTTCAAGAGATAATGGTTGATTGTGAGAGACAAGAGAGGAATGAAGATACGCAGGCAGCGAGAGAAATCTTTGCACAGCTTTTTCTCAGCAACGACGAAGTTTCAACTAAAAGGGAGAGAGTATGAGACTCATTGTCAGGACATTGAGAGCTATCCAATCATGTCAAAAAATGCATATGGTAGATATTGCCTGGAGGGGCCCTTTAATGGTAAGCTAATGCATAAAAATGAGACTATGAAGAAAGAATAGATATCTATAAATACCGAATTCTTTCCACCGAACATGAAGTAAATATCTTCCTCAGTGGCAGCGAAACGAACAACGACGTTGAAGGGAGGTTCGAATTTACGACGGGGAGGAGAAGGAGAGGATCGGATTGGGGGACGACGGGGCTGAGTTAGTAGGCATATCACAAAGACCATTATGCTGTTACATGCCCAGCGCATGTTGATAAATATATATAGATACAAGGGGATGTATATTCTCCTCACCAGCTAGTTCACGCTATATTCTACAGCTTGTTCATAAGGAGCGCAAGAGCTTTCAATTCGCACCGTAATCATTCTTAAGAGGCTAATTTCGCTCTTCCATTCTTTCCTATAAAACATGTGTCATATTTTTCTCTCCATTTTTATCATTTTTCTTATTCGCATTTCCTTGTGATCTGCATAAACTATACTTCTGTATCACTACACTAGTTGGTCGATGATTTACTAGAGTCACGGGGTTATCAGCAACCTGTCCATCAAAAGTAGTAAGAGAGTAAGTTCAAGTTACCTACCCTTTTCTATTCCAAAAGATCAAAGACCAACCTGTTCATCCTGCATCATTTGTGCCCAATCCACTTCTGACATATCCTCTCCTACAGCAAAACTCGCAAGGAGATCCCCTTGCTTGTCTTCTCTACTCATTTTTCTCGCGTATTTTAGCTATTCTTCTCTGCAAAAAAAAAGAATATTTCCACAATATAAACATAGTAAAATATTTAGAAAAAAATAAACAGATATCTTGGTTTAATCTTCATACAAATTCTTAAACTGAAAAAACTGGAAGTTTTTTGCGAAGCTTGAAGAAGAAAGTTTGGACCAAAATAACCCTTCATAACTTAAGCTTATAAAATTCAACTATTCAACTATAAAACGAAATAAGTTAAGACTAACGAAGAAAAGGGATTTGGCGTCTTGAAACAGAAGAAAAGAGAAGAGAGTAAGCGGAAAGAGTGCAGAAGAGCACGCAGAGTGCGGTCTGTCACACACTTCTATGGCCACTAAGCATCCTATCATACTATCCACGTGTCTCCAAAAGCAACTGACAAGTAGCTGGATTAATACACATAATTACACAACAAAATCAATTCAAGGCGCACATAAATCGCTATTTAAACCACCCGCACCAGGACCAATACAAATAAACTCAGCAGTCACACAATCGACTTCACACAAACTGAAGAGCTAAATAATCCAAATCAACATGTACATGTGTTATATTTAAATTTTGGGGCTTCTGAAGCGACAAGATATACAGTAGTATTATTTTTTCAAATATTTTTGAAATTTTTATCTTCTTTTCACGCCGGGTTCAGTTGTATCCTCTGTGTTCGTGTAATTACGTAACGTGTAACACGTGTAATGGAACAGATTTCTGCAATGGTATGTTGGACTTGAAACTATATAAACTATGACCAAGGAACGAAAGCGCATAACATTCGCCGAAAATTCTTCGAAACAAAAGAAGCAGAAGAACAACCAGATTATTCTCCACGTTCATCAGGTAACATTAAAAAATTTTTATAAGTTAGTGGTTCTTCATTTAGGCAGAGGATCAGTTGCTGACTGCTGAAGAAGTGGTGAGAACTGTTGAGCGAAGTGTGTGTCAGAGAAATGAAGAGAGCACCGTTCTTCTGTCTAAATTAGGAGAAGCGCTCCGACAGATTCCTGACATGGAAGCTCGTAATCACTCAATCAAGGTTGTCTCTCCACGTTCCTTTCGAACAATTGTTTACTTGAGTCGGGTCTGTCGACAGTGAATCAACAGATGATTCTCGCCACGAAGAGGTGCGAACGGGCTGCGGCCGCTTCTGCATTGGTGACCACTGAGGTGACGCGGATTGCACTGGTCGTGCGAAATGAAACACCCGGCGTATCGCCGGGTGTTTTCATTTTTTGTATCATATCGCCGATATGGCGTGAATAGATTAAGTTACGGTAGGCATCTTTTCGTGTGCATCCATGTCTGCTGTACTACATATTTTCCGCTGATAACGTAAAACTTCCCATACATTCAACTGAAAATTGTGTGTCCTGGCTAGCAATGAGAAAATCTACCCCAGTGAGCTCAGTCTTACCTAAGAATGTCTAAGAAGGTCTGTAGGAAATTCCTAGTATGAATGTAGAGACCGCAGCGGGGTTAGATAGAATGAAGCGTAATGATTCAAAATCACTTCTATCCTATAGATTTCGATGGACGCAAAACGAAAATGAAGAAGAAAAAAAAATAAAATCTGCTCTTACCAAAAGTAGCATGCTGTGACCAACCTACCGTAATCCGCCTAAAGAGGTCAACTATGTCAAACATCTAACTCAGTGTAGAAAATGATCTGTATTTCCGGTCCCAGGTTCAATATTGATGTTAATTACTGTCTTAATGGAATAAAATTCACAATTATTGAGATACAGAACCAAAGAAGGAGTTTCTGTCCTACAGTGGCCCGACCAGGAGGGTGAGGAGAAAAGCTACGGTTCACCGTTGCTAACTCGCGACGGCCAAATAAAATTTTCGTCAAAACGTGCATAGCGCTTCTATACGATCCCTACTACTTAATTATAACTAGTATTAGTCATGACGAAGTCTGCAAATAGAAGGGCACTCTTCCAAAGTGGTCCGAATTGAAGGGTCAGGCGCAAAACGACAGTTCTCGGTTGATAACTCGCGACGGCCAACTAAAATTTTCGTCAAAACGTGCATAGGGCTTCTATACGATCCCTACTACTTACCTATAACCAGTATTAGTCATGACGAAGTCTACAAGTAGTTGAAAATTCGCTCGAACCGAACCTCGAATCCGATTAGTAGGGACCCCATCGAGTGTCCCTTCGTTACCGTATCCGACCCGTACCGTAACCGATCCCCTTCTCTCCCCCATTTCCCCTCGTACCGTTTCGCATAATAAAGTTATATTGTATTCGGTCCAGTCCAATCCCACACACCATCGAAGCCGGACTTAGCCAAAGTAGCTAACGTCCGTACATGGTGCATCACGTCCCGACTCTCAAAGTAGAGTAGTGATCCGAACCGAGCCGTCCAAGCTCACCCGAAGTCCAGCGTGGCAAAGAGCATTTCCACCTTCTCCCCCTCCCCTCTCGTTCGATAATCAATCGATTCGATCCCATCCCGTCCCAATGTCCGACTCTGTATTCTCACAGAAATACCGTACGCAGTTGACGAAACTGTACAATTCGGTACAGTCAGACCTTTCCCACCTCAAAACCAAGACCCTATTGATCCGTTCCTCTTCCTCGAAGGATTATATATATTTATCATCGGGCAGGCCGAAACGAAACATAATTATAATATAAGTAGAAATGTAGTCTCCAGAGGGGGTAGGGGATGGCACAGAGTGAAGAGAATGGAACTGATTCATTCCCGACCCATTCACAGCCTCCAGAAGTTCTCGTATCTCGTGAGAGCTCTGAAAAGAGAAGCTGCCGACTCGATCAGTTCAATTCCGGTCACATCGTCGAATTATGAAAGTCTTCCGACAATTCGATTTCACTGCAACAGCAGATCGTGTCAAAATTCAGTCGAGCTGTGCAGAGCTCGATAATGACTTCGTTCAATACTTCGTCGACTACGACGACGAAGCTGTGCCAAGATATCGAATCGTATCTCGTGAACGAGTCGAAGATGGAGGCAACCCTAAACCTCCTTCGGACATCCCATCCCCAACAGTCGAACCACTCCGGTGACAATCATGTCAATTTGACTACCGTATCCCCGACAGAGAACACGAATCGAAGTGTTCCTCCGAAGAGTCCCGCTTCCCTTCCCCTTCCCTCATTTGCCTACGCCCTTCGCCGGGAGTGGTATATAAGGCGGCCGATCCGACCATTCCTCACTTGCCCAGCCATCCCCCGAACCCGCTCCGCACAGTCCGCTCGAACCGAACCTCGAATCCGATTAGTAGGGACCCCATCGAGTGACCCTTCGTTACCGTATCCGACCTATACCGTAACCTCCCCTTCTCTCCCCCATTTCCCCTCGTACCGTTTCGTATAATAAAGTTATATTGTATTCGGTCCAGTCCAATCCCACACACCATCGAAGCCGGACTTAGCCAAAGTAGCTAACGTCCGTACACGTGCGTAGAGGACGAGGTTTGTCAAAATTCCCAGTATGCTGTATTTGGGTCACACCATAAGTTGCCCGGTGCGGTCTCTATTCCCCTATCGCGGTTTCCTTGTAAGGCACGTACGATTACAACCTACATCTAACTGTGGGACAGCGCTTCCCTTTAGAGAGCAGATACCGTAGTCAGATTTTGGCTTAAAAATCCATTCTCAATACGCGTCACGTACGCGTCGCGGTTCGCCACTCGCTGTGCATTTTAAATGTTTCGTGCGCGTTGATTTAAACGGTCGTGTAAGGGGGTACTAGTTAGCAAAGATTATAGGGACAGATTGATATATTTTATCTGTTTTGTGTACCTGTCGCTCGCAATTATGATAGGGTTGCAGATGTTGGATAATCTGGATGAACTGGCTAAGTGTTCAACTGCTGCAGTACTGTCACTCGAATCGCAGGTATATTTCGAAACTCGAAAACTGTCTATTCCTCGTGAGTCACTTCGATTGAATAGTCAAATGACCTTGACAAGAGACGCATCTAATTAGTATCTAACTCATCTGAACAACCTAGTCCCGTACGGTAAAGCGAGAATGGAATAATATGACTCAAATAAGGGCTAAGTTTAAGATTCTTTGCAAGATCATAAGACGAATTGTGATCTTGCAAAGAGTACTAACTCCTTTTGAAGGTGTTGTCAAAGATTGATAGGGTAAACAAAATTGAATAAATTTGTTCCATTGGACAAAATTAGGTTTAGGCGTGTTTATTGAGTTGTAAGAAGCAGTCATCGCTGTCTTTCACGAATAGCTTAGATACGGTAGTCGTGTTCAGGAAGACTCTCTTGATGTCACTTCTCTTATCTCCCTCTTCTCCCGTCTCAAGTCATCTGTCCATTGAACCCCTCCCTTTAATCTGTGAATAGGTTTGTCCTAGAGTTCCGGTAACCAATACTTAAATCGCCTGATTGTATCGGATTGAATAAATGAAACGCCTAATTGCGGATATGGGTTAGAGACTGACTCTTTTCATTCCTTTCAATCGCACAGTGTTTTGCGGGCGTTCCTTTCTAGCCCATATTTTCTTGTTGGATAATGAGATTAAAAGTTTGTCGAGAGCCTATTATTCTCCCCTTTCCTCTCATTTCCGACCGCCAATCTCATCCGGTGGAAAGGAATGAATAGGCGATAGACGGTGTTTTGAGATATGGGTTTGAAAACAACATGCGATTGGATTTCTAACCCATTTCTGAGAATGGGTTAGAAGAGGGAGGGGAATGAGGGGTTAAAACAATTAAGGGGTTACCGGAACTCTAGTATGTCCCTTTCCTTCTCCATCGAACTTCGGCAGTGTTCATTCAAGCGACGAGTGGTTGAAGTGTATCGGTTAGTGTAGATGACTCGTGTCTTGCTGTCTTTCCCCATTCACGACCAAGTCGCTCCTTTTTCCCTTTCCTTATCCCCTTCCAATTCCCCCAAGGGAGTGTCGCATGGCGTATAGATAAACGAAGGTCGAGGATGGCCCAGATATAAATAAATACTTTTATCAGCATCAACGAAGCATCTTGAGGCAGGATGTAGCAAGAAGTGTGGAAAGGTATAGGAATTGAGGGAGAATGGAAAGGAAATGAAGAAGAGGAAGGGAGGCGTTGTGAGATTGATAGGAACCAGCGTGTACACAGCAAGACAAAAGTAGTTAATGAGCGTTAGACTATGGACAGACATGACTATACTCTAGTATTACGCTTGTTATATGGTACAGTCAAGGTTTAGTGAAGTGAAACATAACTGAGGAGGGAAAGAGAATAGAAGGAGAACGACTAACGACGACAGCAGATACAACGGACAATTGAGAGAACTACAGAAGCGAGGAAGATGACTGCTACTATAGCGAGCACTACGATCACCCATGTCTGAAACGGGAATTAAGGGAGGAAGACAAGAGGGAAGTGAGCATTTTTATGCGGCATTGTTGAAATGTAAAGAGAGCGAGAGATATCTCACCTGCAGGTTGAAACAGCAGTCCTTGTTGAGGTCACCGCAGCATTTATAGTAGTGGAAGAATGACGAAGACGGACATTGGGTACCCACCAGGGGCATAGGACAGTAAAGGGCACCATCCTGAAGGGGGCATAGGGGAAGGGAGGGGTTTAGAGGAGGAACGGGAAGGGTACAACCTACCTTCGTAGTCGTCACTTCATTCATCGTATTCTCGATGTTCTTCTGCGCATCGGATATGGTATCAGCTGCGATGGAAACTGCGACGAGGAGACACAAGAGAGTGAGACGAAGCATTGTGGGGGATCTGGAGGGGAGAAGAGGGAAAGAGAGGAATGCTAAGAGGGAAGAGGGTAGGAGAGTACAGGGGAAGCGAGTCATGTGGGGAGGGAGAGATGGTGGCATGGAAAGAGTTGCCTCTATCTCTCCATCTCTCCCTCCCTTAACTCCTCTCCCTCTGCTAACTCCTCTCCTTCTCCCTCTCCCCTTCCCTCTCTCTCCTATCTGCCAAGCCTCATGTGCTTCTTTTGCAGTAAACAGGTCAATCGATGTATTGGAGAAAAGGAAAAAGAAGTAGAAGAACAGTATGAGAATGTAGGAAGGGAGAGAAGAGTTGAAGAGGCAAGGCAAGGTTTTAAGATGGAATCGAGGTAGATGGCCTTGTAGGAAGGGGGAAGGAGAGAGAGGGACCACTCGGGTAGTATGGTCAAGAAGAGAAGAAGAAGAGGCGAGGGAAGAAGCAGTCAACAAAAGATGGAGAAGAAGAAGGGAAGGGAAGACGGAATGGGGATGAGAGATAAGGGAGTTGTTAGAAGACATGATTGGAAGAAGAACGAAGGGAAGGAGAGACCGGGGGAACGAGGGGATGGAGCCGTTGCTATGAAGAGAATAGCACCGCCGGAAGAGAAGTAGAGAGGGAGGAGAGAGGCTCGATCACACTGCGAGAGAGAAGAGGGAACAACTTCACTCAAGATGAAACAAACAAAATGACAATGAGATGCAAGTGACAACCAATGACTCATATGGACAGTAACCAAATGGGACAGTCGAGATATAAGAGAGGGACCAAAGGGGGCGGGACTAAGGGCTTATCAAACAACCTCTGTTATAACATCAATACTCGTCTTGTTATGCAATAACCTTTGTATATACTTTGTATTTCTATCTGAATGAACTTAAAGTCTATCTCAGTATACTGTACAGAAAAGCGATGACCTTGAAAGGGGAACGGAATCAATGGCACTGAAGGAATGTGAATTGGAGGGATACTGGGGACACGGGGAGAGTAATGGGGGGAAGGGGAAGGTATGACCAGTACATACTAAGAGAAAGGAAGTGTTGACTACTTGAAGGAAAGGGATGTGTAGTATGCATGAGTCTCTCCCCTTCACACTTGCATCAACAATTTCTCCTTGTCGTTGTCCATATCACTCTTCGAGGACTTTCTGAGGGAGGAGGTAGAGCCGAGGAGGGAAGAGAGTCGGGAAGAGGCCAGGGACAGTCGAGACCCCCTCTCCTTCCCTCCCCTCATCCCTCTCATTCCATCGATTCCCACGTGCACTTCCACCTCAATGGTCACTTGTTTGACTATACAACGAAGACTCCTCTAATACAATGACTCACAACCATTCCTTCCCCACAGCCGTCTGTATTCCTTCTTCACCCTCACTCTTCCCTTCCTCTTAAGTCCCTCCATCTCTTCCCTTCTAACCCTCCTCTCCTTCGTAACCCCCTAAGGTCTTCTCTTCTTTCCCCTCTCCCTCATATGCTTACTCTATGTGTACAGACAAGCAAGACTATCGCGTCTCACGACACATCGATAATTGTTTGGTTTCATTCAAGGGAGGGTGTCTAGGGGAGGGGGAGAGAGGAGAGAGAGGGAAGAGAATGGGTGAAAGGGATAGGGGAAGGAACACGCATGTCCCTTATTCAACGACAAAGTCGAATTAGGGGAGGAACAACTCATCTCGCACAATCTTTCACTCAAATGTGTGAGTGCATCGATTCCCTCCCTTCCATGATTCATAGCCTATAAAAAGCCCGTGTCTGCCAACAATCAAATGCTCCATTTCCTTCCCCTCCCTCTTTACCCTCTCTAGTAGACCCTTCCCCCCATTCACTCCACTCTCTCCTCTTCCACTATTGCCAAAGTCCCAGACAATATTACTATTATAATAACCTTGTAGCTTTCCGATTATCCCTTATTAACCCATTAACAATCATAAATTTTTGATTATTAATGGAAAAATGATAAGTTTTATATCAAATTGTGTGAATGCTTACCTCCATACGTGGGCGGCTTTACCGCCCTTTTTTAACTAGAGCCTACCAGTGAATAACTTGAGGTTTTGGTTACCTTACCAATGAGACATCTGGAACAACAAGGCGCCTAACAAGCCATGTTTCTGATAAAATGAGGGGCCTACCACCCGACCGTCGGGTCTGTGCCCACGTATGCATACCTCGAACTTTCCCGTTTCGAGTTTATCAGCAACAAATCGCCGGAATTGAGGCGTTTCCAGTGATCGTTGAGAGGGTTTTCTGAAGAGACGAAGGAATGAATGGAGAGGGTGGGGAAGGAAGAACGAACTTCCATCTACGGAGAAGAAGAGAAGACGAAACTACGGAGACTGAAGACATCGCCATCGCTGCTGCGGCCATCCACGGTTGGAGGGAGAAACCGAGGGGACGGAACACTCCTACGGTAAAGGGGTTACTGTAGTTGAGGGAGGAGGGGTTACTGTAGTCGGGGGTTACTGTGGGGGGAGGGGAGGTGATTCCCGGGGGGCAGTACCTGCGGCAATGGGGATGCCGATGGCATTGTAGATGATGGCGAAGAGGAAATTGACTCGAATGCGGCGAGTTGTTGCCTTGGACAATTCCATCGCTGCCACCACGTCCAGAAGGTTGCTCTGCAAGACAAGCGGGATTACGGTACCATTACCGTATCACGCAGCCCCCTTACACTACGCGAGTACAAGTCGACTACAGTATCCCTCTACAGTAACCATATGTGGTCGTGATTGTCCAATCGGACGTTAGGATGGGTGCCTGCACCCGAGAATCATAAAGTAGAAGACTTGTTAGGATTGGTGCTTTTCCTTTTCGTCTATTATGTTAGGGTGAATGCAAACAGTTTGAGGGCGCCACTAGCCCATGTATGACAGTAACCTACCGTACCCTACTCACCCTGACAAGTACAATGCGTGCACTCTCAATGGCGACTTCACTGCCTGCGGCGATGGCAATTCCGACATCGGCAGAAGCGAGGGCAGGAGAGTCGTTGACCCCGTCCCCCACCATAGCCACCCTCTCCCCTTCCCCCTCCAATTCCTCCACTTTCATCTGCTTCTCATTCGGTAGTACTTGTGCGTATACTTCTCCGATGCCCACCTCAACTCCTTGCGTATCCCCGTATCTCATCAACTCTGCCTACCCTCTCTCCCCTCTTCCCTTTCCTTCGTACCTGTTTAGCAGTGGCTTCAGCAGTCTTCGCATTGTCTCCAGTCAACAGAATGACCCTCTTTCCCCTCAGCCTCAAACTCCACACAGCCAATGCAGCTTCCCTCTTCACGCTATCGGCTATCGAGATAACTCCCACAACCTCGCCTTAATCAAATGCAATACTCACAATTTGGAATATTTGAAATAATATGTGCTAGTCGAGCTGATAAGTATTCGACCCAATACGTAGCTAACTAACCATTAATGGCGATGACAACTGATATGTACGCCTTGTTCCTCTGCTGTTCCAGTACGGAATGGGTCTTCTCATCCACAATGACTCCTCTTCTCTCCAATAACCTCTCATTACCCACTAACAAATCGAACGAGTCCTTTGTATCAGTCCAGGATACTGTAATGACTCCTCTTACAGTATCCCTACTCTCCCCTCCCTTACCATCCTTTAGTGTTCTTTGAGTAAAGACAACTCCAGAAGGAGCGAGGGTGGTCTCTTCGTCTTCTCTTAGCTGAGGGGAAGGAAGTCGAAGGGAAGAGACGAGTCGACGCGAACCCTCCACACGACACGAGATACCGTTGCCTGAGGGGAACAATCTGCCTGAGGGGAAGTATGCACTGCACTTCACTCCATTACTCCTTCTTTCTACAGTACAAATACACCAAATGTCAAGAGAGAAAGGAATGGAAGAGTGAATAATACCGGGAGACACGTGGAATCGAGAGACTCCTGCCTTCTCTTCTGTACCAAGGAACGAAGTGGCGAAGGAAGAGATGGCTGAGCCTATCGGGTGCTCAGACAGCGATTCAGCTGATCCCACCAGGGACAACTAACAAGGGAAGGGCAAATACTTAATATCGGATCCAGATATGAGACCACCACCATTCGATAGAGCGCGAAAAGTTGTGCTAGTAGGCTGAAAAGATTTTGCCGACGTCCACACATCTTCGAGGAATCCGACGTCAAAGATTCTGGAGGATTCTGCATTACCCCAGCCACCGTTTCCTTTACCCCAGCCGGCGACCTTTGTTCAGCTGGTCGGTGGCGCAGTAGGGAAGAGGGCGGACTGTTGCGCCGAAACTTATTGGTTCGGATCTCTTCGGAGGCAAACTTTTTGCAAGTCTCCAGGACTTGTGATTTTCAACTTTCTCAAAAAAAATTTCTTCCGAAGTTGTTAGGTAGGCAAAAATTAGGTATAAAGAGGTTGAGCAGTTATGCAATTTTTGCGCGTTTCGCCCGAGGGATGAGAGCTAGCGTATGGATGAAGTCGGGTCAGGGAAATAGGAGACAGTCG
>LS926623.1:424921-441429 GCA_900490955.1 Micoletzkya japonica
TATGTAATCTGCTAACTATGACTATGCATTATTATGAAACTGATCGTGTGATCAGGATAATAATTGTCGCTCTTCAACAACGTGACAGTAAGACTTTGATTAACAACCTTACCTATAAGAAGAATAATCAGATGTCATGTAGTGGAAGACTATTTTTGTGTTGATATATCTACAGGAATTTTGCCTGCAAATTAAAAAAATTTTTGAAAAAGTTGAAAATCACAAGTCCTGGGGACTTGCAAAAACTTTGCCTCCGAAGAGATCCGAACCAATAAGTTTCGGCGCAGCAGCCCGCCCTCTTCCCTACTGCGCCACCGACCAGCCGAACGAAGGTCGCCGGCTGGGGTAAAGGAAACAGTGGCTGGGGTAATGCAGAATCCTCCAGAACCTTTGACATCGGATTCCTCGAAGATGTGTGGACGTCGGCAAAATCTTTTCGGCCTACTAGCACAACTTTTCGCGCTCTATCGAATGGTGGTGGTCTCATATCTGGATCCGATATTAAGTATTTGCCCTTCCCTTGTAAGAGGGGTACTGTAGGGGTACTGCAGGGGGTACTGTAGGGCTACTGTAGGAGGATATAACAAACCAATAATGGAAGGGGCAGACTCGACGGCGATCTCATCACATCCACTCCTATGACTTTCGGCTTTCCCTCAGTTACCGTACCGGTCTTGTCGAAGACTACGGTAGTGACCTCAAAGTGAATACTACCTTCTACCCCTCGCCCCCTCTCACCTTATGCACCCTCTCCAATGGTTCTCCTCCCTTGATGAGTATTCCATGAGTCGCTCCAATACCCGTTCCCACCATAACTGCAGTGGGAGTAGCCAGTCCAAGGGAACAGGGACATGCTATGGCAAGCACTGTGATCGACGCTTCGAAGGCTACTTTGAGGATGGACTCGAGACGGGTAGAGGAGGGCTGAATGGGAGGAATTAGAGCGAACTTACCAAGTACGGTAATAGAAGAGACTGACGAGTTGAGCGAGAGTCTCGTCCTGGTATCCGATGAAGATCCACACAAAGAGAGTGAGGATTGACACTGATATGACGAAGGGAACGAAGACTCCCGCGATGCGATCCGCCAGTTGTTGGATGGGGGCCTGAGGGGGGAGGATGGGGAGGAGAGGACAGGTACTGAAGTGACTCAAGGGACAACGTACCTTATTCGTCTGTGCCTCCTCGACCAACTTGACTATCTGTGCCAGAGTGCTCTCGTTTCCCACGTGAGTTGCCTCAACCACTCGCTTCCCCTACCGTACCCCTACCGTATACCTCTACAAAGATGGTTCCCTTCGTGTTGAGACTCCCGCCCACTACCATGCTTCCCTTCTTCTTCACAATGGGCATGGATTCCCCTTAACCATTGCTCTTCGCTTCCCCTCCTTCCCCTCCTCCCTTACTTAGAGATCCGAAAGGGAACATGTTCTCTTTTGAACATCATTTTGCCTCCGATGTTCGAACATTGGCGGTGTTCGAACATCGATGTTCCCTAATCTTTTAATGTTCGAACATTGAAAGGAACATCATTCTCTCCTCGCAACGTCAGTTTTCGGTCGGGAAAATGCAATTATCTCCAATCTCATAGCCGTTCAACATGCAAGAAACGTAATTATCTCAAATTTCACAACCGTCCAACGTGAGAGGAAGGAAAGGAAGGAAGAGAGGGCAACGATGTTCGAACATTCAAAGTGAAATGTTCGAACAACTCAATCTAAATGTTCGAACATTCGTCTCTCTCATTCATTCTTTCATTCTCCGATGTTCCCTTTCGGATCTCTATCCCTTACCAGTAATGAAACTCTCATCAACAGCAGCATGTCCATACACGACGAGTCCATCCACTGCCACTTTCTCCCCCTGTTTCACTCGTACGATATCCCCCCGTTGCACCTGACAATCGTATATTTCATTGCTACTACAATACCCTTCGTAAGCCCCTTTCATTATCTCTCATTACAGTACCCTTCACATCTCTCCTACAGTACTAACCAATTCGATAGGAATGCCCTTCTCAGTCAGTTGTACCCCCTCTTCAGTCAAAGTGACAATCGTAGCTTCCTTTGCTTGCAAAGACATCAACTGACTCAATGCCTCCGATGTCTTTCCCTGTAAATCTCTTTGTATTGTTAAACATCATACATAATAGACGTCTCCCATAATTAAACACATATCCCATAACAAATTTGCCGGTTTATGATTAGACGATAAAGTTGTTGAGTATTTTTGAGTATTTCAAGAGACCTGCTTAAAGCATTCGTAATAGTATTCACCTTGGCCTTGTGTTCGAGTAGCCTTCCAAGAGCAATGAAGACTATAAGCATCGGAGTGACATCGAAGAAAGTCATAGGGGACGAAGGCCAAGACAGGATAAGGGCGGTTAGCAGTACTCAACACAAGGGTATTCCTCTACTTGACTATTCATCTTCCATCTCTTGCACCCTTCAATAGCTCACCTAGAATGGAGTATCCATAAGCGATACTCGTAGCCAAGACAATCAGCACATCCATGTTCATCGTCCCATGTTTCATCGCCTTCCATGCAGCAGAATAGAAGTGTCTTCCACACCACAACTGAAGGGGAACATGAGAGGGATAAAGGGTCACTCAGTCCATACTTGAACTGGAGTACACAATATGAGGAGAAGGAGATTATCGAGGGAAAGAGCGGGAGAGAAGATGGGGGTTTGTCTCTCGGGATGCATGGGGGTGTGGAGAATCCAGTGGAAGATAATCATAATCACCATCACGGGGATACCACACACTAGAGACCAGATGAACGTTGTGCGCCATCTCAACTACTTATCTTATTGAGATTACTCGGCTTGAAGAGGGTTAACACTGTATACTAAAAGGAAATATGAAAAAACTGACTTGACGACTTCCTCCGAATGGTCCAATCTCTTCATTTGATCATCTCTATCAGCCAATTCCGCCGTGAATCCCAATGCCTACAAAGAGCCCCCTTCCTTCTCTTCCTATATCCCTCCCTTATTCCCCTTTACCTGTACAGTATCCATCAAATCTCTCAATCCCACAACATGAGGGGAGAATTCAATGGAAAGCAACGAAGTCACTTCACTCGCTTGACACGATTCTACTCCTTTTCGAGCGAGAATATGAGACTCGAGACGATGACAGGCTGAGGAACTATCGAGACCGCCGATCTGAAGGGAGGGATGTAAGTGTATACGGTAGGGGATATTCTAGGGGAATTGAGACACCGTAGAAGGTAAGAGACTCACCAAAAGGTGTATTTTTGTGTACGTTGATCCACCCGAATCGATGAGTCGAGCCCTGCAATTGGTTAAATAGTTAGATAAATAAGTGGAATTGCCCAATTATACGAAGACTTACGAGTATCCCAAGTTGTCGATAGCTTCAATGAGATCGGGGATCTTCATCTTTGAAGGGTCGAAAGTGATCTCCGCCTTGGCTGATATCAAAGCCACGACGATATTCATGACTCCTGCCAATGGCACAGTCATCTTCTTACTTGACCCCAGTATCCTTCTCTACAGTACCCCTCCACCAGCCAATCAATCCCCCCACAAAGTCAATTCCTCCTACAGCCACTAACCATCAATCTTTCCAATCTTCGTCTCGATATTCCTCACACAACTGGCACAAGTCATTCCTTTAATGGCCAATGAACACTTCTCCGATTGAGAATCCTCGTTGCTCTTAAAGATCGCACTTTATAAATAAAGCTTAAAAAGGAAAAGTAACTTACATATTTATCGTATTTGACAGAGTTGACTCTAACAGAAACACTCGGAGTTGGTTCCCTCTTCTTTGTTTGCTTCACTTCTTTCTCTTGTAGAGGTGAAACACTATTCGGCGTTTCTTCCCGGAATACTGTAATAGTCGAATGGAGAATACGGTAGTGAGAATACTTGTACGTTACGGTAGGTAGTCCTCCACTTATTCTTTCCCACTGCACACGTATCCTAAGTCTGACCAACCTTCGTCTTGTATCAATTTCGCATCGAATCCCATGTCATCTATCATCTCAGCTACCGTATCTCCGCTCAGCTTATTACTGTCATACAGTACTTCTCCTTAAACTTCTCTCCTTATCTTTTACGCCACATATACTCACCCTCTTCCTTCCTCAGATCCACTTCACAGCTCAAAATACCGTCAGTCCCGTTCATCTTGTCCTTAATCACAATATGTGCTCTCCTCGATCAAAATCCTTACTTGAATAGTAGCGACGCATGAATGGCAAGTCATTCCCTTTATTGATATCCTGGCTCTTCTCTTTCCAGCAGGAACACTCAAGGCACCTTCAACATTTACATTGCATTTTGCTACCAATGAATCGAAAGGAAGTGTAAGATAGATCAACCATTATCTCAACAGACACGAATAATAAGAGCGATAAGATAACATCTCACCAGTTTCGTCCTTTAGTAGCTTCGCATCGAATCCCATGTCATCAATCATCTCAGCTACCGTATCCGCATTCAATAGATTACTATCATACAGCACTTCCCCTTAACCCCATAATGTCCTTCTCCTTTCTAAAGACTAACCTTCTTCCTTCTTCAGATCAACGGTACAACTCTGCACTCCCTCAGTCGCATTCATCTTATCCTCAAGCCAATAATCCATCTCTTGTCTTTCTTCTTCCCTCTTACTTCAATAGTCGCAACACATGAATGGCATGTCATTCCCTTTATCGAAATCGTAGCTTTCCTTAATTCTCCCGCTGATTTTTGTCCACCTGAAATGAAATACGTCGTCTTACTAGTCCACTTTCGCTTATTACAGACAGTTTGTAGTTACAAACTCATTACAATTTGCATAGAGTGCAGCTAATCAAAGAGTAATAATAAACAGCTTACTAGTACAAGGATTGTCCAATACTCTCTTCGATACAACGTCCACATCAAATCCTAATTCCCTGATCATCTTCGCTATATCCTCAGCCCTCCATCGACCGTCGTATACCACAATCGCTTCAAATACCCACTCCTCCACTATCTTCCCACGATACTAACCTTGTTTTTGTTCCATATTGACATCGCACTTGACAATTCCATCCTTCGTTCGCATAGCTTCTTCTATGATATATACAGATGACATACTTGACATTCCATTGACAGAGAGTACTGTCTCTTCTGTCATAGGTGATGACATCTGAAGGGAACAATGACTTTCTCTAAACGTGGAGCGCGTAGATACATCAAGGAATATGACCTTTCTTATCAAAAACCAAATACGAAGTTTATATAAATATTTATTCTCTATCAACAATTGTGTACGTAACTTAAACTATGGTATCACAGTCTGCAGTGAAAGAAGACACCGGAAAGAATCATTCAATGAATTATGAACTATACGAAGGGAGAGGAGAGATAAAGGGAAGGGACTGAGTCTACGGGGGAGAGTCTTATCGACGATTAGAGGGAAAGAGGGAAGGGGAGGGAGAGAGGGGGGAGAGAGATTGTTCACCAAGTACTGTAGAAAGTGGAGGGAAGACTCGGAATGAAGAGAGATATGTCATATGCAAGTATCGACTGTTGATGAAAGGGACTCGTCGGTTAGGGCTATATTATGAGGAGTTGAGGGAAGGACGTAGATATCCGTAGACCAAGTGACGCGAGATGAGCATAATGATTGAGGGACCTTAACAATACTTACTCTAGGTACTCTAGGTTACTCTAGGTACTTACCGTAATATAAGGCACTACATTTCAATACCCCGAATCTAAGAAGCTTAAGAAATTAGAGATTGGGTACTTTGCACGTTCAAGAAAGAACGTTAGATACAGACAAAAAAGCCAAGATATTTGTTCTGAGATGGATGAAGAATGAGACTGGAGGGAAGGGAAGGAACCTCGTAGACAGAAGGGTCGTCTTCGCTCTCTTCCATCTCAGTCGACTCTGATATTGACAGCTCGACTCGAAGTCTCCATTTATGGTGAACTGCAATATACACATATCCACGAGCAAACGAGTAAGCAAAGGCATAATATACTGCCGTATAATCTTTACACTTAGCCTGATCAAAGAAAAAGAAAAAGTCAATGAAGCTATCAAAAGTAAGAAAACGTACGGATATCTGTGTGGAATGAAGGAGGGGACGACATTGGAACGGGAAGACGGAAACTGCACTGGAGAAACGACGAACAATGACGGTCGTCCTGTTACAAGGGGTTTAACTATCATATTACTCTTCGTCAGCAATTTATGCTCACAACTTGTTCATGAGCTACGATATCACATGGGCATCGGCCATTCTAATATTATAGCAGGTTCAATAAGTGTGCACAATCATAGGCTACATAACCAATCATTGTGAAAACTGAAAAATGTAAAAGCTCTTTCTGCTGGAAGCTGCGAAAATATGACTTATGGAATGAATCAGCACGACATACCGTACACAAAGTGGTGACGAATGGCTCATTGATACTTGCTCCCGCGACGTGTTCAGAGAGAGATTCCACTGTTTCGAGGGAGGCAACCATGTAGAGAGTAGACACTGCACACGATTCGAACGACATCTCAAGGGACAAAAGAGGACTCCACACACTACAAAAGGACTCATGACTTCACATCACAACGAGAGAAACTACTTCAAGCTTTTGAAACACGCTTACGTGGACACACACTCGACTTATGGGTGGTAGTCCCAAATTTTAAGGAAATATTGCTATGGTATTCTTGTGCTTTCTAGAGAATTGCAACTGGCAGGCTTGATAATTTATGATTTCGATCATGGGTAGACATGTTTCTCTATGAGCATAAAACATAAAAAGATTGATTTTGAGGCCAAAGTGCTTTGAGTTTTTACACTTTCACAACAAAAATGCCTTGATTACGTCGGTTACAGCGTACTGTTTGATCAATGAGAAATTAAAGTTAAAGTGAATTGGTTAAAATAAAACTGCCCTTACTATAACATAAAACAAGAATAAGAAGAAGAACTTACATGGCCAATCACATCCTCTCCCATACGAAATGCCTTCTTGAACAATGTGAGGGAAGCGATCTGAAAGAGAACACAAAAGTGACGGTGAATTGAGACATGCAGAGAGAGAGAGAGACCCCGAGGGAAAGTAAACAATTACAAGGGAAGAATACTTCCCGGAGACACAATGAGATACAAGAATAGTGTGTGTACGTGGTCCCTATGCCCGTTCCCCTCAATCACCCCTATGTCTCCCTCTATCCCTTCTCTTCCCTCGCCCCTCTTCTCCTCACCTTTCCCTTCTCACAAGTCAGAGCATACAACAATGGATTCTTGGGTGCAGTCATCACATCCACCGCAGCTCCCACAATCTCCGATATCGATGGTTCATTTCGAGTCTGCAATCATCCCTCTTCTTTGCATTGCTCACAGCTATCGACAAAGACTAGATCACTTCAGAGAATCTTATGTTCCTTTTATTCCTAGTGTAGAATAAAAGGAACGTAAGAGTAACCTGTGCAATGAATGGATCGATAGGAGGACGAGGTCTCGATTCCACTGCCACCGATGTCACTATTCGGACCGGCATGTGCAGTAGTCGGAGCTACAAATCAACTAGTCTTTGGCTATCTGCATAACTGCATAGATGCAGTACAACCACACACTGGTAATAGAACCGACCGTGGATCGAACCCTCGCGACTCCCACAGTTACCCGGTTGGCATATCGGATGTAGTGACCCTTGAAGGATGGGGGGAGACCGTTCAAGGGAAGGGGAATCTGAAGGGAAGACAGATAAGGAGGGGATGGCAGGGGATAAGGGAGGGAGGGGCGCTTACATTGCATGGAAAGCTCCTCGATTGGCCAGGTTGCAGGTCCAATTCACAGAAGATGACGACGGGAAGGGACGAGTAGACATTCGAGGCTGAAGGGGCCATCGACGTCTGAGCATTCGCTTCTAGTTTACGACGACCGAATGTTCTTAATTACATCAATAATTGAACTCTCGAGTAGTCTCTGCTATAGTTGTCCAGGCGAAAGATCAGTCAGAATGAGTGGAGCATAAGTGGAAAAAGCGATGCGTAATACTTCGAGCTACTGAATAACGTACAATTTCCGTACCTGTCACTGGTGAGTTGAATACTTCCCCATGCCAAGGACTCACGAGATCGCCCCCGATTCTCGACGGTTACCTACAAGAAAAGGAGAGAGAACAAGTATAACAGGAACGAGACCACCTAAAGGGGAAAGAGAATGACGTAATGTGGGGGAGGGGGTGGGAGGGGGGGGGGGGGCACTATATGAGATGTAAGGGAGAACAAGGGGACGGACCTCGATTCCGATGACTTCTCCAGTCAAATACACTGGAATGTGCCTGTCGAGAGAGATGCTCACTCGGAGAGACATGGACAGTGCACAGCACGACGTTTTATCAGTCCGCGTTCCGAAATTCCGAATGTCTCTGGGTCTCTCCAATTTCCACGCTCTCTCACCTCCACTCTCTTAATTTGCATACGAATCTATTCTACGCAGCATAACGTTGTGCACAGATTCCCTCTTGCTATGCCAACTATGTACTCTCTTCACTCCCTCCCCGCTTCACCCTACAACACATTCCAATTAGGTCAACTAGCATTGCACACTCACTACCGTGATCATACAAGCAACAAAAATAACACTATTTTCATGCAGAACACGTCCACCAAAACACTGTACCTAGTTAGACTATCGCGAACTGAACATTTTTGGCTACAGTAATTAGTGCAAAACGCGATTTAACTGTGTCGCGCACCGAAACCTTGACATTTTTACACTTTAATCTTTAAATCGATCGTAATATGCGCCTGTTTCATTTTGACAAGAGACAATAAGATAAATTCGAGAAAAAAATACTCCAGTTTTAAGAATAAGCCGAAATTTTTACGGTTTATTTGATAATTGAGCTAGAAAAGATAGAAGAGTTAACTGTAACTAGAAAGAAAGAGTAGAAACAAATCTTAAAAGTCTATCAAAAGATAAATTTGAGAAAAAACTCCCGGTTAGCAAAAAGGCAGAAGAATGGTCATAAATTTATCCTAGAATTTGGTACAACAAAAATCTAATGCGTGAGCAACAACAGATGATATTAGAGTTATGTATAACAAAATATGACAACAAATAAAGAAAAAAGTTTGAAAAAAATTATGGCTATGCAATAGTGAGAACTCCTCCATTGGCAACAGCACATTGAGACAAACTATACTTATTACTGTATAGACGAGTGCCTGAAAGATAAATTGAAATAATTAATTCAGATTTATCCTCTTATACAAATATTTAATAACAGACTACGTAAAATTGGAGAAATAAAGTGTAACTTACCATTTGGATACATGAAGTAATTTCCAACAAGTCGACATTCTGCCATATGTGTCTTCTAGAGCTTCTGTAGCACACTGTTCACAGTCTCTGTCAGTTTGACACGAAGTCGTACGGCTACAGTACCCGTTTGGTTCTGTACCGTAATACTGATCAGAGAGCTAACGACTTTCGTCTCGAATCGTCTGCAAAAAACCCGATCTGTACATAGATCTGTTCGTTAAAGGCACCGTAGTCATGTTAATGGAGGATAATTTGAGAGCGGAGAGCATAGAAGAGAAAATAATCGAACCCGTCAGGAAATTGAATAGATTACGGTTGAGAATGGAGCTCCTTTAAAAGCTATAGAACGACGAACTAGTGAATAATGATTTGCCGATCTCGCTATCCAACCTGTACAACCACAACGCACGCGAGTCTTCCACCTGCCCCGTATTCTGTTCCATGAACTCTGACAGCGATTTGAACTTGTTCAGGTTTGTTCCTGAGAATAACAGTTTAATGATACAGATTATTTCTATTCCCGACCGCACGACCGCACGGATCTTCCGTAACGACAAAGATCAAGATAAAGATTACATATGAATTGTTTGCCGTAATTCTTGTACGGGCTGCGTACGCATCTACGGTGCATGTGCGATTACAACCTGCATCTAACTGTGCGACGGACCTTCCACAAATGGCTAAAAACATCCATGTGCAACACGAAAATGGTCGCTTTAAGTGAGTTGTGACTTGTAGACGAGGGGAGAGAGCGACAGGTTTATCACTGTTGTGGGGAAGGAGTGAAGGAAGAATGAGGGAACGCGGGGGTTTATATACCCCCGCTCTTCATCTGCATAGACCGCAGTCCTCGAGGTTGATAGCACGACAGAAGTAGACAGTAAAATGAGCTACGAGTACCAAACTACACTGAGATCAAGAGATTCCCTCTCAACTCCTCCCCAAGTGAATAGATTTCACTTCATCATTTATCTAAACGCTCATGGGCCAATTGAGCGTTATGGGAGAGACTGTTAGAGTAGCCATTTGGGATCCCAAAGAGCTCATTGGGTTACGGTATTCTTCTTAGGACGCTCTACAGTATCCTTCGCAAGACTAATTTCTATATCGGGACTCTTTCCAGTATCCCATTGTGAATTTTCTTCCTTTCAATCAAAATTAGCCTCAACTTCTCTCATATTCTGGAGGTTACTCTCACTACTCTCACCCTCCTCTCAACCGTCATTTCGGCTCTTGTCAATCTGAGATGCGGTCGGAGTTCGAATAACTTCCGCTTGTGTCTACGTCTCCTTTCGAAGAAAGTTCGAGGTACGGTATATTGAATTACTCTACGTCTTTCTTCAGAGTTCGACACAAGTTTCACCACTCATTCTACGTCTCCTGTTTTCTGTCTCAGAGCCTTTCATCGAGTCTCTTAGGAGCCTCTTGCTCCCTCCTTGACCATTTCTCCTCACGAGACTCGATCCTCCTGCTCTCTTCCATAAGAGCTGATATCTTATTCCTTTCGGGCAACGGCCGGCCTTGCTTATCCATCATCTGACCACGGAACTCCATCCATCCGGTCAATTACGCCGACTGGCAACCTCTGGTACTGGAAGAGGCCTTCCTCAGTATTCAGTACCAGGCACTTACAATTAGACTCCTCCTCTAGCTCTACTTGCTTGTAAGCATCCTTGAGGCCATCCGTTGAGCACTTCTGACCACCGTTCAACTGATCAACCCTTTCCTCAGGTTTCAGCAATGGATACTGCGCAATATCCAACAACGGGTTTACGGTCACCTCGAAGTCTCCACAGATTCTAACCCTGCCATCGGGTTTCGTGACGACCACCAACAATGTGGTCCAATCAGAAGAGTCAATGGGATTCACACTTCCCTCTTTGACCATCTTCTCAAGGGTCTCATATACCCTTTCACTCATGGCATTGGCACCGGTCTCACATGACAATACTTGGGCGGGGGTTCTTTGCACTGCAGCATTGCCTTCGCTGCCACACACCTCCCCAGGTCCTTGTCAAACACAGCTGCATCATCTCGCAGCACTCGGTCAACCTCACTGGCCAGCTCAAGCCTTTCACTGCCTGAGATCTGGTTGACCATTCCTGTCTTATACACTGGTCCCATATCCATATCGAATAGAGTGCACAAAACAAACAAATAGTTTCAAATAGTTTCAAACAACTATTTGAAAATTTCAACAATCAATTAGTTGATTGGAAACAAATAGTTGATTGTCAAGAACTTCAAGTTGAGTTTTTCAAATAGTTGGTTGCTATTCCGGATAGAACATGAATATCGGACAGATACGTGATCTGGCGTCCAGGTGGAACTGGATACACGAAAATTGTGTGAGATGGATTCTTGGACATGGCTCCCATCTGGATTCATGGACACAGCTCGCAGATGGATACCTAGACATGTCGCCCAGATGAACGCTCAGATGGATTCTCAGACATGTCGCCCAGATGGATGCTCAGATGGATTCACAGACATGTCGCCCAGATGGATGCTCAGATGGATTTTCGTTCTTTTTCGCCATACCGAAGAATCCATCTGAGCGACATGTCTGGGAATCCATCTGAGCATCCATCTGGGCGGCATGTCTGAGAATCCATCTGAGCATCAATCTGGGCGACATGTCTGAGAATCCATCTTAGCGTCCATCTGGGCGACATGTCTAGGTATCCATCTGCGAGCTGTGTCCATGAATCCAGATGGGAGCCATGCCCAAGAATCCATCTCACACAATTTTCGTGCATCCAGTTCCACCTGGACGCCAGATCACTTATCTATCCGATACTCTGCTTGATTGTTCATTCATGTTGTATCCGGAATAGCAACCAACTATTTGAGGTCTTGACAATCAACTATTTGTTTCACGATCAACTAATTGATTGGAAAGGGGTTCAAATATTTGTTATTTGCAACTATTTGATTTGCGCTCTCTAATATCGAATGCCTCAATGGCATCACGCCCCCATAACGACTGGGCCTTCTTACCGACTGGGTCTTCTTATTGTGAGCACATGTATATCGAGCAATCTCTTTTCGGGTCCAGGTCATTATGTCCGTATATTTTATGGTTGGCGGATTAAGGTTGTCACTATGTCCGAAAATTATAAAGAAGAGTTTATTGCCTCAGTACGCATAGTACACATGTCAACAATAAATAAGAGAGAACTAGAAAATATTTCCATGTATATTTTTTTTGCTGACCCACCAGAAAGACTCAGACTGTCTAAATACCAATCTATGCTGCGACTTCGTCATTGACACCCTCCTTCTTTGTGAACTGTTTTCCCAAAGCAGTATCGCTGCAGCGACCAAAATCCATGGTAGTCATATTGAGGAAGGACGGGGCTATAAGATGGATGGGAGACTATATCGAATCCATGTAATTGTAGAGCAGCCCGGCTCAACTTTGATTTGGGAGAGCGGACGCCTTCTCATTGCAAACTACTCCTAGGTTCCAGACACAGTCACTACATTGTGGTAGTTGGTAGTCATACTGTGGAAATAAATAATTCAAAAACACAACTTCTTTGTTTCGGACATAGTGACCATCCCGCCGGACATAGTGACCACAGTATTTTGCTTATTCCGGACATAGTGACCAACCATAAAATATCCGGACATAATGACCCTCTCTTTTCGCCCTTTGACCTTTGAACGACAGCGCCGTGCCGGCATACGACGTTGCTTCTTGGGTGCGCATCTTTAGTCGAGGGCTACCAATCTCTTTCCAGGTACCAAGACCCATTATGGTCATCGCGGAACCCGTATCTAGTTCAAACTTTACGGCATTTCCCTGTACCTTTGCTCCGATCATACATTTCCTTGGAGGCTTTTGCCTTATGGTATGGATCTCGTACTCAAACTCAGAATCTGACTTGAAAGACAACTTGTTCGTTTTAATTTTTAAAGGAAAAAATCAACGATTTTGCCTCATCAACCCTTGCCAGAGACTCGCGGCTAAATACAAGTCTCAGATAGGGGAACAAAAAAGCTTTAAAATAGCAGGGAGTCGAACCGGGAACCAAACGGTTGCTGCTCCAACTCCTTATCTACTATACCACGCTTGCTGACAGCCGAAGCCTCTGGCAAGACCATGTCTTGTAAGCACGGAAGAAAAAATTAAAATTAAATTCGAGTAGTTTATGGTTCTCATGAACCCTCTCTAAATAAAGTACATTGGGATGAAGTAAACGAAAGCATACGCATCGATGGAGAGTTCCATGTTGTGCAGCCAGATTGAGTGGGACGAGCGCTGACGATTGTGATAATCCACACTCAAAATAAGGAATAACATTTTGAAGAAAGAACACATAATACTAGCTAGACGTATTTTGCATGGAGAAACCAACCTCCAAAGATCCAAATTCTTTACTTTCCGTCCTTGCAATGGCAGGACAACCGCATTTGGACTCAATAAGGAATTTACTAGGACCCAGGCCCGATTTCACTCCTTCCCCCTTAGAACTGCTAGATGGTTATCACAATTGCCGTTGGACATTCTGAATGCACCTAGTACTCGTTCTTTTCTCGTCTCGAACTAAGTGAGTATCCTTCAGTCTTTGCTCGTTCCCCATAGTTGCCTTACCCATACAGCCGAGCTCCCCATCCCCAACCCCCCCCCCCTCCCTCCCCCTTCTATTCGATCTACGCACAACTATGACTCTCTCGATATTGGAAGCTCATAAATAATCACACTTGTCGTTTCATGCCCCTGCATGTCAATAAATATATATAATCTGTTTCAGGCTTTTCGAGAAAACACAATCAAGGGATAAATACTCCTATTTGAAATTTATTTTGCGGTAGGGGTAATTATCTTGGGTCTCATGCGAAAAATATAATCAAATACCGTATTTTTCCCCTGAACACAATACCCACAAAGACATGAGGCAACTGTATAAAACATTCCAATAGTTAATGTTCTGATGAAGAATGAGAAACAGATAGTGTTTAACCAAAAGGGACTAATCAGAGTGAAAAAGCATAGTAGAAAAAAAGATAATAAGGAAATATCGGTCTAACTTGCACAGCATTGAAGATGACGCTGTCACAGCCTGCCAATAGCTTCGGCACTTGAAATCGGTACGCCAACGCAAGTAGCTCTGGGGCTTCCTCTACTGCAATTATTTTGAAATCTAATCCTAATATTTTCTTTCGCATCGTCTGTGTGCATATCTTCCTATGACATTTACAAAAAGAAACCTATTATATATATATATATATTTTAAAATTTACATTATTGAGCCTACTAATTGTAAGTGCAAGTATTTCGCAAATTTTTAAGTTTAGATGCTCAAAGTTACTGGGTCTACCATCCATAGTTCGGGTCCGTGCCTACGTATATTTCTCATACACACAACAATGGTACAAGAGATCGTATATAACTAAAAAAATCTCTGCATCATCGCTGTAGGACAGAGGTAAAGAGATACGAAAGCAGTGCTACAGCGCTAACAAGGAGATGTCGCAAACTATCCGTAAATCTATTGAAAACGACCATTACGCCTAAGTAAGGCCGTTATGGGGTAGAATGTATATATGTATATAATATTTTTGTGCTTGTGAGAATGGGTTCAGTAACCTACTTTTTTAATGTTTAATTGAAAAAGGAATCCATTCTCACAAGTGTTTGTCCTATCATTACGTAGACACAATGCTATTGACAAGAATGTTAAGTCCGTACATTCATTCCCACTTTTTCCCACTGTTTTGATACCGCTTCGCTCTCTCACTGGAAATAGGGTATACTGACGGAACATTCTCTTCAATCATACTCAACTTACTCTTCTTTTTAATTGTATTCAACCACCATAATTAAACAGTGATTGGGAGGTTAAATAAATTGTGATCATTGGTCTCACTTCGAAACACAATGTAGTTCTCGATCTCTAGAAGAAGCGCGTAGAGTTCAGCTACGTCACTGGCTCTTATCTTGCATGCATGCTTCTATTTATCTCGCATTGGTTAACTTCAAAGTCTGTGTCAGGACTGAGACGATACTCCAACCATAGAGACCGAGTCTTCGACTCTTCTCCCTTAGAATGAGTTTAAAGGTAGAACACGATCATAACGGAAAGAGAGACAGAAACACTCCACGGGTAGGCACCTCTTGTTCTTACAATGGGACCTTTTAGTCCAGATTATGTTGCCTTATTAGCAAACGATAAATGTTAGGGAAATAAAAAACCTCCCGTTGTTCCCTACAGTATTCACAATATCACAACTAGCTCTCTGTCTCTGTGTCCGCTAGAGATGTGCTATACACTAGATTACCTTGCGACAGCTGCCAATGGCAATCAACGGTACAATGTCTGTCACTTGGCTCGCTCTTCTCCCTCATTCAAAGGTTGATCTTAACAGCCTAATGGCTCATTCTCTTCCGAGAGTGGAATTGATATCTGGTGAGCGAACAAAGATACAGTAAAGCACGCAGAATATAAGAGAAAGAGAAGGCGTTAAAATCAGAGAATTATCAAAGCAATATCTACAAAGTGAATAGAGAGTTTAACGAGCTTACAAAAGGTTTACATAGTAAAGAGTTGGCCGGCTCTTTTCTACGCTAGACTAAAGCAAGGCGTCCGGACCTCCACATCAATCCTTAGCCCTCTACTACTAAGAATTAGGGATAGCTAGATGGTGCAGCGGTAAGTAAAGCCTACTAAGCGTAGAGGTATTTCAAGGGGGGCAAGAGGATAGACAGATATGAGACTCAACCCCAAGAGGACACGGTCAAAGCAACCGCGTGCTATCCCTTTATTAAACGGGAAGTTCACCTTGCTCGATGGGTACTCCATCGGTCTAGGCTACGGTCCCAGAATGGTTAGCCCAACAATGATTTATGCCACGATGTAATGCGCGACTCGAACACTCTCAGTTAGATAGCTTCATTACTGTCTACGATATAATTCTATACCGGTAAAGCACAAAGGAAGACCGGCTGGAGGGACCAGCCGGGTGGTCCGAGCGGTCGAGAGACGAGTGTTGGTAGGGGGACAACAAGAGATAGGGGGGGAGAGATAGAGGCAGAGCGGTGCCATTAGCTGAGGCATGACGATGTGTTCACTGTTAGCAAGCGAAAATACATACTAGTTTTCATAGTCAAATCGGAACAATAATAGAACTATCCGCTACAGAACTATAGACAATCATAAAATGAGGATCGCAACGCTTGCGGTCGACGCTCGCAGCCCACTCAAGAAGGCAGCTCTCCG
>LS926623.1:441529-481736 GCA_900490955.1 Micoletzkya japonica
TAGCGAGTGAGCATGGAGATTACGGTAGCGAGTGAGCATGGAGATTACGGTAGCGAGTGAGCATGGAGATTACGGTAGCGAGTGAGCATGGAGATTACGGTAGCGAGTGAGCATGGAGATTACGGTAGCGAGTGAGCATGGAGATTACGGTAGCGAGTGAGCATGGAGATTACGGTAGCTTAACTCGTTCATGAGAATAGTAGAGATAGCCATTACTTGGAAAAATTGTACAATATTTGCCTGCCTAACCAAACATGAAACACTTCAGATTAACAACTGTATGCCAGTTCCTTAATTTATTTAGTACAGTAAAAACAGTAGGCAACCAATTCCCATTTCTTTATGTATAGAGATTTTAAGATTAAATATCACCTGTTTCTCATTAGCTTCTTTTCACTATTTCACCTTTTTCCTGTCTTATCCATGCATTTCCTTGTGAGATTGCAATAAAGTATAGTATATAAAACCTACCATACACTACCGTACGCTCACAATCATCACAATACGTTGTTATTTTTCTTGTCGATAACTTACAACTTGCTTATTTACTAACTTAGAAAAAATGAAGTAAGGGCCTTACTTCATTTTTTTGTTGCATTTATCAGATATTTTTGTTGCATTTATAAGATAAAAGACTGCTCGATGAAAATAATATTTATCTATAGTACATTTCACACACAACTTTATATTGCAATCTGAATAATTTACAACATTATGAACATACAAACCAAGAGCAGGCGAAAACCTATACGAAATGAATGAATACTCATCACAGAGAGCATAAGGGACAATCAATTCTCACAGGTTCCTCGTTCTCGTTCAATCACCGTTTTGTGTATCTCAATAAATTGGGAATGGATGGAAGACACAATAAGTGAGTACTGTACATTACAAGCAAAGGAACGATGACTAGTATGAGTTGATATCATGAAGCTCTTTGAATAACATTAGCATTTACGAATGGAAAGTGTCGAAGATAGCAGAAAGAGCACAATAGGTTCCTGTTGTGAATCCAAGGATAGCGAAACACAAAAGGAAGGCATTCTTAGCTATTACGAAGGGAGTGAGTTGACCTGAAGATGAATAGAGATATTACGGAGGGAATGGGAGACTGACCCTTGGCATTGCATACGAGAAGTTCGATGAAGGGAGGGAAGACAAGGGCCATTGAAGCACCCGAGAACGAGCCAATCAGAGCGATGAACAGAGCAAGATGGGGAACCAATTCAGCTATAGCGCCTACAGTAATCCTTAGCTCAAGGGGGACACGCAGTGTGAACTCACACGTGAGAAGCACTCCTCCCCATCGCACCGCGTACACTAGTCGTGTCTGTTTCTCCGGAGCAATCTTCCTCGTTATCCACTTCTCCACTCTACAATAATTAGTTATTCTCCATTCTACCGTAACCACCAAAACAATCAGAATGTTCAATACTTTTCAAGATCGCTAACCTTTCCATCGGAACATAGAATTGCAAGGGATAGCTAATCATAATGCAGCCGACGAACATGAGTTTGATTGCTTGGTAGAAGCTGAAGATGGGATACTCATAGAGATGAATATAATGAGGGAAGCTTACGTTGTATCGGGTAGATTGAGCGTAGCCGTGTCCTTCACATCATCGCCCAGTGCGAGGTATCTAGATAACGAGTGGCAATTTGAATACAAGTACCCTCATCGATGGTATTTTGAATGGTATACAAGTCATTCGGTATTCCCGTGGTCGGCTCTCCCTTTGCCTCTCCCACTCTCGCCTTTCAACCAGGAACAGTTCTTTCCCTAGCAAGATGTAGCGTTCTTGGGGAAGTAAGAGAAGAATTATTCTACTTCACCCTTTGAGCCTCGGGTCTGGTTCTTTAAGAAGATTTTTTTCCTCGCGAAGACGTCCCTACTTCTTTGGAATTTCCCTTCATTATAAACCCTAATAAGGCTGTCACTCTCTCAATACTGTAATTGTGAGCAACCGATATCTCGTACCCATAGAATCCAGTGACTGCGAAAATAGCGAGAACGAGGAGACAAGAGGAGTTGAGAACTCCGTTCCAGGCTATGAAGGCAGAGGGCTGACGCATTCGGTTCTCGATTGGCATCACCTGAGGGTACGGTATTCACGGGTACGGTACCACTTAGAATAGAATTACGGTAATCGAGCGCTAAGGTAATAACGCATAGTTTAGACAGTACATGCATTTCATAAACCTTCCGCAGCATAAAGAAATTTCAGACAACATGAATTACAGTATCTTTTAACAGATTTACTTGAATAAACTCAATCGTTATTTTTAATAATGATTACTTATCAGCCCACTAACCACAGCCACTCCTTCAAACGCGAACATTACAGTTCCGAAGAAGAGAGGAAGATCAGAGAGACTTCCGAACCAGGGAACACTTGAGATTGGCTTGAGATTGGAGACGAAGAAGAACAGAACTATGACTACCGCTGAAGAGAGAATATTAGGGGAATGGAGGGATAGGGAGAGGAAGAAGGGTGGCACACACCACACAAGTACACTACGTTAGCAGCCATCGACAGAGGAGCCAGAACGGGTAATCTAAAGGAATACGGTAGGTTGTGAGGGGTACGGTAAGAGAGGGAAAGAGGAGGGGGAGTACCTCCGGATGGAACAGAGTGAGAGAAGAGGAATGAGCAGCACAAGCATCCAGACCCCCTTGGAGAGATGGAGGGAAGTGTGTTCATCGAAGTACTGAATGGCACTCTCCTTCCCCTATCCCTATCACTCTCCTTATCCCTCCCTTCTCCCCTTCACTCACATCCTGCAGGTTATCAGCCATAAAGACGAAGTAGACACAGCAGAATCCGAGTTGAGACACGAACATGTTCACGTTGACGAGTTGTCTGTCATTCCCTCCACAGTGACAACAAGGAAGACCGAGTACTCACTTGAAGAAGTATCCCTTACTCCTCAGCCACTCCGGTCCCAATTCCACTGCTCCTCTCATGATATTCGCGTAGTCTATCAAATCGCGACCGTTTCGAGAACAAACAAAGTGAGCAGCATGCACCACCTTGGTAGTGGTTAGAGAGAAGAGAAGATGAGAAGAAGAGAAAAGAAGAGAGACGACTCACTTGCCGCATTGTGTGCAGACAGATTATGCATATGACAATCATCAGAATGAGACCGAGCTGAAATCAACCACTATATTACCGTTCTTCAAATATCTTAGCAGTTCAAATTTAGATTGAAAACTTAATTCGTGATATTCTCAGGTTGGAAAGGATAGTTTAGAAGATGGTAATGAGTGAAGAGTGGGAAGAACTTACGAATAGACCAGAGTGTTTAAAAGCGAGGGGAAGAGAGAGAAGCCCCGTCCCCAGCATGGCTTTCACCATGTGGATGAATGCTTGCTCCGGGGACAACGAATCAGATCCATTCGGCACCCTGAGGGGAACACACATTCACCATCTAACAACTGTCTCCTATTCTAAGTACATCTACAGTATCCCTACCGTACCTATCAGATATAATGGGCCGTCCCTCGGTATCTTCGTGTGATAAGTGCGATACTCCTGCCGCGATAGGATTATCATGCTCAAAGGCTCATTCAAGCAAATATTCGACATGCGAATTGTGGGTACTGTATCACCTCGTTTATTTATCAGTGCTAGTAACGACGATAATAATTTACATATGAAAACTAAGCATATATTTGCACTTATTTGGAAAAAGGTAATTCGCACAAATTTAAAGACATACCGCAGCGGCCTCTTCATCATGATATGACTCTGACCGTTCTCTATCTACCATCTACAAATATTGGGATATCTATCGATATATTGGAGACTAACAATAAGAGATATGAAACGGGCAGACAACCCTTCAACACAATGGACCATTAACAAGAAGCTACCGTAATCTCTTTATCGTAGATATTCAAACGTACAAAGTGAAGGAGGAATGGACCAGGCGTGGGGGAATGGTTCAACTAGTATTCGGAATGCTTATACAACGTATCTAGCTATTCACTCTATTCTGCTATTCTTTACTTGCATGTCAATCGTCTCTATCTCCTATTCTAATATTATTATATCTATTATTTACAAGAAAGTGCTAAAACGTACGCAACAAGACAGTTTACAGATGAGTTCAGTTAGTGCAGTTCAAATAAAATTAGAGTGGAATGAAGATGAGGTATGCACACGGTGAACTGACTTGATTAGAGGACTAATCTCCATAGACTCTAGTGATAGTCTAGTTAGCAGGCTTACTCCAGTGCTTATTCAGGAACTCCATGATGGAATCGTAGATCATGAAGGTGATTGCGACATCGAGACACACTCGAGACAGACGGGGAACTGTGCCTTTGTAGAATCTGAAGGGGGAGATGGGCATTCATGGACGAAGACCAGCAATGACAGGGCATTCCATACGTAGGCGAGATGTGGGAGTCTTTGTGCGATCGGACATGTAAAACACTTTAGGATGGCTGCTTTTCATTTCTTCTGATCATGTAAAGGAAACTGCACAAAATTTTCAGATAATGCCAGCCCATTTAGGACATGGGCTAGTCTTCTTCGAACAACAATTCCAGGAGGTTTCCAGTAACTATCGTTTTACAGTAGTATTCTCTAGTGCACGCATCCATCCTATCGTCCAATCGGACGATCTGCGCTCTCCTCACTTTCCACGGTCTCTCGCTCGAAAAGCGGTTGTTATTAGCGCGAAAGCGAAGCTCAAAGAGAAAAAAAAGAAAATGGGAATGTCCGAATCGCAACCTGAGTACTCTGAGAAAGTCTTTAGGTTTTCCAAAGCGGTAGGCCTATTCATCAAAATGCGCTTCTGATCAGATCGGACAACGGCGTTCATGAATGGAAAGAGAGGGTGACTCACGCAAAGAATCCCTCCTTCTTCCATATCTGCACTGCGCAATCCAACGTGTTCTTGTACTTCTTTCCCTCCAATCCCTAGACAACGTTCCTTCCCTTCCTTCCTCCATCTTTTCCCTCCCCCCTCCCCTCCCCGTTCCCCCCCCCTTCCCTTCATACCTGCATTCGCGTCTTCACCACATCAATCGGAGTGTTTCCATATACAGAGGCAGCACCAGCCACTGCTCCCATGAGACCCACGATTGGTTTGGAGATGATGACAGTCGGGTCACCCCCACGATACCAGTCCTCAACTTACTCATTCATACCGTATCCTCTTCCTGTTGATAGTACGTAGTACTATTGTAGGGGTATAATAACATTAGTCACCTTGAGAGTTTCCATGACGAAGAATCGAATGGCTTGATTGCTTCCCTGTTTGGCCATAGTTGCAGTGACTCCCTCAACACAATACATTCCCTTCCCGTCTGCAAATGTCCTTGTCTTACCCATACGTGAGCAGCGTATCGGCTCATGCACAAAAACTTACATTATATGCATTTCCAAATATACGGATTTCTTAAAAGCCAATAGCAGAGTTCCAAGGAAAAATATGAAAAAGCACAAATAGTACGGGCGGTGCGCATGTATAATCTTACCTGATACAATCCTCCTAATCCTTCCGTTTTGACGATGGTTCCAATTCCATGGGCGAATCCCTTGTACTTGGGTTCGGGAAGAGTTCGATCATGGATGAACTTGACCTCAAACAGCAAATCCTTGTCAGTTAAAAACACGAGCTTCTTTCTTCGCACACAATGTAACCAAATAAATAAATAAAACATCGATATGACATCAAAAGTGCTGAGTCAGTGTCGTTAGCCAAGAAAGAAAGAGAAGCAACAAAGATGATGGAGGGAAGGGGGAGGGAGAGGGGGAGGGAAGGGGAAGTGTGGGGGGGGGGGAGTGAAACCTTGATAGTCTCCATGGGAGTAACAGCGAAGACAGCCTCGGATACTCCAGCTCCCAATCCACACAAAAGACGCATTGAAGGAGAGAGGTTGCCTCTTTCATCCACCGCCTTACTCTTCAGATACTCAAACGTTCCGAATCTGAAATCATCCATTTATCTAACAATGGTTGCCAGACAAAACCAATTCATGGAATGCACCAGATTACAGGCAAACTTAACTGAAGGAACTCTTTGGAATGGATCCGTAGAGAAGTATGGAAAGACCTCTGTACAGTCCGAAGAATCCATGCGATTTGACGGTTTGCTTGAGACAGTCAACTGGTCCCTGTCAGTACCCTTATCTTCCTTTCCTTTCCTAGCCTTTTCTCACTTTGAACTTTGGCTTCGCGCTTCGTTCGTCCAATTGAAGCTGTGTCTTCACGTATTCAGTTGGATACGTAATACTGATCTCGATTCCTCAAGGACATCCATACACTATTAACCAATATGAATACGCGAAACTGGGGAGTACAATGTTTGAACTTGGACAGATGGCCCTTGCTCAAGTGATCAAAGTGCGTTCTTTGTCTACATCACTTCACTATTACACCTTTCCTCAACTCCATTCTTATACTATGAAGCTTGTATGATATACAGTTCTTGCAAGTCAAACCTCCAGTAATGCCTCCAATGACGATTCCTCGAACAGTGTTCTCCGAAGGACCGTACTTCTTCCAAAGAGACAACGAGCCCCTGCAAGAAAACAATCAATTGGAAAAGATGAGCTACATGTGAGGTGACTAACAGCACACACTTTAGCCTAAGATCAAAAGCGCATTTAATTATGGGCCATAATTTACGGGACTGTAATAGGAGGACACATATAGAGCCGCGAGCCCCCGATACCAAATATTTTCGACTGATAAAATTTAACAGACGTCAGAACAGTGGAGGAGCAGATTCAGGGAAACAACTGTGTTTGATCGACTCGTTTGAAGATAAACAATGTGAGAGAAGATCGATATAAGGAGTGAACTAGTGAATAAGGGGAGAAAACGAACGGATCAACTGGTTTCACTGTTGCTGTGGCCATTTCGAAGGAAGAGGAGCACCTTAACGAGTCGAGAGGTAAATAAGTAAACACACAACGACTCCTATCAACGGAAGAGAATGATCAAACTGCAAGAGATGATATCGAGATTAGAACGCACAACGTCGAGAGAGAAGACTCCTATTCCAAGGTCACATTCTACTGCACTCATTGCACTTTCTTCTCTATTGCACTCATTGCACCCTATTATTCAAGACTAAACTTCATCTTACATCAATCAAGCTGTGTTGCTAAAAAAATAGTATGCAGCTGTGCAAGTGTACTGCCCTAAAAATGAGGTTCATAAACATCAACATTCATAACCGTAGAGAAAGCATAAGCTCGCGATAAATACGGTTGAAATATGTTTTGAGACTCTGTCAGAATAGTAAAAACACGTAAACAACAAAACATGTACATGGCGTGAGCATGGACAATTTTCTGCTCCAACTCTAATTGTACAGTAACCGGTTACTGTACTGCGCGTAATGTGTTCAGTTCGCGATAGCCTACACTATTTCATACTCACTTTCGCGAATTCGTCGAAGTAGATGCTGAATTTCCTTTCAACATTGTTCAATCGTGTTATTTGCACTCACTTAAAATAATTGCTAGATAAAACTGTAAATATCTTACTTGTGCCTGCAAATTTTAAACAAACGATGAGAGGTAACCGGGAAATAGTATACTTTATTTTGGAAGATCAATCGTAATCTCTTCATATGCTTCATGTAATTAATATTGAAGCTTCATGCAATTAATATTTAATACCTACTTTTGCAACGCCGTTTTCAATTGAACGTAATCATCTAAATGGTCCTTTTCAGGTATATGTCTCACTGAGCTTGGATCATGTCGAACATCGCCTTTAGCCGCATTCAACGGGAATGTCGCGAAGTGGCGACTAATAAGGAGTTGGAGGAGACTGGGATTATGATTGAAGTTATCGACAACGAACTCACTCATCTCAAGGGGGTTATCAACGGTCCTCCTGACAGTCCGTATGAGGGAGGGAAGTTCACTCTGGATATCGTAGTACCAGAGACTTATCCCTTCCAACCACCGAAGGTTAGTCCCTCTTTCTACTTTTTTACAAGAATCTTGTAGCAACTTTGCAAAAATTCTTATTTTGGAATAATTGGTGAACATTTGTATAATCGTTTTGTGTGCGCTTATCGTTACTTCTCAGGTCAAATTCGTCACAAAGATTTGGCACCCGAATGTGTCTTCACAAACGGGAATGATATGTCTGGATATTCTCAAGGACCAATGGTGTGTTCTCCCCTTGTCTATGCACTTGGTGTATTCAGGGCCGCTTCGCTCACTCTTCGTACAGTCTTATTGAGTGTGCAGTCACTCCTTGCTCTTCCTGAACCCAAGGATCCTCAAGATGCAGTGGTAGCCAAGCAGAAGATGAGCTGCCCCGACATGTTCGAGGTTAATATTATATTTATTTCTTTCTTCCTCTTTTATTTTCATTGTGCATTTTAGAAAACTGCTCGATTCTGGTCTCAACATTACGCGAATGCACCTGGACACAAGAATGAAGAGTTTCTGTCTAATATTAAAAAGTTGGTGGAAATGGGAGTTGGAGAGGTGAGTGGCTTCCATTATTTTATTCGTGGAGTGTTGTTGTTTCTCGGGAAATTGGTGAAGTTGTGGTTAGGTTATATTGCTCGAAAACATTGACATAAGTATGGTATTCGCGCATCTCCGGTCTTTTGGCGGAACACCAGTCGAAACATCTCCGGAGCACCAGACGTAGCACGTGACGTACTCCGGCCATGTTCCGCCTGGTGCTCCGCCTGGTGTTCCGAAGTACGCCAGTGGTGCTCCGCGCTTTGTTATTCTCTCATTTTTTCCAGAATTTTGATCAGCGTGCATTTAGCCACACTAGGATGTGGGTGAACCGACCGGTCGGTCCACCCACTAGCCAAAATATGCGAGGACTCAGAGTGACTGCACAGAGGGAGTGCTCATCAGGGCTGTGCGGAAAATATTTTTCGGAAAATTTATTTTTTTCCGATAAAAAAACCGGAAAAGGTTGAAAAGTCGCCAAAGAAGTACAAAACCGAGATTTTTCGATGTCATTTACTTTAGATGAACCCGCTAAACATTTAAGAAAACAAATGAACAACGGTGTTTGCTAAATTTACGGTTTATGATAACTTCAGCAATAGGACGACTAACGTGAGTGAAATCAGTAGATCAACGAAATTGGTACTCGGAAAAAATGTATTTGGAAAATCTATGTCACTCCTATTGTAATATCTTCGCTTTCCTGGATATCGTGGGGTGAAATGAATTTTTCCGAAAAAAAATTTTCCGGAAAATCAGAAAACGAAAAATGCACACCCCTGGTACTCACATCGCTCTTTTATTGGAAGAGTGGGGCAATTTTAATTTTAGGCTATGTATCCCAATAGTGCGGCCTAGCCCAGCCAGGCTTGGGTTTCGGTTTTTTTTTAAATTTCGGTTTTGTACTACTTCCGTAGCACCGCTGGTGTTCCGGTACGCCAGCTGTGTTCCGCCAAAAGACCGGAGATTTGGAAAGGATTACGTATAAATTATATAAGTTACAATGAGGGCGTTGCTAAAAGCATTATTCGCTGTTTTCTAAACGAATCCGTAGGTGCGACCTAGTAGGTAGGTCAAAACCCCGCGGACCTGACTTAATAGTGCTTGCGCTCATTGTCAGCTTTATCCGCTCTTCTCTTATGCTGGGGAAGATAAAGATACGAGAGTAATTAAGGACCAAGCGATATCCGTTCTGTCATGTCACGGGTGGGATACACGTCAAGCGACTGACTACATATTCTCGTGATGTATTAAACCGTTCCGTTAGTCTCTTCTTTCCGGTATGCTATGAGAAAGTGTGTGATACTGCGAAATTTTGATTGTGTTTTGTCGGAAGACGAAGGTATTATTATTTCTATATTATGGTATTGCCTACCGTTGTCCTGAGCTATACTACAGTACCCTCATATTCATGAATATCTCCCGAACTTCACTCATTTGCTTTTATACAGAGCGGATCATATAGTTAATTTCAATTATTGTTTTCGTTTCAAGATTCTCGGTGTCCTCACAATCTGTTCACAATCAAGGATAAAGCTACAATTTGTATAGTCGTTGTATTTTAAATAGTTGTGCTATTTCTATGCAAATACCTTTGAGATGTGTAGATGCAGGGATACGGTAGTGGCATAGGAAGACAATGGGACAAAGTTCATCTGTTCCGAAGGAGGCGAAAAGTGAAGAGAAGAAGTTGAAGCCGTGTTGTGCGTGTCCTGAAACGAAAAGGGTACGGTAACTGTTTCCTTTGTACATTTACCTCATCTTTAACTTTTTTTGAAACATTGAAACATAGTATGTATATTATACAAAAATTGCCAGGCTCGCGATGCGTGTATAGTGGAGAATGGAGAAGAGAACTGTGGACCGCTAATCGAAGCACATAGAAAGTGCATGAGGGATCTCGGATTCAACGTCTAAAGAGGACTGAAGATGGGAAGTGAATGCTCAATCGATGCTTTATCCGTAATAGTTGTGCCATAGATGAATAAACAAATTACACACCAATTGTTTAACTTGATCTATATGAGTCAGGGCCTCTCACATATCTGCTGCTGATTATTGTATTGTAACAAATGGTTATTGTTTAGATGGATGCAATTGACGATGCAATGATACAATCCCGATTGATACATGAATATATTCTGAGAAGTGACGCGAATCTGAAGAAGACGATTAGCTCTTTGGAGTGGGTGGCTTATACTTGGTGTGCTAATATTATTTATAGGAAAAGCGCGAGTGATGAGAGGAGCGTGATGGAAGAAATACGAAAGGCGAAGAAGATTGTTGATTTGATACGAATGAAGATGGACGAGTTGGCTAAGGTTTCGTCAAGGGTATGTCTTTGGTTCTTCTGCTGTAACGTACAAGACTTGGCCGAAGTGCATAATATACCTTTCCGATATTTTCACAATTGTAAGAGGTGTATCATGCTATTCAAGGTAATACCGTAGCTGCATGAGTAACTTGTTGTCTTCAGTTAGCTTCGCGCGCGGGCCGACAATCCATTCTTTCTCAATTAGAAGAACACAAAAAGGAACTGGAAGCGAATGACAAGGTTGGGGGGAGATTGACTAAATTGAACCAAAGGAAGTTTGTAGCATTTGTCGAGTGTGAGTATTAGGGTGATGAGGGATATGGAGAAGAAGAATAGAAATGATTTACTCGGTGGGAAGAAGGACGAAATGTTGAGGAGAAGAAAGGAACGAGAAGAGGTAAGAGCAAAATGAGAAAGGAAGGGAAACTGATATTAAGGGAGAAACTGAGAGGAAGACTGAAGAGACCGGAGAACGATTATCTCTACTCATACAGAGAATGAGTGCGAGAGTCGAACAGTCGGAAGATGCTATCAGTAATCTTGTGAGGTTTGTAGAGATGAGAGTTTACGGTATGGGTGAATAGGGGAGTATACATTGGGATGTAGACATGAGAGTTTACGGTAGAGGTGAATAGGTGAGTATACGGTAGGATATAGCTATGAGAGTGTATTTGAAAGAATTGTGTGTGATAATTGTAGGAATTATAATTAGAGAAGTTACTACTGCAAAAGGGGTATTTTCAAGGATCTGAATGTTGACTAACAAGGAAAGGGCAATTACTTAATATCAGATCCAGATATGAGACCACCACCATTCGATAGAGCTCGAAAAGTTGTACTAGTGGGCCGAAAAGATTTTGCCGAAGTCCACACATCTTCGAGGAATTCGACGTCAAAGATTCTGGAGTTTCTGCACTACGCGGGCGAATGCTACCTCTACCCCAGCCGGCGCCCTTCTTTCAGCTGGCGCGGTAGGGAAGGTGTCGGACTGCTTTTCGGTAACTTAATGGTTCGGCTCCACCCGGTGGCAAATTTTTTGCAAGTTTTTGGAACTTGTGATTTTTTACTCTTATTTTGTGAAAACATCAAAAATATTATGTGATGGTGATATGATTATGTCTTGAAGATTGCACTACTGTAGACTTGTATTGAAGTGCTGATCTGGGAGCAAGCAGATGAAATGAATGTAATGAAAATACTTGACATTCTGTGTGGTGTCTCAATGTGAACTCCTTTTGAAAAATGAATTTTTTGAAAAAAAAAGTTAAAAATCACAAGTTCCAAAAACCGCGCCGACGACCAGCTGAAAGAAGGGCGCCGGCTGGGGTAGAGGAAGCATTCGCCGGGGTAGTGCATAAACTCCAGAATCTTTGACGCCGGACTCCTCGAAGATGTGTGGACTTCGGAAAAATCTTCTCGGCCCACAAGTACAACTTTTCGCGCTCTATCGAATGGTGGTGGTCTCATATCTGGATCTGATATTAAGTAATTGCCCTTCCCTTGTAAGTTATTTTACCATATAAAGAGTGCATTTCTGTTTCGCTGTCTAGCCATCAGACAGCCATGCAATCCACCCCGGCCGACAGCTCATCAGTGATGAACCCGGGGGATCATTTTGTATACCTATGTTACTATTGAAGGTCCTCGGAGACCATTTCAATGACTCATTCGGAATATTCGAGTCAAGCTGATCATCTCCGTACGGGGAGCAAACTTCTCTCGAAATGGGAACGTCGTGATCTCACTGACAAATTACTTGTTTCCCTCTTTCTCATACTCTACTTCGCTGCTATTTACTACGTTCTAAACAAACGAGTTTTCTCTAAATTTTGGTTGTGGTAGGCTGTCTACTTGTACTTATTTGTATAGTCTTGCTTTATTGCGAGAGGAATTACATAAATTTATTTATTATCATGTAGTTGAAGCAGAAATTGGTTGAAATCATCTATGAATATCTCATCGTGTATGATTAGAATGAAAAAGTAGTACTATTAGATGGCTAAAGACAACGTGAATTCTATGGCTGATCTATGTCAATACATTAGAGAAGGAAGAATAGATGAATCGAAGCGAATAGTCGATAGCGATCGATTGATATTGAAGAAGACGGATGATGCTGGCAGGTACGGTAAACTTGTTGCCTTTTAGTTAGTATACTGTAGGATTGGGAGATTGGAAAAGGGGGGGGGGGGCAAAAGATTTGTAATATTCGTCATTTTAGATGCGTTCTACATCACGCTGCTGTTGCTGGCCTTCTTCCTCTCGTTCACATCTCCATTCAGGTCTTTTTCTCTGCCAGACACTTTTCGGGTTTGGTATTCTGAATTATCCTTCGAAAACAGATTTAAATCTACTTCACATCCTATGCACTACATCTAATTCACAGGCTTAGATGGAGCTGGCTATCGTATTGCAGTCATACGGGTGCATAGAGTGCTACTATTCTTGAATCCTTGGTCATGTGAATGAGTTATTGTAGGAGGAAGGAGTGGAGGCGGATACGGTAGATGACATGGGATGGACTGCGTTGATGTGTGCTTCCTCTGCTGGAAAGGTCGATGTACTTCGATTCCTCATCGCTCTTCCCGAGGTACATTATCCGTTGACCCATATCTTCCATAATATCCACTCTTTGGCCTTTATAATTTGTCTTACTGCATACGCGTTTAATGTGGAATGCTATGTTTTTGAGTCTAGTTTTAAGAAGAGGAAAAGAAAATATTGGCATTCTGCAAGAAATAGGGACTCAACTCTGGGATGTCATGAGTGAAACTACATATTATACTCAAACTGCACCAGTTATCACAACGGCTTTGCGACCCTAGGAGCTCAAGTTCTCTAATTCAAAAAATCGATCTTTCATAGATCGAGGCGAGGGAATCGACTCATTCCCTTTATGACTGCCAGAGGCAGAAGGCGCGAAACGGACCTTGTAGATCAGCGCGCGTTTTACCCGTAGTGGGAGGGAGGAGAGTTCCCTCGTTAGTTGCTTTCTTAGAGCTCGCGTTAGATGGCTGTTCTCTTCCGCTTTCTTTCGGCCGTCCTCGATGTCGTCGTCGTCTCTTCCTTAGTCCTTCACCATCCGTGGTGTGGGCCGGTCTCCGGACCGAGAGCGTTATGCTCGCATTTCTGGTACTTCGGGATGGGAAATGTAAGTCTCTCTTCTTCATTGAAGAGAGCCGATCCCTATTTTCGGATAGGTTGAGTGTGCGCTCCCGAGGGTTTAGTCGGTTGAGTATGTGCTCCTGGTATACGGTACCGGTTTTGAGCATAAGCTCGTGGTTGAAGTCGGTTGAGTATTGCACTCCCGATAGTATCGATCTATTGAGTGAGTACCTCAATTGGCCCGGTTGAGTTTTAACCTCCCGCCAATATCGATCGATTGAGTGAGAACCTCAATTGGCTCGGTTGAGTTTTAAACTCCCGCCAATATCGATCGATTGTGTGAGTACCTCGATTCACGAGCGTTTAAATGAGCCCAGACCAGACATTTAAATTGCATTAGACACGGAACATGGCCAAATTTCAGTTCGTGATATTTTTCGCTTCGAGAGTTCTGATATTCAAAAAAATTCGGCGGCGACGCGCACGCGACGCTCGTCGCCGCTCTAGGCGTGCGTACTCCAGCAACGAAAAGTGCGAAAAGTAACAGGCGGTAATTTAAAATCCCGTTACAGTATACCTGGCGCATGTTACGTTTTTAAATGTCTGGCGGGATCATACGTGCGATTGGCTCGGTTGAGTTTTAAACTTCCGCCAATATCGATCGATTGATTGAGAACCTCAATCGGCTCGGTTGAGTTTTGAGCTCCCGCCGATATCGATTCGAGTCCTAACTTCTCGAAACGGATTTGTTCCGTAGTTGAGAGAGAGCTGACAGCGTGATTGTGAGCGAATCTTCCGTGAGTTTACGGTTACGTTACAAGAAGCTCTTGCTATGAACACGAGTTTGATTACTGTGGAGAGGACGGCACACGACACAGAACACGGAAGACAAGGACAGACGAATAGCGTCGACGGCTAAAGAGCCCTACACAGAACTGGGTAGGCCGGGGGCAGAATGGAGAGAGGGGGAGGCAGACACAAGGCGTGTCTGGACAGGGGGGATCTAGAGGGGACGCTACCTCCCTCTAGTAGCCCAGTACGGTAGATTACTGCGTCAGATAAAAGGGTTGCCTATCGGCCCTTCCACTCTCTGGTAGGACACCGGGGAAAAGGGAAAGGATGGGGACAGGTGCCGAAAACACCGACAACAGGGGGAGACCGTGAGGACGCGACCTCTCACGGTCGAGACAGAGAGGGGAAGTGAGACAGAGAGGGAAGTGAGAGAGAGAGGGGAGGTGAAAGATTTTGCAGCAACGGGGGTTAGAACCCGCCGCTGTTGCATGCAAGACAAACTATTTACCTCTATACTATCAAGACACACGAAGGAAAGAAAAGACAAGCCCCTGTGAGGCAAGGCATATCGAATCTTTTCGATGAGCGAAAATTGGTCTTTTTCACAAGATTCCGATCACACATTTGTTCTGATCGAGATTATCAGGGCGCAACCTAGTTCGGGATTGATGCGTGATTTGCCATGATTTGCGTGATAACCATTAGGTGTGGGAGTCCACTCAAGATTGGTCACCATCCACGCATAGGTCAATGTGCACTAAATATGTACAAGACGGGTAGGTACAGACGAATATAATAGCCTTCTCTGTCTCCGATAGCGATTCATCAGAATTCCATATTCTGTTTCAAATCGCAAGACTGATCATAGCTTGCTTTATTTGAACGCTAATCAGATTGAGACATTCGGATCTACTCTAGAAATCGTAATACTCAGATATTCAAGAGCGCTTATCAAAATAGCACTTGACAGGTTCATTAACTGAACTGCCGTGCTGAATCACTACATACAGTGTACGTGTACTAGATTCAGATAAGTGGGACTCTGAACAAATGATCGTATGACGGTCACGACGATATACCAAGACGGTAGTTCCTGGCTGCATTGCCTGGGGAATCTATTCTGAATCGATGCTCAAATTGGTTTCAGGGTTCAAAATAGTCTTGGTATGATCCTTAAAACAGAAAGGTCGAGTATGCCTTGGGCTAAGCGCTTTCTATGTTTCGTACGTAGTAAAAGCCAAGCTTACTGCAGGCCTTAATTGTCGCAAGACATTTACATAGAGTAGAAGGAGTAATATCCGTATTACGAAGAGAATTGGTGCCCCTTGCAGAAGATAGTAATACTGAAGGGCAAACCCAACCAATTAACAATTAGCGATTTGAGGGTACTACACCTATCTCTTAAATGATTCCCATGCGTAGCAAAGAAGGAACCCCTCATCCACAGCCATTGGCTAAGACAGCCATGATTCTGTTGAACGGAAGAGGGGATGACGGAAGTTAGGGATTCCGGACAATAGTGGGATAAACAGTTCCTAAGATCAACCTTCACGAAGCTAAACTGGGAGTAACGGAATGAATCACTCATGATTTTCGGTGTCCTTAGTTGACTATATAAATAGCAATTAATAGGGGATTGGGAACGGCCAGATTGGCTAAGCTCTTGATTACTGAAGGAACATGCCCGAGGCAACCTTCAGATCCCCGTAATAAGACTTATTTAAAATAAGTCCCTAAAATACCTCATTCCATCCTGATATTCCCTTCGGTTGACAATCACACCAAGGGTATACGGGAAAGGTCCCTTTCGACTATAGTTCCATCTAAGCGGTTTACTCTGATGGAATCTATTTCCAGAAAAAAGGGGGGTGTATGGTTAGTGTGAACATATTGCTCACAAAGACCGGTATGAGTTCTATAAAACTCCATCAATTAGAGTTGTGATTTGGCAATGGCAATCAGGCAGCCACCTAAACATACTGAGAGCGATATAAAATACGCGAGGCAGAACATTCTCCTCACGCGGACTTGATATGTTCCACCAGCGATGTAAGCAAGTATTCAATGTCGTGGAGTTGATATTCAATGACGACGATTCCTATCGATCGCTTGCTTAGAGCACTCGAATATTGCTGTGTTTAAAGACACAGACTATATTCCCCAGCTTCAGCATTGATCATGCACGGGTCGAATTGTGCGAACGGCTCTAGCTCTTAAGCTTCCAGCCGTAGTGCAAAATAGGAAACGAATGGTAGATATTCTACATACGTTTTCCGATAATCACAGCCCATATACCTGATATTGAGTACTAAGATAACAGTGAATCTGTTAGTCTATTTGTCTTCACTGCGTGTTGCATGAAGCGAAAAGCTTGCAAGCTCAAAATACGGGACTTTCTTAGGCGTAGTACTACAGTGAAACGCCTGGACTCCCAAGGGCAAAGAACGGTTTCAGTCTGGTAGAGTGATGAACACATACAATCAGACAATGCCTTTCTACGACTATATGATTGCAACTTCTGGGATGTCCCCCCTTGTAACGCAAATCTAGTAGAGAGATGTGACAAAGAAGCCATTGTGATAACTGGTGCAGTTTGAGTATAATGATATATTATGCTAGATAAACAAAGTTTGTTGAAGTATACTATTTATTATGCTCTTACTGCAACAGTTATCACCAATGACCCAACCCGGTTAAAAAGCCCAACCATTGATCTCTCTCTAGATGCGCCTGGTCTGAAGAAAGATAAACCTTCCTTTTCCGCCGAGATAGGCAAGTAAGGAAGAAGTCTCGTAGAAGGAACACACTTCGAGGACAGAACAGTCCAAATTGAATTGAGTAGACGAGGAAGACACTAAGGTCTTCCCACTCTTCAGTGTTCCGAAAATGTTAACGATAATAACTTATATCGAACAGCCATCGTTGCTTCGCTCTAAGAAAGCAACTGACGAGGTACGGGTAAAACGCGCGCTGATCTACAAGGTCCGTTTCGCGCCTTCTGCCTCTGGCAGTCATAAAGGGAATGAGTCGATTCCCTCGCCTCGACCTATGAAAGATCGATTTTTTAAATTAGAGAACTTGAGCTCCTTGGGTCGCAAAGCCGTTGTGATAACTGTTGCAGTAAGAGCATAATAAATATTATACTTCAACAAACTTTGTTTTTGAATCATTTTATTGTTAAGATGTAAGCTGTTGTAGGTGAACTTATCGAAGCAGAATAGCAACGGCCAGACTGCTCTACACTACGCAGCTAGTAAGGGACACGAAGAGGTTAGACTAAATTCATTCTCTTCCCCTTCTCTTTTCACTTGTTATTTTCTCATTCTTTCAATTGTGCTCATTATGCCTTCTTTTGTCGCTCATTATTCTTTCTCTCTTCTCAGATCGTATCCCTTCTCATCGAGAATGGCGCCGAAGTGAACATGCGTGATAAGTACGGGGCGACTGCTCTTCACAGAGCTGCATCACAGGGAAGACTTAAGGTCGGTCTATTTCTTGGGGTTGGTGTCATATCTGAGATGCGTACCTACGGAAGCCAGCACCAGTTAATCATTTCAAGATGGTTCATTTAAGATTGTGACTCTCATCCTAAAAGCAAAGGGAGTCAAAGTGGATATAAAGGACTGCGAGGGCAAGACTCCTTTGTACGTTCATAACCTCTTTTTAACTTATTACATATCTTGCTACATTGTATCAATTATGTCTCAATTTAGATATCTGTCGATCGAGGAGGGAAGTGAGGAATGTGCAGTGGCTCTTGTTCTTCATTCAGCCAATCTCGATGAGGTTGATAATGTGAGTATCGATTTAATCTATGCCCTTAGTCCCTTCACCATTCATAAACCAAGTCATCGTATTACGGACTCTCTACTCCCTTCTGTTTGTCTTCTCACTTCTCTTTTGTCATGCCCTTTCTCACTTCTCCATTTGCATATCTGCCTCAGTGGTGACAGCCGTAGAAGGGACTGAGAAGGAGTGGAGGCAGCGGAAGAGGAGAAGGAAGGAAACTGTTGAGGATGGAAAGAGCTGTCGGAGTCTGGTGAAGAGTCGGACATTTGTCGAGAAGTTGAAGGCGGCTGAGATGAGGAGTAAGGGCGAGTGACAACTCAAACTATTCTCTACCACACAATTTGCTATTTCTAATTTATTCTGCTTCATCTTATCTTCTGCCCTTACATGTATGGCTCCAAATACCTCGCGAGAATGAATGTTTTGAGAGATTTGGTATGCTAATGAATCGTTGATGCATACGAGATGGGATAGCTCATTTGATTGTGATGGAACGGGTAAAAGGTTAATGATCACTTGAATAGGATCTTGAATATGGAAGGCAGCTAAGCGGAAAGGAGGAAGGTTGGAGGGGGATGGGAAGAGAAGAGGGCAGGAGAAGGGGAGGGGGCGGGGTCATACGAAAGAGGCAGACAGATCGGCCCAAGCTGCACTTCTAACATGGAGATGCGCGATTAAGGAGAGATGGTACTTCCCTTCTTCCTCTTTTCCCTTCTCCCATTGGGTAAGCCTACTTTTGAATCATATCCACATCAAAACATTTGTTGAATAGCTATAGATAGTTCCTTTCTATCTTAAGGAAGATTCTAAATGGGATCTTTATTAATCTGAAACCTTTAAAATTTGTGCACGGAGTGTTTTAAGTATTCTGATATATAGATATATTTACCATCAAAGATGCATGTCTAATCCTCCGTTGTCCTCCTCTCATTTTCTGATCCCCTCTTCCACTAATCTCTGCATACAATAGAACGATCTAATAAAGGCCTGTCTCTCTGCCAAATGACGGCTCCTTTCTTGCTCCAATGTGCTATTAGACAATCTGTAAGGGAAGAAGGACGAATTGGCTGGGTCTGGGAACGGGAGAAGGAGTAGATTGAGTATCTATAAAGAGTGATGTGGGTGTCAGAATATGTCAAATAGGCCACCCCCTGGGGATCCACCTCTATCCTCTATTTATAGGAATAGCAATATCTCAAGAAGCACTTGACTGTGTTTCGCAGGAACGTGCACCACAGGAACATTTACACCCACGGGTATCCTCCTTTTTCTACACTTTGCTTCGTTTGCCTTTGCCTCTGAGTTCTCCTTTCTCAGGATGCTTTAGGTACTCGAAACATCAGCAAGTCATCCAGCCTATCTCCATTGCAAAGTACCCGATGGCAAGTCGCACATGGTGTGTTTCTTACTCGTTGATGTCATAGATTGCTCAAGTCGTCTCTTTCTCTTTTCCTTCTTCCTGTCTCATATCTCACTCTCTTCTTCGCCTCTTCTTCTCTTTACTCAATCTTCGAAGTCAAATTGACGTCTTCAATGCAATCGTCGTCTGTCCATTACTCTCTTTCTTCTTCGCTCTTATTCTCCCTCCCGCTAACCCTCTGTCTATCCCCCTCTCTCTCCCTTTCTCTCTTTCGCTCCCTTCTTCTGTTTGCCCATATCACTGTCTAATCATATATTGTATCTTCTACTTGTCCAGTCCCTCTTCCAGTGTATTCATCTACTTAGCAGTCCATTTCCATTCTGTTGATGTCACCGTCAAGACTTGTATAGGTAGCATGGACCCGTGTATCGGATCAAGCCGTGCTGACAGCTGGTACATTCTCATTCACATCTGATCCTCGATTTCAAATCTCGAAGCGTTCGGACTCCGACTGGATCCTTGTCATTCGGTGAGTAGTATCTTTTTTCCTTCTCGTCTCCCTCATCTCCTTCGTCTCTTCTACTCGTGCCCCCTTCATCCTTTCGTGCTTCCCTCGAGGGAGTCTCTCCTAATCGTAGTCGCTTATTGAATGAGCCTTGTGGATGACTCGAGTGGATCGAGTCCAGGTGGCCCTTTCCCGTTAAGCGGATGAATATCCGCTTATCCTCCCTCCCTCTCAAAAGAGTTCCAAGTCACATCTTCTGAAGATTTGCAATCTTTTTACTCATGATAATATTCTTAGAAAGGAAAAATAGTGAATTGATTTTTGGAGGTATTATGATTTTTTTCAGACGTACTTTGTCGTCGGATACTGGATGTTATCTGTGTGAAGTAAATACGCAGCCTCGCTCGATCGTCTACCCTGTGTATCTTCATGTCACCGAACAAGTTGCGCAAACACCACTTACTAGTAAGCTGTCATTAATATTGTTTAAATGTATCTGAAATTTAGTATGCCTTTTTATTTTTCTCCTTATGAATACAGACCTCTTCCAAGGAGCTGATGAAGGAAAGCTTATGGCTAACGTTGAAGGAGGGGAGGTCGTGCTCAATTGTTCCCTCAGGTAGTCTAAGAGGAAGATACATATATTATGTACTTTTGTTTTAGAGTGGATAATACAAGCAACATCGATGATGTCGTGTGGATGAGAGATGGAAAACGCCTGGATCTCAATGATACTCTCAGTGAGTCTAACAGTTTCCCCTTCTCCTCTCTTCCTCTGCTCTCTGGAGTGCAATTCGGTCTTCCGTTACTACGACGAAACGACTCTTGCAAGCAGAGATTGGTACATTAGCATAACATGGCCGGTGCGGGGCAATCAAGAAGGGGATGAGGGTAAAAGGAAGAGGGGAAGGAAGAAATAGGGGAAAGACGACGAGATAATCTCTTGTAGAGTATTTGGTGAAGAGGAGAAGGCGGGCGGAAGGAGGAGTCATACATACAATTCGAATACTCGAAGCGTCGTCTCTCGATGATGGTCATTACTCTTGTGCAATGTCTGATGGGTCGAGGAATGCATCGCAGATTGTCCACGTCAATTGGAGTACGGTATTTCACATTTTGATCTTCACCTTACTTGCAGAAGGATTAGTCTCCTTTGTAGAGAGAGTGTTCTTTAGGTACATCTGCGTTAACATCTACCGCTTCTTCGTTTATGCCTCGATATACTCTATATGCTGCTGTTATATCGTCTTTCTTGCTGATTTATTATGCTCTATGATCTCTACTCACGGGTTTTTACTTTACTGATGTATTTATTGTGACTTCTATGATTTGCTTGTAGTATTGCTAGAATATTTATGCTATGGGCATCACGTTTTCAACAATAACAATGTTTATTCTGTAAGAGCCAAATGGAAAGACAAGGCAAAAGAAGCGTAACGAACTCGTAAGGTAATTGAGAAAGCGAAGGAGGGAAGTACTCAAGCAAGACTCTCTCGGAGAGATTCGTATTCCCTTGTATCACGAGAATGTCCATTGAGCGACCGACTCAGACTGTGACCATACGAAGAACTGTGGACACTAGATACACGCACTTTTGACTGAATTGATGAGTCACGGTGTATTGGAAATAAGACTCACTCGAGAACAGGAGTGACTTCCAAATATTGGACGTTGAGAGGAAGGTGAATTAACCTGCGTATGGTTCCCTTTTTAATATTCATATTCAAACTCACAGTAACAGATGGCTGTGGAGAAATGAATACAGAAACTTCAGATCCTCTATAAGATATGGATCGCTGTGTATTGGTATCGAAAGACGTCATCGATGAAGAGTTATCTGGGAGAAATCGCTAGATGTATAGGAGAATCTTTGTGCACGATGATGAAGGGAGCGAGGAGGAGAATCCGATCGAGACAACCACACCCATTCGTTTTCTTCTTCATCTCGAGTTGACGAAACTGACAACCGTGACAGAATAGGAGCTACCAACTTCTCGTATCTGATAGACAGTTAGTGTTGGGAGACTTGGAGGAGAAGAGGGATACCCGGAAAAGGATGAGGACTTTCGAAAGTAGAAGAAGAGGAACAGTAGAAGTGCAACGAGGAGAATTATCACAAGCGAAAACAACGAGTCTCTTCTCCACACTTCTGGACCGATTTCAGATCTATCCACCCGAATTATATCTGAAAAACAGTAATATTCTCTCATGGATACAATAGTTGACGGCTACCTCTAATGGGCTGGGACGAGTTATCGCTGTTGAACATTCTTCTTTGTTGAATGGAAGTGGAGAGAAGAGCGAGAGGTGGAGTATCGAAGGGAGAACATTGGATTGGAGGACGAAGCTCACCCTCCACACACAACGAATCCCCATCGCCGACTACTTAACCTCTACTTCCTCCATTCTCTGTCGTTCTTTAACCTGTCAAGTCAACTCGACCGTTCTTATCGAGAGACACGACGAGAGACGAATCGTCACATGAATGTAATGATAGAGTGAGAAGAGAAGGTGGCGACACCGAAAGATCTTCTGACTCTTCGTCTGTATACGATACAGCGATACTCAGCGATCCGTGCTGCAGTTTATATTGGAATGGAGGACATAGAAATAACCTGATCAATACCTGATATCGTCGCGTGAACAATGAAGATGTCTCTTTCTTCATTATGAACGTAGAAGAGGAAAGAGTAGATGGAATTACGTGAATGGAGAGCGAAGATAGCGGAGTTACTCGAATACTTGACAGTGATACCGTATCGTCTCGAACCTGCATTCAAATTCTTTGTCTTTTATGTATGTTTTGCAGCTGCAGAATCTGCGCAGAATCTGAAATGCAGATGCATTTAATTTTAAAATACCTGTGCTTGAGAAGAACCAAGAAAGATCCGTGAAACGGGCGAGTATACACTGATGCTGAAAAGTAAGTACTGTTTAAAAAATAATATTTTAACGGTATACGTAATTCATCCTTTGAAAGCTAAGTAGGTTAGAAACCTTACATGATATTGCCTGGCTGTCGTCCTTCTACGTGATATTCTCCATTTGATTTAGTAAGAGACGCGATATGTGAAGAAGAAAGGCGAAGATAAGGAATAATAGAGGAAACATCGAAAAGATGTCGTGGAGAAGGAGACAAGGACTGCTCTTCCCCGGTTGAAGAATCAACGCTCACGAAAGAGGACAAGACTCGGACCTGAAAGATGGAATGTATCGTGGCGTAAGTAGTGTGAGGGACAACTTACTCGTGTCTTCTGATATCTTCTAACACAAGAGAATTGTCTTGCACTTCCTATTCCTTCCAGTGAAGTCCATCCTTCCACTTCCCATCCTTTGATTCCTTGCAAGGACCTATCTTTTACCCAGACCTGGAAAGAAGCGATGGTGATCCAACATCAGAAGCGTAGTATTTGATGACTCAATTTATTATATTTTAGGAAAATTTGATGAGAAAATTTTTCTAACTACAACATATTTGGCTTGATGTGTGTGTTGTTTAAGATTTCAATTTCATTTGAACGCATTACTGTTAGAGGAAGTCGAGGGAAGAACACAGAGAAGATAGTGTGTGAAATCCATGAATCGTAATGCACGTCTATTCGAATAGAAGAGGAGCCGCGTAGTTCTGATCCATCGACATAGATCTAACGTAGCATAATTTGTATTGGTGTCTCAACATCGTCTAGTCGTACTTCACGAAAATTAATTGGAGTCCTATCCCTACGCGTATTTGAATCCCAGTATGTAAGATCAAAATATGGTGAACATACCGAGGAACACAGCGGAGAGGACTTGAGCACCTTCGCATCTTGTGAGATACAATGGGAATAGGAAGTCACATCGTTAACTATTCCTCCTGATTATAGGCATACGAGGGCGATAGAGAGCATGCTAACCGAGGGAGATGGAGAATATTCGAAGAGGAATTGAATGTGGACGACCACTCAGCACGGCTGTGTTGATGACTTTTCGAGTCTGAACGAGTTGTACGATGAGCATTGGAAAGGGGAAGAACCTTGTAGACTGGAGCAATTGCGTATACGACATCTGGAGTGGCCTTGACTTTAACGAGAGCCCGATGGGGAACGGGTCTGTAGTCTTTACTCCTCTTGTATACTCCATTCTACATACCTTTTCGTGTCGTTGTCTCTCAGTAGTTTAGTATGCCAATGCATGGTAGCGTCAGCTGATTCATTTCCTTCTTTTCGCCATCCAACTGTCTTCACCAATAGAGCAAACAGATATCCATCCCATCTGAATGTTCCATGTCTTCACAAGACACAAGATATACGCCACGACCGTTCATTTGAAGGAACCGCAGACATTGAAAATGCATTAGGCACGGCACACTCAGTTCGCGATAGCTAACATTTTAATTGTCAAAAAATTAAAGATTTTTGTATTTTCTTCGGTTTGAGAGTGTTCCACCTTCTCCAAATATTGCTAGTTCCTAAATAAGAATAAATAAATTGGAATATATATTGAGATAATCACTATTTAAGTGCATTTTTAGCGGTGTACGGTAGAGATACCGTAGTTTCAGAGTGTGCCGTTTTTAGATGTAGGTCATGAACGTACGTATACGCATATCAATGGAAAGATTTGAAATAGATAGCAACCTTGCATTCTTTTTCAGATTGGTTAATATGAATGACGTGTAGAGGAATGGAAGATGAGGAGATACAACTTGTAGATGAAAGTCGGAAGATGAAAGAGGAGACACACTGACGACTTCAACACGAGAGTCAAGCCACATTCTGAATGCTTATCGGCAATTCTTGGTTCGTCCCTTTAAGCCTCTTTAACCCCAGGAACAGACATTTTCTTCGTCAATCCCTTTCTTTACTCTTCTTGCATTTCCCTCACCTCATTTCTATGGTATCTATTTCCTCTTCTTGCTTTGTTGAATTAAGTGCGAGATGCACGAAAAAAGAATTAAATGAATTAGGGGATAGAGTAAGGTTGGCTCGTGAGAGAAGAGAAACATCTCTGAAAGGAAGAAGTGAAGGGGAAGCACTTGAAGAGTTAGAAGAGGAATGGGGAATGCAGGAGCACTCACGTTGCACTATTCGACAGTAGTGTATGCGCTTGGGCGTTTTCGATGTGAGGATCTAGGGTTATTGATATCTGCAAATCTACTTTCTTAAGATGATCTACCATCTAAGCTAACCTCTCCACTAACAGAATCACTTTGCTCTTGTGAACAAGAATGCGCCACAGTATGAGATAATAGTATGGACTGAATATTCAGTTATCTAATATTTCTTACAGAAATTACTCACCTCTTTCTTCTCCGTTACCCCTATCGTACCGAACCAAGATATTGGAACAAGTATTCGGATGAGGCAAGAATGTCTATTAGAATCCAGTGGTGATAGGATACATCTGTTAGCAGAAGTTGAGTGGTGAGGTACGCTCTAGGTTACGATTGTGATATTGTTGAGGATACTCTGGATGAATGACGAAGTGTTGCATTAACACACAGCGAATGATGGAGTAGTGAGAAAATGGAGTCTTCGGCATTCACTATGACATCGACGAAAGGCCGATCCTGCTTGGTGATCAAGAAGATGTACTAGTTAGTGGAACTCACGAGGCGGATGAGGCTGTTGACTAATTGAAGTGAAACTGCACAATGAAGATAGGACAAGGAGAGTAGAGAGGATAACAAGGGATGGGAGGCCGTCAAACCGCCCTCTTTGCCTTTCAACACTCCCGTCCCCGATGCACATCCATCCTTAAAGGAGAAATACGCGTCTTATTAACCAACAATAGTACCTTGAGATATAGTAGATTCTCTTGTGTATCTCCCTTATCGGGAGAGAATAAGAGAAATGTTTCATCAGGTGGCTCGACGGAAAACGAGTACACTGAAGTCTGTTATCGGTTACTGTTTCTTTAATTCTATGGGACTGAAGAAAGCTTGAATAAATGCCATCGAGCATCGCAATTTAAAATGCATGATTTATGAGAAAAATTTAACACAACTATGCATTCATCTTGTTGCAGCATCACAAATTAAGCAACAGTGTAAATTAAGTGCTAACCTTGGTGGTACGATGTAAGTAGAATAAATGAAATGAAGATTGTCATTTTACATGAAGAAGTAAAGAAGGGTAATGTGAGGAAGAACTAGAGAGAGAAAGCGCGAGTGGAGACTCGCATTGGAATCCATAGGCAAGTGAGGGATGTCGAGAGGAGTGAAGGGAAGGGAAAGGAAAGGGATGGAGAGAAGGGGAAGAGACGAAGGAAGAGAATGGGGAAGACTGAGAGGAGAGTAGTGGACTGGACGAGAGCGAGGGAGATGCAAGGATGGATACACGAAGAGGAAGGGATATGAAAGGGGGAGAATGGCACTCCGAAGGGATGACTATCCTCTCTGGTCTCAGTCAATGCGACTCTGCACACCCTTCCAGTCGCCCCTTGTCTCCCTCTTCTTTCAGTGACCCTCCTGATGGACGATAGGAACCCTTTCTTTTCGTACCCGCTGTATCGCAAAGCCTCCTTCTTCACTTTGCTGCGAGTATGAACTTGCTTTGAGTCTCAGTTATACAAGTGCTATAGTGCCTTACTTTATTACGAATGAATTAACTACCTTACAGTACAGAAAACCCTTGCAGATCTTTACAAAGGGGAAAAACTGTCACAGGTCAAAAATGATTAAAAATGGCGATTTGAGAACGGGAAGGCGGTGTCTACGCGGGGAGGGGAGGGGCGGAATCGTGGTCCTAGCTGTCTTCGACGAATCCTCGCACGCAGTCGATGACGAAACGTAGTATGGTGGTAATTACCTCCTTAAGGACTTTCCTGGTCGCACGTCCAATGATGAATCCGATCTGGAGAACGTTTTGAGAAGCTAGCATAAGAAAGACAACGCATATGCCGATATGAGCCAAGTTATATAATAGATATACACAATATATTATAGATGTAGAAGCTCTTTCCCGACGAGTTAGGGCAGAGTCTCTTGAGTTACCTTTTGCTGTGTGTAGGACAGCGAATGAAGAGAGAGAACGAGAGATAGGAAGAGGCAGGACAGACAGAGAGAAAGAGAAATGAGGAGAGAAAAGAGAAAGAAAGAGAGAAAAAAGAAACCACCAGGTCCAGGACAAAATGTCCGGTCGTTTATGACCTGGTCAAAATGTCTGGAATAAATGCTCTGTCCGCCTCTCAACAAACTATCTATGCCATTTGGTGTCAATTGACAAGCTTATTTGCTTTCTTACCAGTTGTACTCTCTTACTTTTTCATATTCGTGTTTACCTCCACGGAGGAGGAGTCCTGGTCTCTCTGTCTGTTCTTTCAGACGAGATGGGAACTCGATCTCGCATGTGCACATGTGTATTTGCCAGTTTATTATTGGGATACTAAAAATGCAGATAAAAGAAACAAAATGTATGGTAAATGCGTTCAATGTTTTGTAAAAAATATACACTCTCTGTAAAGAATAATGAGGGCTTTGATGAACTTTTAGCAAAAATGGATAATATTGGTGAAAATACTGATCTCTGACCTTTCGAAGAATCTAAATTTATAATACCAACTTCAATTTCTTTAATCTTAGTAGGTAAAGTGTCTCTCATAAAGACACCTCCGAAATTCTTGATTTCTAATGAGTGTACCAATTCTACGAGATCTAGATTTGTTAATGGTTTCAGATCTTTTGAAAAGTCACAGTGTTCTGACAACAGTGAAAATGCTAAGCGAACGAGATGCCGAAAAATAACCCTGATTTCGGCAGGAACTCTCGCACGGAAAACACCGTATCCTAAGCATTTTGGCTCGTTCGCTTAACATTTAGAACACTGTGAAGTACATTTATTAAGCATTATTTTTATCTTCAGAAATGATACCACTTTCTTTTCAAAAAATCCACATCCATTTAAAAAGTGTGAAATTTTGAGTTTATAAAGCCCCCCTACGACCACTTTTTGACCATATGCTTTTTCGACATCATTGGATAGCTCTCAGTGTCCTGACAACAATGAGTTTCGACCAAACTGTAGAAAACATGAAACTTCGCCGTTGTTTAGAAAAGCTGTGCAAAGATTTCTCTCGTTTTCTGCGTCTTTTCATTCCTCTCTTGTCTCTCACAATCAATCAACCGCGCGTTAAGTAGATGTACCTAGAAATGAATGAGATGGTCGGAGGGGGCCTTTAAGCGTTATTTTTACTTCGTTTTATACCACTTTTTTAAAATACTTTTTTAAAAGAAAATCAACATTCATCGACATCCGGTGATTTTCTAAAAAGTATGAAAATGGGTATAAAAAATTGGGGATGGGCTTTGTGAAGTGGTGTGCTTGTGAGGGTGTAGACAAGAGGCGATGTTGGTGTCAGGCTTTATCTGCAGACGTTTCGGCCGTTTTCATGCCATCATCAGTGATTAATTACCTCAAACTTGGGTAAAAAAGGTTTAATTACCCAAGCCTGGCACCAACATCTCCTCTTGTCTACACCCTCACAAGCACACGACTTCACAAAGCCCATCCCCGAATCATCTGAAGCATGAGGAGTTCTCCGAGTTTATAAAAAATTGATCATAAACGCATGAAACCATTGAAAATAAGCGCTTTTTAACGTTCTGAAAATGGACTCATTTTCAATGATTTTCGAGAAAACTGTTGTAAATGAGATGATTCTTTGTCACTCCTTGGGTCTACACATTTCAATAAGACCATCGCTCATGATAAGACACTCAGGTTTATATTATTTAAAACTTAAATTTCTTGTACACGTAATTTCCCAAACATCTTTCAAACTTCATAACTAATTTGTATTCATTGAAAAAAGAAGGATACAAGGTAGGGACAGAGTTGATTACTCGGCTGAGGAATATGAAAGGGGGAGAGAAAGGGCACTCCGAAGGGAACTCGCTTCATTACACATCCGACTTGCCGAATGCAGAGATGATATCCGTGAGCGATGCATACGTTCCTAGGTGACAAGACAAATGAGCGGGAACAATTAAACATTCAAAAAATTAAAGTGGCACCTGTCGCGAATCCAATGACTGCCACACAGAGAAGAATAACATTACGGGCGATAATGCGAAGAGAAAGATCATCACGACTGTAAATATGGCATTAATAGTTCATATTTACGACAGGACGCTATCGTACCTGTAATAACACAACATTTCGATGATGGGAGGAAATACGAGCGTCAACGATGTTGAAGCAACAGATCCCACAAGAGAAATGAACAAAGCGAGATGAGGAATAAGTTCAGCTATTGCACCTTTAATGCATAATTTCGCTTTCTATTTGAATAAGAGTTTAGATTTTTACATACAGGTAAATATTACTGTAGCGAAGCGAACAAAATATATTAGAAACTCTTGTCTCGATGCAACTATCTGAAATAGGAGAAAACTCCCCACTTATACTGCACATTGAGCATGTACCTTGCGATGAATCCATTTCTCGACTCGTTCCATGGGAACATAGAATTGAAGAGGATACGAGATCATCACGCAAGACACAAACATAACTTTGATGGCCTGGTAAAACCTATAGCAATCTGATAAGAATACTACAGTATAATGTCATACGCTGTCTGGGGAAGATTCAGTGTAATTGTGTCCAACACCGCATCTCCAAAACGAAGGTAGCCAAAGAAGCCGACCTTACAAATCAATTACGTAAAGTAACGATAAGCTAACTAACAGTAGCGTAGAGAATGAGAACCAGGAAACATGATGTGTTGAGTACTCCATTAGGAGTGATAAAATGCATCGGTTCGTTCATCTGATTCTCAATCGGGAGAACCTACAACTTAGAGATAAATCAGCGAAAAGATCCGCCTACCACTGCCACTCCTTCAAATGCGAACATGACAGTTCCGAAGAAGAGAGGAAGTTGGGTTAAATTTCCGACAGCGGGGAGAGACCTATTGATAATAGGGGATCTATAGAAGGAAGTTGAATGTAGATTCACCACGAAGGGAGAGGAGCTGTGAAGAGTTCGTGGACAACAATGACTACTGCCACCATGTAGATAATGTTAGCCAGAGCAGCGAGAGGGGCTAGAGCCTGATTAAGGTACAATGAAGAGGGAAGAAGTTGGAGTGATACCTTGAGTTCACGGATAGTACAGAGAGCAAGAATAGGGAACAAGAAAAGACCTATCCACGTTGCTTGTGAAAAGTGAATAGACGACATCTGATCGAAAAACTGAAAGACTTCAATCTAAATGTTGGCAATCCCTCAATTCGAGCACCTGCTTTGTATTGTCGGCCATGAAAACGAAGTATACAGAACAAAATCCGAGCTGAGCAATGAACATGTTAGCATTTACTAGCTGCCTAAAGGACTTTTAGTAAACTGTTTGGAGCGAGGGATACTGACTTAAATAAGTATCCCTTATCTCTCAACCAGGGAGGGCCCAACTCGACAGCAGCTCTCATCACATTCGCATAATCCATTCTGTGCTGACCCTTTCTTAAATATGTAATTTTATTAATTAACGGGAGACTAAGACGTCCTGAAACCAACACAAATGCGATGTAGTGTTGTGCGAAGACTAGTTGCCGTGTACAATAGATACATATTCCACATAGCACTGGTAGAAGCGCCATTCCCAGCTGCAATATTACAAAACTATCTTAACTACTGACAGTCTGCCAAAATTATCTGTGCAGCTTACCCATAGCCCCGAATGCTTGAATGCGAGAGGAAGAGACAGCATTCCCGTGCCCATCATCACCTATGTACCTGGCATTCTCCACAGCCTATCCCTCTCTCCTAACCTTGCACATATGAGCGAGTGCTTCATCTGGAGTTATAGACTTGGAATCCTTTACTCGCGGAGCGAATAGTTCAGCCATTCGTGGAGACCTACAATAATGAAACTTTGCCATCAACATTATATACTAGGTTATATCAACTGCAACTAGGCTTAAAGCAGGTCTAACAGTACTTACCGCCGACTTCTCGCGAGAGGAAGTAATTCATTGCCGACAGAAGGAGCATACGAGGACTGCGACATTGAATTTGAAGGGAGAAGTGATTAAGGAATCGAACGAGTGCTGAATAGACAAGAAACAGATAAGGAATACACTCGCAACACCGATAACCCATTATTTATCTTTAGTCGACAGCTTTTAGCTAATACAACACGAACATATAGGGAACCGTCGTTTACAATATTTGTTACGTATTAGATACGACCCTGCCAGTATGATCATGGATTCATGCTTGCTTATTTTCACGTAAAATGGTCAAAATTACCAGGCATGTCGCGAAGATCTCTTTTAAGAGCAGGCTTGAACCAATGTTTCGAAATAGAACATCGATTCAAAATTGTAAAATTGTTAAACAGCGGTCTCCTATATTAATTTTGAGGAAGATAGGGGAGAAAATGGCAGGAGAAGGAGTGAAGTTACAACTAGAAAGAAAGAGGGGAGGACCCGTAGTTAGTATGTATCTTGCATGTGAGCAAGAGAACAGCTAGGCTGTAACAAAACTAATCAATCTCTTCACAAACAATAAGTGAGATAACTGAAAATGAATAACATAATGTATATCTATGCTTAGGACTCCGCATTCACAAATGCATTCTAACAAGGGAAGTGTCTTTAGGAACCGCGGCGTTTTGAGATGAGAGTAGGACCATTCGAAAGAGCTCAGCGAGCTGATTCAGAATATGTTTTCAGAATTTGCCCAACGTTATTTTCATTTTGCTCAATTTTTTCAAATTTGCACTAAAATGTTGATCTACCGTCATTTCAGAGAGTTTTTGGCTTTTATTAGTAAGATAGGAAAAACGTTTGGCAAATTCTAAAAAGCATATTCTGAATCAGCTCGTCGTGCTCTTTCGAATGGTCCTACTCTCATCTCAAATGGCCACGGTCGCTAAAGACACTTCCCTTGTAAACCCCATTCAAGCACAATCCTTGCGTGCTGAATGATTCAACCGAAGGGTCATCTGCTTGAAGTTGCGAATGTTTCCGATTTCTCGGAACATGGCAGACACCATGGGAGTATTGCCGTGTTCCTCTTGACTGATTACACTCCTGAATGAGAATACTCTTCACGAGAAGCAAGCAACAGACTAACCGAGTCTGAGTAGTGAAGGATTGCACGAAGAAGAAGAGAACTTCTGCCAACGAATCGATCGTTTGTCGTATAAGTTCAACTTGTACTCGTCGGAATACGATCTCAATAATAACAATTACTAGTGCTCGAGATAAGAAGATGATGAGCGATACAGACGTTGAAGAGCAATGTTCATCATCACTCTTCACTGCAACTTTATTGTGGAATAAACCGATCCGTCAGTTTCTTTCGTTCCAAAATGAGCCTAATTCTCTCACTTTTACACACTCTCTCTTCTGATATTCGGAATGATTTCCTACGGCGGATATCTTCTATCTACCGTATGATGTATTGCCCCCGTATATAAGTATAACACTTTATATACAGGATCGGAAAAGACAATAGAAGGTGGAGAAGAAGGAGTGGAAGTGGCCAAGTGGATTGAGTGGAAATGGAGAAGAGTGGAATGGAGAAGAGTGGATACGGTGGTGGAGAGTCGATTGAGTGGTCCTTGGGTTTGGTGGTTATCGATGAGAGCTCCCTTCAGTCCGCGATGGATGAAGAGAGTGAGTGGATGGAGTGTCGGGCTGCGGGGTGTCGAGAAGAGCGGGCGGGGAAGAGAAGGAAGAGAGGGACGACCAGAGAAGGTGGGAGGACGGTGGAACACTGGCGAAGTGAGCTGGAGCTCGCCTTTTATACCCGCGGCGGGGAAGGCATGCTAATGAGGGAAGAGGTGGGGAAGGCGTAGGCAAATGAAGGGAAGAGAGGGAATAGAGTGGAGGATCACGCATGCAAATGACGCAAATGAGCGTAAACAGCTCAAAGTACAACCAATTGCGTGAATGATGACAAATGGATTACGGTAGTTTAGTGGAGCGGAGTGGTTCGGTTGGTCAAATTAATGACTCGATAGTGGTAAAAGTGGTCGAAATTGGTGGTTTCGTGGCGAAATCCGCCACATTTCCCGACGAACCTTTTTATTCCACTATACCTAAAGCAAAGGACTCACTTGTACCAACTCAGCCAGCCTTCCCTCAAGTACTTTCTTGCCTCCTTCATGAGCGTGCGAATTTACTTTGAATACAGTCGTGGCGAGAAGTTGAGATGAGAGACGAACTACGTTGGGATCTTGCGAGGAGAGGAGGGCCTGATGGGAAAGTGAAGAGACGAGAAGAAGAGGGAATGGGTGGGATTACCTTGGACGAGAGGTTGACACAATGAGAGATAATACGAATGGCCCTGTCGGGGGAGACATCCACTAACTTCCACTCCTTCTTCATCATCTACAACGACAGATTGCACACGAAGACGAAGACCTTACCTGTGTCAGTAGAGGGATGTACTCTTCGGCCGCATCGCATGGAAATGACTCATCCGAATCCTTCGCCCACTCTTCCAACATCGCTGACGTCTCTTCCCGAAGACAAGCAGAAGATGACTGCGACACGCTCCCTTCCTTCTCTTCCCACCCATTCCACCCCTCCCCCCATCAATCCTACCCTCCCATCCCCTTCCCTATACTCACCAATACAAGCGTCTTCGCAAGACTACAAGCAGCAACAGGATTCAACTTCATGGCCTTAGATACGGCTTCTTTGAGATGAGGAAAGAATTGAGGGACGAGAACGGGGGGAAGGCAACTACAGGCACTTCGGTACGCATCGCACACCTTAATCACTTTCAGGGTGGGAACGGACCTGAACCCCCCCCCCCCCGGGTATCTAATCTTAGTAGGCACAGTTAATCCCACATTTCTAATGACCCCACTAAATGCTACCATATCATTCCTCCTTTTCATATCTACTATAACTTATACTTCCTCTGCAACAATCCGACTTACCCCCTCAATAAGTGTAGAAACCTTCGTTCGCAGTAGTATTCCACTAAGAACAGGAAGAGCCAGATTGAGAAGAAGAGCCACAGCCTGTCCTTCTTGAGGACCCCTTCGATTGAGAGACGAGAAGAGACATGAGAACATTCCGATCTACAGTAATGCATACACTTCGCCTACCGTAGTCATTGACTCACTTGCAAAGTCCTCCGTTCCTCCACCTTATCCCCCACAATCTCTTCGTTGACATCGGATAGATATAGTGAGAGTGGAGCTTGTAGATTATCCTGTGCTCAAGGGTACTCGCAACAAGGCAAACTTTCGTCTTACGATGATCTGCTCGGGGGGTCGAAGGGAAAGAGTGAATCCGATGCATTTGAGAGCATTCAATCGAAGTCTCCGAGCAAGTGACTCATTCTCGAATAGAGAAGAACAAGAAGACAGCAAGACATCACTGTACTTGCTCTCCTATCAATATACTTGTCACTAGATGGTTACTGTAGCCTACCGTAAGCCATTCGGGACGATCTTCGATCAACTTGAGAAGAGTCTTCAAGGCTTCATCGGTGACTCCACGGGAAGAAAGATGAGGGAGGACTAAGGATACACAAGCAACTTCTAGTTGGGAAGACTGAAAGGGGGAGAGATATAGGGGAACGGGAGAGGGTACGGTAGGGAAGAGAGAATGAGGGTACTGTAGGGGTACCTGGTCATGGGCAGAGATGAGATGGGAGAGGGAGTAGAGGAGACGCATGAGAGTACACGACACACGATCCTCTTCTTCGTTAGAAGAGGAGGTTGAGAAGTACTGAAAGGGGTTGGTGAGAAGAAGGGAAGAAGGAATATAAATACTCCCAAATAACAGTAATATGATACCTGAGAGCAGAGTTGAATGAGTTGCAGAATAGCCGGATAATCTTCAGCCGTCAAATAGTCGGCTGTCTCTTCCCAACAGTAAAGAACACTCTCTGCTCTTGAACACAACATTGGCCTCGACTACGGTAAGTGCCCCCTCAACTGCCCAACAAAAATGAGTACCGGTTGATATTGGCAGCCTCGAAGGATACTTGTAGTTGTTGATTGAGGAAGAAGAGGGTTTGAGTGCCGAGCAGCATGAATGCATTCGTCGACGATTCACTCCTGTTCCGTCGATATCTGAGATGAGATCAACTTGCAAGACATTCCCTCAACAAGTCCTCTACCCCTCAAACATCTCTCGTTCTTCTTCACTCATTTCCTTCCATTCGTTAACCGATGGATACGTCAACTTATCGATAGCATTGGCCAGAAGTGAAGCATACGTGTCTTTGACCGCATCGACCAACTCAACAGACTACCGTAATCCCAATACTACCGTAATATTGCTTACTTTATTCGCCTTGTCATTCCCTGCTCTCATCGTACATAACTCTTCTCTTATCCGTGTCCACAGAATATACGGACACTCTGATACCAATTCATCCGTTGGGTATCGACCTGCGATGAAGAGAAGATCAATAATCCAAGGAAAGGGCAATCTAACCGGGACAAGAAGAGAGTTGAGCGAAGAAATGAATGAGTTTGACGAGAAGAGAGGGATTTTCGGAGGAGAGAGAGAGGTTGAGGAGGACTGGGACCACCCCCTCTACTAGGGAAGAAGCAGCAGATGACAGAGATACCACTTCCTCCGATTCCGCACTCTCTGACAACTCACGGAACACCTTCTGAAGAGGAAGGGTACGGTAGGATGGAGGGACGGAGGGGGTACGGTATACTATGGAAGGATACGATAGGAGATTAGTATAATACGTGTGCAGGGACCCCCAAGTATGGATAATAGGCCAAATTATTTTGAGCATCTAAGCTTGGCAGGGTCAAATTTGAGTAAAACTTTCAATTAGTAGGCTCGATAATATTACGTACGTGGTAAGACTGTATTTGAAGATATCACAGGGAAAGTTGCCCACATACGATAAGCATAGGATACGGTATTGAGGACTAACCTCGGAGAGTACTGTAGCTATATACTCAAGGACATCGTGTACTAACTGCTCTTCGTTTATTAATTCTTCGTTTGCTCCGAGAATCGAAAGAAGATTAGTGAGAGCCGTTCTGAAGAGGAGAACATAAACGGGCAAGCTGTTGTCTTACACCACCAAGAGAGCTAAAAGAACCATACTAGCCAGCCTTTTGCTTGACCCCCGCGTGCGGAAGTGACCCATTGCTAGAATATTGGCCATGAATGGAAAGGGACGAACGAGTCATTGGAGACAGCCCCGAATACATGGGACACGAGGGGAGTCCACTGACGGAGATCACTACCAGGAAGACGAAGCCATTGCTCCACGCACTCAACTGCCGCGTTGAGGAGGGAAGGGGCCGAGTCGAGAGACCACAACACTGTCCATACGATACGGATCATGTCCTGAAGGGTTACAGTCATTCATCTCCCCCCGGCCCCTCCACCCTCCATCCCCCCTCGACCCACTCACCTCACTCACTCGATGCAGCTCCGTCTTCAACGCTCCTCTTCTAGTCAAAGGCATGTGCACATTCGTGAACTCCGCCGGGAGTTCTGCCAATACTCTGAGAAAGCCCATTAAACATTCCGTCGGATAACAAACCTCAAGAGCAATTCAGTGCAGTCCGACCATACAAGAGTGAGATCTTGTACGGGAGAAGACCAGACATCGGGCATTGAATAGAGGGCGAGGAGGGCGAGGGACGACGACAACTTATTGATTAGCTTCTGGTTCTGAGCACTCGCTCCCCGGGTGAGCAGATCGATGAGGAGTTGCTTGAGGGACTCCAACTGAAGAATCTCCCTCCATTACCCCTCCCCCTCTTATCCCTACCAATTCCGGCCTTTCAATGATGTCCTCCCAACGCTGTCGAATGAGATCATAGAGTGAAATGGCTCCGAAGTACTGTACACAAGAAGAGTGAGAGGGACACAGCAGGATAATACATGCGCTTATTGTATCCTCTGTTGTGTGGGCTGAATCATGCATATTCTACTCATGATACAGTAACCTCCTGTAGTTATCACTCTCAACAACTACTGTACAAATTAGATTACTAATCTGGGCGATTTGGAAGTACTGACGGATTCAAGTAATCTACAGTACGTATATCAAATTGTAATTAACTCTGTGCCTACATTTATTGAAGCTGCACAGGTATCCATCAAGTACGGCCCTTCTCGTCTCATCCGAAGTCGAGTAAAACTCTTCGATTGCACTCACAAGAACAGTCGCATCCACTGCCATCTCATCGGCTGCAAGAAACACAAATGAAGAGAGCGGAGGAGAGAGAACATGCAAATTCGAGAGACGCAGAGCCATGGCAATTTCAAAAGCGGATTGGTAAACCGTCGTGCTACGGGGATTACGGTATCATAGGGAAGGATTACCCGTTGATTGAGAGGATCGAGTGCTTTAAATACATTTATTATCTATAACTGACAACAGACAACGTAACAAAACATAACCGTCACAAGATATGTGAGAACCTATGAGATGCGAACAGTGGACATTTCGGTAGGAATGAGTTGTCGCCTAAGAGCACTTCTCAATTCTTCATAAGCGAGAGAAGCCTGTAATCGGACGGTGTCGTCCTCTTCTCCTTCCATACATCTTCGAAGAAGACGGGTCAGTTCAGTCACATACTCCGAAAGTTCCTTAATAATTTAATTAATCAAGATACTCGTTATTTTCAACACTACGGTTGCTTACTTCAGTTTGCCAACTTTGAGGCTCGCTTATCTAAAATATTTTTTTGCTATCATAGCATGGCTTAAATTCCTATTGAATTTTCCCTCCCCGCTCATTCCTACTGAATTCAATTAAACCTCTCACCTCGAATACATTGTCCCCAGTTCCCCGCAAAAGAAGAAGGAGAAGAGTAACAGCCGATCTACGAACGAGAGGATCCGAGTCGAATTGGAGAAGTCCCTTGATGGTAGACAACAACTGAAGGGAGGAAAGGGAGAAGGCGGCGGGAATGGAACAAACCGTCGACATGTAGACAGCGACTCCTTTGCCTTCTGTGGTGGAGAGAAGAGAAGAGAGAAGAGATAGAGAAGAGGCTCGAAGGAGGGGATCGTGTTGGTTCATTAGGGAGAGGATGGGAGGGAGACAGCGAGAGAGGTACGATGGGGCACTACAACCTGCACGAACACGGGAATACACCGGAATACGAAGCGTATGCTACCCAAGAGAGAGAAGACCTTCGAGATAGCCTCAGCCAGTTGTACGCGAATGATGATCTCTCGCTCAGTCGACCCCAAGTTACACAAGAGATCAACCAGTGAATCTACCTATAGCGAATACTTTCTAAACACTCCACACAATTACCGTATACCTTCTCAGTTCGATTGAGCGTTGCTTGGGTCAAACAGTTGATAGCTGACATATAGACATACGAGTCTTCATCATTCAGACATTCTGCAATAAGCACCTTCGCCACCTCCTACAGCACCCCTAATCTCCAACCGTCCAAAGTACCCATTCTACAGTAATCTCCAACTCTTTAAAATACCCATCCTACAGTAATCCGCTCGACCCACCGATAATCTTATCATATCCCCCTTCATCAAACACAAATCGTTCCGCATTCTCGTCTTTTCTTCGTAATTTCTTCTCAATTTCTAGAAGACAATGTCCCCTTTCATGTGGTAATCCATCATTAATTCCACTGGTTAATTCCCTCCAAATCGCTTCTCTTAAATGTCATTTTCATTCAACAAAATGATTTCACTTACGGATCGTTACACTTGTTCCTCGCATTCGAAAAGTTTTCTTTCATCGTCATTTCAACATTTCCAAAACTACTTGCAAAGCTCGAAATCTGTTCGATAATCTAAAAGCAATCTTTATCAAGCCGATAAAATTAGAGGCAAACCTGGTTCATATCATTCCATTCGGAAGGAATCTTCAAGAGACTATTCCACTTATCTACTACTCTATTCGCTCCTTTTGAAAGTTCGCTCATTTTTGCCTCATGATCCTAAAATTGAAGGAATGACTTTAATACAAAGATAATAGATATTGATAGGTGTACTGGTGACTGGATGAGAAGGGAAAGAGGAGCGGCGACTGAGAGAATTTGAGAGATGAGACGAGAAGAGGAAAGAGTGAGAGAACGGCGGTCGAGGGAGGGGGAGGGAAGGGCTATGTCCAGGGAACCTCAATTTAACATCTTACAATATTGTTACATTTTTTTGCTAGTAAAGGCTAGCGTTGTGCTTCTAACACAACTGAGTGTACAACAGTGTACGGTACCCCTCGTGAGAGATAGAAAGGGTGACAGATGGATGGAAACTCACTCGTCGCCTCTTGATACGACTTCTCCTCTTCGATTGATACGCAAAGACCATTCATAACGAGCTGAAAGAGTAGAATAAGAGGATGAGAAGAGGGAAGAGAAGGGGGAAAGAGAAGGAGAAGAAACCTGGAGAAGATCGAAGAGGCGAGAGAGAAATTGGATAGAAGGGTAACAGGATTGGAGGAAGGATTCGAAGGAGATCTCCGCTATCAGATGGCAGTGCATAGACGGTTTGATGGTGTCTGAAGGGGGAAACGGAACTATTATGACTCATGGGTGATATCAAGACTACCAATTGAAATTTTCTTGGAAATATGAGCATATCAAAAGTAAGGTTTCGAAAGAATCTAAGTGATACTTTGTCACCTTCCGATCGGTGACCGCGTATGATTCGATCAACTAATCCAACAGACCAACCTCCATCCTTTCTCTCCGATCCCTCCTTTTCTCTCCATTCCTCTCCCCTTGTACCCCACCATCTTTTAATACTTTCACATAACAATTCGAATACAACCTCTTCTCTCTTCTCTCCCTGAAATAATACAACTGTGCAAAGAGCTATTTCATAGGAACTCAAGAAAGACAACCTGGAAACAGTTGAGGAAAGCATGGACACGAGAAGGGGAAGAAGAAGACTCCGAGGAGGGTATGGGATAAGGGGAGTACCCGGAGTAGACACTTGTTGCTACTTCACTCTCTTCCCCTACCATCTAAAAATTGT
>LS926623.1:481836-513340 GCA_900490955.1 Micoletzkya japonica
TCGAACCACTGTTATTGTGAAATGAATAAAAATAACCACGAAAAACGTTAAACATCTGTACTTAGTGAGAATGAGATAGCTAGCGGCCGGAACGTACCGCCATAACATGAGTCTGACACAACGAACTCAAAGTGACCCAGAGCAACATCGCGCAGTCGTCATTGGCGATGTACGAACTATTTTAATACTATAATATCGACATATTCACTATTCCCCTACCCAATCGTCCCTATTTACTACTTACTATCATGTGATAATTACTACTTACTATCATGTGATAAGTCCTGTCTGTACGTATGTGTGTTTGTGTGTGTGTGTGTGTGTGTGTGTGTGTGTGTGTGTGTGTGTGTGTGTGTGTGTGTGTGTGTGTCCTTCCGCGAATTTTGTGACCGGCATAACTCATTGTTCGTTGAAGATATCGTAAAAAGTTCAAAAGTGACTACTATTATATTTTGAATATCTCGAACACATTTTTGTCCGATTATCGATTTTGAGAAAATTTTCAAAAACGCTCAAACTTTGCCAGAACGCGTTTTAGAGCACGGGGATCATTTTTGGAAAAATTACCTTATAAAAAAACTTAGAAAAATTTTGGCCTCCGGGCACCCCCCCCCCCATGCGCGCACGGAAGCGCTATGCCCCGACCCTCCTAATACTGGAATACTTCTTTGATCGGAATGCAAGTCATACGTGGGCACCGACCCGAAATATGGGTGGTAGGCCCAAATTTCTTCGGAATTTTACTTTCGTAGGCCTATATTTTCTATAAAACTTCAATTGGTAGGCCTGATTTCGCACACTGGTAGGCCCGTTTTTAAAATTATTGCGAGGAAGGTTGCCCACGTACGATGCATGTGAAGGGTTGGTATGGCGGTTAGTGGCCTTGTCTAACAAGCGGATGCTCGCAGGTTCGGATCCCGTTGGGGTCAAGTTTTTTTGCTGATTTTGCGCGACTGCGGGGAAACCTTTTTTCCCATAATATCGTGATATCTGACCTATAAAACGCTTTGGTTAGTAATTTTTAAACAAATTAAACACTATGACTGGCTTTTTGTGGGTACTGTTTAGAAAACAGCGATAGGAAAACTACTGCGTCAGATATGTTTCACTTGGGATGCCGCCACTTCCGCACACGGCATTTCGGGCTCATCGAAAACCAATAAAAACAGTCCATATGTGTCTCTTGGTACGAATTACAAAGCCACTGCAACATAGACGGGCAGGGTTTGCGGGTTGGCTACTGCAGTGGCCCTCACATGCGCAAAGGTTGAAAATTTTAGCGGACCAAACGTATCCATTAAGATTGTGCGGAAGTCATTTTCTGCGGAAATGTCTGCACCCCGTTTCGCATACATCGTTCTGAAAAGTTTAATAAAGAGGGGGAGGGTAACTAGCCGCAGACCCCTGCAAAGGTTCACAGGTTTCTACGTGTAGAAACGACGAACGTAGTTGGTTACGGTACACTACTTTGTAGAAAACTTCATTCCACATAACCTCTTTTCTCAGAAATATACGGGAATGTCCGTTGTGATTCCAAATATAGTGGGATAAACTGATAATGTATTTGTACTGTTGGACCAATACGCCTGCCTAATAAATGCTTAGGCGGTTCACGAAGCGTGCCGCGGGAGCTCTGCGTTGTGTTCAGGAGCGAAGCTCCTGGACCACATAAGCAGAGCGACCGCGGCACGCCTCGTGGGCCGCCGGGTACCGCGTAGTTATACAAGTTAATAAACATAAAATTAAGGTACCGTAATCCGGGCATCCCTAGTGTTCTTGTCCCTTTTCCAGTCCAATTGAATGGATGCATTCCTTTCGAGTGACGTCATCATCAAGTCATACTAAACCATTGCATTCCTGCATCGCTCTACTTCCCTTACCTTGTTCATCTGCATCATGCCACTTTCTATCACTCTTCTCATGTCCCTATACACGTCTTCTGCCCACTTTTCCTTATTCGCCTTTGCTTCTTCGAATGAATCGGAATAAAGAAGATCAATCATAGAGACGACAATCTAAAGAGGAAAGGAAATGGGATATACGAAGGGAGAAATGAGTACCGGAGGGAAACGAGAAGATTCGATGATGGTATTGCAGGGGAAGAGAGGGTCTTGAGTGAGGGAGGAGAGGAGGGAAAGGGAATGGGAGAAAGACGAGGAACTGCTATCTTCACCTTTCCATAGTGACTCAAATTAGCTTTCGGTTATGAAAAGCTTCTAAATCTATCAGTCAGGACGTCCGTAACCCTTTTCAGTACAGCTTATTATAATGAAATTAATCTTTCAATTTGGACTTGTACTATTCATTACACGAATACTCGTCCTATCGCAACCTTTACAATTCAACCATACACGCCATACAGTAATCCATACAGTAATCCTCCCAACTCACCTCCCATGGAGAGAATATATCATTGAGTATCAATGTCTCAGTTTGCAATGGATTCTTCTTGTAGCGAGCATCAATGAAAAGACTGAAGAGACGAGGACCACAAGTAATTGAAGAATTGCGGGACTGAAACATAACTGAAGAGAGAAAAGAGGAGAAGGGACTTACAAGGGAGAGTTGGGTTAACTGAGGGATAAGTGATTGGAAGTAGATGGAAGGGGGGATATGACGAGGGGGGAGGGAGAGTTGGAGGGAAAGAGATTGGAGAAAGGAGGAAGAGGAGAGGACACTCTCAGGAGATGAAGCTGAAGAGGATAGGGGTAAGGCGAGGGGGGGGAGAGAGATACATAGACTGCTGCATGCCACGAGCAGATTGAACACTCCTCGAGGCTTGATCAACTCTTTCGTCATTCGCATACCAATCGATTCCTTCAATAATAGTAATGCTATTATTGGAGGAAAAGGAACGTTGGGAAATCTTTGCAGCGCACTCCGCTAAATACAGTGAAACTCTCTTGGCAAAATGCCAGCTTAGGCTAATGCCCGGCTCCGGCTGAAGTTATACGGTGGTTAGCGGAAAGAAATGCGCAGCTCTCTCTCAACGTTCGTTTTCCTCCAATAATATCCTTAAAGATAGCGCAAGATGGGATAAGATACATACGTAGAACCAAGCTGTTTCCTCTTTCGACTGAGAGGAAAGTCGTTGTTTCGAGAGAAGAGTGAGTTCGGATAGAAGAATACTCTGCGGTACAGTAGAGAGAAGCAGCTCAACCGACTCGTCGAGAGTAGTCTCATTCATTCTTCTCAACTGAAACTTTTGCCCACCTCTTCTCCCTTCTCTTTCCCTCACCTCTTCACTAGTTGTGATCACATCTGCCAGATGTTTATTGACTATACATTCTTTCATCTGATACGAAACGGACGAAATATCGAGAAGCGCCTTGATTCCCTCTACCAACTGAATATCATACCGTCATCACCTCTACTAACTTCTCCCACCTTCCTTTTCCTTATTATTCCATCTCTTACGGGCTCCCAGCGTTTGATCACTTTCGACCGATATTGCACGGGAATTCCGACTCCTAGAAAAGCAAAACTGTATAGATATAAGAGAGAATCAATTCCAAAAGAGCTTAGCTTGCGTGGGTAATGTTTGCCGACCACAATTTTATTTAAATTAAAGCATATGAGTTGAGGCATTCATATGCCTGTTAAAGGGAGGAAGTAGCCTTTAACCAAAACTTTTAAAATTCGATGAAAATTCTCATAAGGTTTCAAAATGTGAGGAAAAAACACAGTGGCAATAAAAAAATCGAAGAAAAAACTTGAAAATCGCATGATTTATTTTTTCGTTTTTTTCATATAAGCTTCAGTTGAAAATCACTTCCATGTCCCTTTAATGAGATGTCTCGTATATTGTAATGCCTACTAAGTTAAGTTTCTGACGAGCTCAGAAAATTGGGGTCTAGCCATACGTAGGGATTAGTAGGTACGAAATTAACCTGGTGAAATATAAGGAATAATGGCCACTAGACAGAAGAGCTGTAGAGATTTGCTGAGAGTCGCTGTTTCTCCGATTGAAAAGTCTGCCCGGTCATCCTGTAATGTTCGTTAAATGCAACATAAATGACCACAGTAAAAGCCAACATTTGAATAGTTACTCTATGTTACAACTTTATTTATGATAAACACGCAGAGACTCACAGTATCTTCCTCACAGTCCCTTCTCGATTGTAAGAACGACGTTAGCTGCAATTAAGAAAGATATATGGTAATAGGATGGTACAAACCTTAGCATACAAGAATGCTATAAGTGATGCACATTTCATCCTCACATCTTCACTTTGACTTTCATTTGAAGAGGACGCACAATGCAAAAGTGAATTCTCGAATTCACTTTTCATCCTGAGAATACTGTTATTATTGGAGGAAAACGAACGTTGAGAGAGAGCTGCGCATTTCTTTCCGCTAACCACCGTAAAACTTCAGCCGGAGCCGGGCATTAGCCTAAGCTGGCATTTTGCCAAGAGAGTTTCACTGTATTTAGCGGAGTGCGCTGCAAAGATTTCCCAACGTTCCTTTTCCTCCAATAATACCAATGCATATTACAGTATACACGGAAAAAAAGAAACTAACGATGTATATGAATCTAGTGCAGAACATCCCTCTTCCCAACATGCAGAGATAATGTCGCCATTCGCAATATGCTTCAGATTGACTAAAACCAACCAATAATTCAGTCCACTTCGTCCCATAAACTAACCTGTCTTTGGTTCTGTTTCACACATGCACTTCAGTATCGCAAATACATTGTCCTTCTCCATCGGACCATAAAATTCTTATAATCATTTGATAGCAGGAAATAGTTTCATAATTAGATAACGAGCTATGCTTCTAGATCAATCTAGTCCTCAAAAAAGTTAAAAATTCGTTGAAAATAAAGAAATGAACAAAGTGTGAAAAAAACAGAAATAGGTTGTGTATACGATTCCCCATCTGCAATTCAGCTTTCTTTGTTTTACTGTACGGTAAGCAGTTTGTCAGGTCAGAATCGTGATTATGAAATGTAAGGAGGTGAAATGACGTGTTAGAATGAAAACTTGATTATGGTTTTTACGCTTAAGAATAATGACTGCTATGAAAATTAAAGCGAAATGTATCTTCTGAGCTATAAAAACGCATACTTCTATCTTCTTGTTCCAAATAAATGTTGTGACCAAACGAAATTGGATCCCAGTAGATTACGGTAGTTTGTTGTGAAACTCCTTTTACAGCTTGTTAGGTTTAATTTTGTTTTATTTCTTTTTCTTTTTAAATGATAAGTGCACAAATGAATAGAGAATTATGCCTCTTATAGCCAAGGAGCCATCTCGAAGAGTTGTTTTGAAACACTCCTAATGCTGTAGGTTTTGCGATTGGGCGAACATTACATCAGTCTCTCTCGCTCTTACACAACTTCGGTCTCTACGAGTGTATAACCGTTATAAGAGCTTGTTTATTTTCCATTTCAATAGCCTGTTTTATCTTAGCTTTTCAGTTGTCGAAATGAGCGACGCCGTAGAGGGAGAGAAGAAGCTGTCTAAGAAGGAGCTGAACAAGTTGGCGAAGCAAGCCAAGAAGGCCGAGGCCAAGTCTGCTGCAGTGAGTTGGGCGGGGACATGGGAACAGCAGGGCTTACATAGTTTGGGGAGCGACCAAGTGGAAGCGTCTATCATATGTCGACTTCCCCCTCACAACGTCCTGCTGCGTAGAATAGATTCGTATACAAATTAAGAGAGTGGAAGCCAGAGAGCATGGAAATTGGAGAGACGCAGAGACATTCGCAATTTCGGAACGCGGACTGGTAAAACGTCGTGCCCCTTAGGCATTGTTAATGTCAATAAGACCTGCTTTTCCTATGTCAACCAACAGTTTTGACCTAATATAAATGGCAAATAAGTTAGAGTGTGCAGTGTCACATCTCATAACATTTTTATGAGAACCCTAGTCCGAAATCTTCCACACTGAAAGAATAGTTATTAAGTCGCATCTTATATTTTCTGTTTGTCGAGATATCTCAATTTTATTCCACAGTGTGATTTCACACTCGCTCATCTTGAAATAAGCCACTAACTAGTAGTGGGCTGTGACATTTTCACTGCCATTCACACAGCGACAATTCATTTGTCATCATCCGAGTCATAAATGGCTGACATCCCTAATGATAAGTCAACCTGATGACATGAAGTGGAGAGAAAAAAAGAGTGTCCAAGTGTCAAATGATATTAGTCCTTTAGCAAGAAGCGAAGGCTGCAGAAGCTGGTCAAGAACAGGAAAATGAAGTGGACGTATCGGAGGGTACGATTGTATCAAGATTCCCCTTTAATCATTGATCTTTAGGCAAATATGGTAGTTACGGACTAGTACAGTCGACAGAAGAGAACACGAAGGAGTTCACGGACATCTCACAGCTTACTCCTGAACTCGATGGAAGGGAGGTGAGTTGAATAATGATTATCGTTGCCATCATGTTGACAATAGTAGTACGCAGGATACATAATTGCTCATTGGAATGGGTTAAGGTGTGGGTTCGTGTTCGAGTTCACAACACACGTGCTACTGGAAAAGCTGCTTTCCTCGTTCTTAGACAGAGGGTCCATACTGCACAGGTATGGAGTATATAGGACTACGGTAGGAGGAAGGGGTTACGGTATGGAAGAGGGTTACGGTAGAGAGATGATGATTCAGCTTATTCTATTCGCTGGCGAGAAGATATCAAAGAGCATGATCAAGTTCGTCGGATCCATCTCAAAGGTTTGAAGGGTTTGGACGAGGAGGAGAGTAATAGTTAAGGAGTCAATTGTTGATGTTCATGGAATAGTAAAGAAGGTTGAAGGAAAGGGAGTGGAGTCGTGCACTCAGAAATTCGCTGAGATTCATGCTGATCAGGTATACATCGGTATATTTATTGTTAGTTTCATGGGTTAAGAAAGGATACAAAACTAGCTGAAATGCTGTTAAGTAAGTGGTGATATTTACAAGAACTTATCAATTGGTAGTTGTGCTAACTAAAGATTTTGTATGCTGGTGAGTCTATTTCCCGAAATATGATGGGGAGGGTTGTCCCTGTAATTGATTGATGTGTACAGGTGTGGGTGGTCTCGTCCGCTTCGAGACTTCCCCTCCAAATAGAAGATGCTGCCCGTTGTGAGAAGGACGACACGGGACTGTCCACTGTCAATCTGGACACGAGATTGGATAATCGGTGGGCCTTTCTTCTTCCTACTCATACTACTGACAATGAAGCAAGTTTGTCTAGGGAAATTGAAATGATCATTCTCATCTTAAGCGAAAATAGGATTGTTAAGTATCCTCGACCTTCGTACCCCCACTTCTCAAGCAATCTTCGCTATCCAAGCAGGAGTTTGTCGGTTCTTCCGCGAATCATGTAAGTGACCCAGCGGATGACCGAGTGCTCCCTCTTCTTTCCCTTTAAGTGTCCTCTCGTGGATTCACTGAGATCCACACTCCGAAGATTATCTCTGCTGCGAGTGAAGGAGGCGCCAATGTGTTCAAGGTAGTTTGGTTATGGTAAGCATGGGCACACCTGGTACTTTGAGGTGTCGTACTTCAAAGGATCTGCTTATCTCGCCCAGTCACCTCAACTCTACAAGCAAATGGCTATCGCTGGCGACTTCGATAAGGTACACTTTACATCTTAAAAGCATGCACCGTCAGCCGTTCGGTTTGGAGAAACTGGCAGAGTTCCTAAATATGACCCCGGTTTGCGTGGAAGAATGATGTGACACTGCAGGTGTTCACAATAGGGTCAGTCTTCCGAGCAGAGGACTCGAATACTCACCGGCACATGACTGAATTCGTCGGGTTGGATATCGAGATGGCCTTCAAATTCCATTACCACGAAGTACTGACGACTATCGGGGAAATGCTCATTTCCATCTTCAAGGGGTTGCAAGTGAGTTCTCTCGACTGTTCCCCTGCACGTGTCCTTCAGAAGGAGTATTCGACTGAGATCGCAGCAGTCAATCAACAGTATCCCGCTGAACCCTTCACTTTCTGTGAACCCGCTCTCGTTCTCAAGTTCGTCATCTTTGATATCAAGTGGAAGGGTAATTGACAGGTTCCCCGAGGCTTTGCAAATGTTGCGTGCGGACGGAGTGGAAATAGGGGACGAAGATGACTTGTCAACCCCCGTCGAGAAACAGTTGGGAAGACTCGTCAAAGCCAAGTACAACACTGACTTCTATATACTCGACAAGGTCGCACTCTACTTTCTTTCTATTCTTACCGTATCGTCTCATACTATATATAAAGTATACTTACAGTACCCTCTGGCAGTTCGTCCCTTCTATACAATGCCTGATCCTAAGGACAAACGCTACTCGAACAGCTACGATATGTTCATGAGAGGTGGCTACAACTGGCTGAAAGATGGGAATGTTTCATTTGAGGAGAGGAGATTCTGTCGGGAGCTCAGCGTATTCATGACCCTGTCTTCCTTGCCGAGAGGGCCACTCATCACGGAATCAATCTAGAGACCATTCAGGTATCAACAGCAAATACTTCAACACGTGTCTTTCAACCACCATTTTCTTTTGTCATCGAACATAAGTCTGTCAACAAAGGTTTATACGTGCCATTTCAGTCATACATTGACTCTTTCAAGTACGGATGCCCCCCTCACGCGGGAGGTGGAATCGGTAAGTATCCCCCCTCCCCCTACCCTATCCCCTCTCAATTCCCAATATCAGGAATGGAACGTGTGACGATGTTGTTCCTCGGCCTGCACAACATTCGTCTCGCTTCTCTCTTCCCTCGTGACCCCAAGAGACTCACTCCTTGATTGTTGTCCTTATTGCTTAATCTATTCGAGAGTAAACTTGTTTTATCGTTTGCAGTAGTCACTCGGACACATTGACGTTCTTATCCGAGATGAAAGGGGTGAGATAAGATCAATACGGCATAGGAGGTCTGAAGGGAAGGCCAAGGTCGGTAGATAGTCCCGTGGGTGAGTGTGTCTGTAGGGTGTCTTCCCATTCCCTCTCCTGCAATCATAAGCTCTTCTGCCTTGTATCCCTTCCATCTTAAAGGAGTCCAATCTAGTCTCGGATCAACCGCTCGTCCCGTTAGTTTCCCTTCCCTGCTATCCCTTTTCCCTCCCTCCCCTACTTCCATTCTTTCCCAGTGTTCCCATTACATTCCATTCTCGACTGTTTTCGTTCCTTTCCCTTCTCATATCACTCGATATTTGCCTCTTCTCTTCTTCTCCTTTCACTTCAATTCCTCTCAACTTCTCAATAAGACCCTTCATTCCCTCAGAGAAGTGTCCATTCGAGGAGTAAGCAGTAGAATGCTCGAGGAGCACACAACCTGTTCCCCTTCCCCATCTCTATCTTTCCCTCTCTCCCTCTCACCCCTCTCTCACCTTTCCCTTTCGTCCCTTGCAATTTAGCCATCGATCTGTAACAGTTCGCATGATATTGTGAGTACTGCAGTATAGTTTGATTGTCTCTCTGATCCCCTGTATTGATCACCTTCTACGTATTCCTCTTCTACCGTACCCCCGCCCCCCTGATCTCTCATCTCCCTCTCCTCTTCCCTTGTAGATAGATGGTTGTTCCCCTCTGTCGTTGTCGTGTCTTATACATCGGAACTGCAGTTCCGATAGTGACAAAGGATGGACTGCAGGTAGGGGATATTAGTGATGGGGGAGGGACCCTACTGTTCAGGGAATACAGCAACCCCTTCGAGAGAGGTATCCTGTGGAGGACACCCCCGAGACGAGGGGCATAGACACGTGGTAAGAGATTACCATCCTTTTGTCTCTTCTTGAGAGCAATACTGAGCAACCCTGTACCAGGTTGTCAGTATGGTCGAATGGAGTACTCATCGAATACGTAGAAGGCGAGAAGAAGAGTGAGACTGCCTTCTTCCCCATTAACACTCTCCACTATTGTGCTGCTGTTCGCTATGTCAATGTGACGGGATTCTCAGTAGAAGGTTCGTCTTCCCTTCATTCCCTTCATTTCCTTGTCCTCCCCGATCTCCTCTTCTCTTCCCTCATGTCCATTCTCCTCCTTCCCTCAGGAGGAGGTGAACGATTCCTTCCCCTGGATTCTCCCTTCGCCAACATTCCCAACTCTCCTCATCCTCCAATCTTCGCAGCGATCTTCCGTAGAACTACAGGAGTGAAGGTGGAAGGGAGTCCCTCCCTCGACCCTTCAATCCTCCTCTTCAGGTACTCGAATGCCATGGTTTCATCTGCACGAATTCGAAGGCGGCCAACGCACTCGTTCGTTGTTGTTTCCATGCATACGCAGACAGCATCTACTTGCAATTGGACGAGAAGATTCCCGGATTGAAGGTAAGAGAAAAAGAGAGAAGAGAAGGAGGTGAAGTGTACCCTTAGGCTATCAAGGGCAAGGACGGAGAAGAAGAATCGAGGGAAAAGGAACTGAGTTTGGAGGCGAGTCCGAGGAGTGACAGACAGTTGTCTGAAGGGGAAACGAACGATCCTCCGAGAGAGGTAAGAGGGAAGGGGATAAGGAAGATAAGGGAGATTGCAGGAGATGAGGAGGAATCATTGGGAGTGGAGACAACAGGCAGGAGACTACGAAACTGCTTCCATCTCTTCATCCCTTGGAGACAAGAAGGGACCGAGGAAGACTGCTTCTGAGAATGGTGAGTTGGAGGGGAGACGGAGGGAAGAGGAAGAGAAGAGAAGGAAGGCTTGAGGACGACACGGAACCCTCGTTCCCTTCCACGAGGGAAGACGACGATTCGGATCGGAGGCCGATCTTCCATTGACTGATGATGAAGAGGAACGAGTACGGTAAGTGGAGAGGGAGACGAGGGGGGAAGGAAGCATTGCAGTGGGCGACACGTGGGAGAGGGAGGCCCCTTGATGCCTCCTCCCTTCTTCATGCCACCCCCTCCCCATCTCCTCCCTCCGGGTATCTCTTCTTCGTCTTCCCCCGTTACTCCTCCTAGGTGTCCCTCCAGGAATGATCATGTTCCCTCCTCCTCCACACCTTCTTCCCCCTCACTCTCGTCACCCCCACCACCCTCCCATGCCCCCTCCTCCCTTCTTCGGTCAGTCGTCCCTTCTTCCCGTATCCTTCCTTCTCTCCAGGTCGCCTTCCTCCAGGAATGCCCTTCCCCCCTCCTCCCCCAATGGGTGCCTTTCCTCCTCCTTTCCCTCCTCGTTCCTTCCCTCAAGCGGATAATGGTAAGCATCTTGTGCATGCTTCAGTCAACTTCTTCTCACAGGACCAATCGTCACTGGACCGGAGAGTGTGTATGGAGGGACTCTGAGGGGAAGAGCATTCGATAACAGGTATTCACGAGCCATGTAGTACACCGCGAGTCTCATTCACGATGACAGAGTAGACACGATAACTGACGCAACTCTTTCATTGATAAAAGTTGAAGACGAGAAGAGAAGGCTCGTTCAGCTACAATACTCATCAAACATCGAGAACGTCGTTGAATGGAGGGGACACGATGAGAAGAGAACGAGGAGATGAAGTGAGAAGGAGAAGGGAAGGGAAGGAAGGAGACGTTGAGGGGGACGACAGATCGAGTTCGGTATGGAACAAGTTCGAGGAGGGGATCTATCGGAAGCCCCATCTGAACGAGAAGGCATTCTCTAATACTTTGTCGATGGAGAGTAGAACGAAGGATGGGTAAGTGGAAGGAGGAGAAGAGGAGACCAAGGAGTACTGTAGGGACTACGACACTCTTCGAAGCACCACTATTCGAACAGTCGAGACTGAGGTAATAGTTAGCTGATTGATCATTGTCATGTGTTGTCTTAGATAATCCGCCCCGATTCTCCTCCAGTTGATTACGATGCAGTAGATGGAGCAAGGAAGAGAGCCAATGGCAATGCGTAAGTTGTCCCCTTTATATTGAGGGAGAAGTCTTATTTGAAGGAGAAGAGAAACGTCTGCTTGCTGATTCTTCCTTTTCTTTCTTTGTATTCCATCCGTTTACTCCCATGCACACTATTCTACATACCATTTCATTTCTTTTATTCCATTCAACATTCTGTGAAACAAACACTCGAAATGTTACTCTTTCCATTTCTTTGTCTATCTTGCCTTATGTTCATTTGATGAGTATCGCTATCTTAGTCTTCCTTAGTTTCCAAAGTAATAAATAGTTCAAGATTGCTAGAGGCTAGTCAAGTTACAGAGAGAAGGTTCAGATCCGCTTGGAAATAATGTCCAAAAATATGACCATATTTAATACCGTACAAAGGATGGATTGGGAACGAGTAGAAACAAGCATAATACTTTCATAATCAATTATGTACTCATTAAAAAGCATACATTATTATTCAACATTAAAATGTCAAGAAAAAGAAATCATGTCCCCTACTAGGGAAAATTAATAAAGGCCTAATAACCATAATCTCTATAGCTTCTATGTGATACAAATCTCGTCGTATTGCTTACACTACTCGATCAGTCGATAAAAGCAAGTGAAGATTGTGAGAGATGCGGGGACACAGGCACAACTCCAATGGACACTCCTCCCGCGTGGTCACTTAACCAATACGTAAATAATAAATTACCGTACTCTTACCGTAACGAGGGACACAGGTTCCATGTGTCAGTGTCTGGATCATACATTTCACACGAGGAGAGATTATTCAGGCCATCGAAGCTGAGATGAGATAGAGGGAAGGGAAGAGTTGGAAGCAGGGTGTGCATTTTCGGTTTTCCGGCCTTTTTCGGAAAATTTCATTTTCCGATTTTTTTTCCGGAAAACTTGAAGTGTTAGAATATTCCTTAGAATTTGAAAAATGAATTATATTTTATCTTAAATTAGCTCCAAATTCATGCCATGACTTCCGGGAAAGTGAAGATATTACAATAGAAGTAACATAGAATTCCCAAATACATTTTTCCGAGTACCAAATATGTCGATCTACTACTTTCACCTTTGTCGGCCTATTGCTGAGGTTATCATAAGCCTTGAATTTAGCAAACAGCATTGTTCATTTGTTGTCAGAAATGTTTAGTGGGTTAGTCTAAAATGACATCGAAAAATGTCGGTTTGGGACTTCTTTGGCGATTTTTTAAAACATTTTCCGAATTTTCCGGTATTCTATCGGTAAAAAAATTTCCGAAAAATATTTTGCGCAGCCCTGGTTGGAGGGACTTACCCTCCGATCGCGTATAGATTGTTGTTGCTTACTGCGAGACACACTCTACACCTTCAAAGGGAGACAATACAAGGGAAAAGAGGGAAGGGAACCTCCGTAGATTCATAGGAGACACTGCACTCCATTCGCCCTTCTCGATATCGAAGCACTCTACAGATGACAGGAACTGACTTCCATCATACCTTAACGATACTCCTTTCTCATCCCTCCCTACAGTATGCTAGGATGTGCATGCGAGTTTTTCGGCCAATATCTTTCATTGTTTTTGGCGACCGGATACGCCACTTTTATGTATGACATACGTGGGCACCGACCCGAAGTATGGGTGGTAGGCCCATATTTGTTCGGAATTTTACTTTGGTAGGCCTATATTTCCTACAAAATTTCAATTGGTAGGCTTGATTTCGTACACTGGTAGGCTCGTTTCTCAAACTATTGCGGGGAAGGTTGCCCATGTATGATGTATGAAACAGAGAACTTACAGTATACCCACCAATCTACAGTATACTTACCCTCCCGCTACGTATAGTTTTCCTTGAAGAGCGGCAACACCATGTCTGCATCTCTTTGTGATCATCGAAGGAATCGACTCCCAACTGGAATGTTTGGGGTACGGTATCGAAGGGGATACGGTAGTTACTGACATTCCAGTCTCAGTCGAGTACTTCTCACACGATGCGAATATCGACATTCCATCATGACCGCCGACCACTAAAACAGTCTCTTCTCTACCGTATCCCTCAATTGCAAACTGAACTCCCTCCCTTCTCACCATAAATACATCCATCAACCACAGCAGCTCCACTCGCAGATCTCTGTTTATCCATCGATTTCTCCATTCTCCATCGTCGCTTGCTGATATCATAGCTCTCGACACACGAAAGAGAAGATATTCCATCGTATCCTCCACAAACGAACCTACAGTATACCCATTCGAACAAGGAATCAACTTCTCTTACAGTAACCCATCTAGAAAGACGGCAGCCATGGCAGATCGTTTGTGTATGAGAGGGGGGATCTGAACACAAGTACAATAACAGTCTAAGACAAAAAAGTAGATAAAAACCTTACGGTCACGATGCACATTTGTGCTCATACCGTATGCCACTCGTTCTCATACCGTATGCCAGTCGTTAGTAAGCGTATCGAAGTATTCAGCCAAGTCCAGACGTTGTCCACCATCGAATCCCCCCAAGGCGTAGATCTCAACGAGTGAGAATGAGTTTCCACCAATGCAAGGATACCTTTCTATCGAATACAGCTACCCCAATCCTCGATCGCACACTAGTCATCGGTTTGGATGAAGTCCATGATTTGCTAGCTGGATCGTACACTTCAACCATTGACTGCTCTTGTCTACTTGAATTGGCTAATCCACCTGATAATAACGTCATTGTCTCCTTACATTATCCTCCATTTCTCCCTTAGACTCACCTAATGCATAAATAAGACAAGTGACGTCATGACAGACTCTTGCTCTTGTTCGAAATGATTTGAATTGAGACCTTCTCTCGGGCATCAAATGGTAATCCTTGAACAGTACAAGTAATTCCTTGTAGACTCTTCCTCTAACCTTAGCCTCATCGATTAGATCTCTGCACAACATGTCTTCTTTCAGCAAATTATGAGTGGAAACGGCATCAGAAAGGAATGAAGGACGGAGAAGAGGAAGACGGACACAAGCGAGCAATCTTAGGGGTACGGTAGAATAGTACATTAACCCCCCCCACCCGCCAACACTACTACAGTACTGATATGAGCTATCTCCTACCTCGCAGCATGTGCCCTTCTCGTATCGGGAGAGTGTTCAATCCATGTAATAGCAGCATTGAATACTTCTTCTTCCCCCTCCACATGCAATCCATCCCTCGACAGAATCATAACGGCACTCTCTTCATCCATATCCACAAAATCCGTTCTTGTTCTGATACTCATGAAATGTTTCTTAAAAGGAAGTTATCCTCCGACAGAAGAAAGCTTAGAGAAACCTCGATGAAACGGAGAGTAAACTTTTCGATATGAGGATATCCGATAGATCGACAGAAGAGAAAAGTGGGAATGGCATTGGAGGGACGAAGACGGTCTTTGATGTATCGACCGCATTCGTCGACTAACGATTCCTCAAATGGACTAATCTCACCTACTCTAAAACTAAACACCTACCACTTGAAGGAAGTTAGCTCCAATCATAATATTCTGTACATTCGAAGCGGTAAGCTGCATCTTGGCTGTATACGCATATTCAAGGAGAGATTCCATTGTCTCATAGTCCACCTCTTCAATATACCCAGTAATAACAATGAACCTAGAGAAAACGTACCGTATAGATGAACCTCATTCTGTCGTGATTCCATCATATCAGTGCAGAACATTGCTTGGAAGTAGGGTATCCGTGCACATAACACCACCTGTACATGCCCATGACTACAGTATCCTACCCTACCGAGCCTTATGAGCACTGAGTTTCTTGCCGGAAACAACGATAACTACATCACAAAGTTGAGCTGTTCGACGAAGCTGATTGAAGATTGCAAATGCCTTAAATAATGTCCAGTGTAAAATCATTATAAGACTAGCGTGAACAGGTCCAAATGCATCTACGAAGACTTCGCGCAATAATAAATTAATCATAAAGCCTACTGCGACGTATAGAAGCAAAAAGAACAGCACCAGTGCCTATTTCATAGCTCCATTGGTATGCATATTACTGGTAAGAATTATTTTTTCACATCGTTCTGTACAGTTAAAGCGTTTCCGCGATTCCTCCTAATTCGAAGTTTCGAAACATTTCAGAAATCTAATTGGTACCATCTAATTTGGTTCCTGTATGGCCTATTTTTAAGCTCTAACTACCCAAAATAAATTAGGAACGCATAATCCTTTTAAGGTTTCATACTAAAACGTACGTTTCTTGCAAATTATTACATCTAAAACATTTGCGCACACGGCTGCAGTTACCGTTATTGGGTAGCTCACTACAGATGGCTTCAAGAATAGCTTAGCGTAGCTGCAGAAAAAAGTTATTTCGCAAAATTGATCAGCTATGTAGCTGCAGAAAAAGTTATTTCGCAAAATTGATCACTTATGTATAGTGGAATAAAAAGATCCGTCAGTTGATCATGCCGAATACACGACGTTTTACCAGTCCGTGTTCCGAAATTCCGAATGTCTCTGCGTCTCTCTAATTTCCATGCTCTCTCGCCTACACTCTCTTAATTTGCATACGACTCTATTCTACGCAGCAGGACGTAGTGCGAATATCAGACGAGAGAGTGTGCAAAAGTGAGAGAATTAGACTCATTTTGGAATGAAGGCAACGGACGGACCAGTTTATTCTACTATAGCTGCAGAAAAAGTTATTTCGCAAAATTGATCAATCTCCATAAACTAACTATGGTTTCTGCAATAATACCTCATGCATCAACTGTTGATGATCCACATTTGAAACATCATCTAGATCGTCTTCAGTATAGAAGAGTCGTGAATCTTAACATCAATATTAAACTTTTCTGTTTCATAAAAACTTGTAAGGTTTGTAAGTAGTTATAACTAATTTCTAAGATACGTTCTTAAACTATAAGTTCATGAATTATTCAAAGGCCATAACCCACTTCCTAGCAACAGTCACATATATGGATCAGTCTGATCTGAATACCTAGATTCTGAATCCGATTTTCATTTCATTACTTTCGTTAGCTCCACTATAGCGCTAATCGTCATTTTCGATTTCCTGATCTTGTAACAAACCTGATGCGCTAGCCATAAGTCCGGTTAGACTGTCTAGTCCTGACCTTTCCGAATTCACATCTGGAATAGTAACCTCCCTCAAAAAACAAAGCAAAGAGCACATAAAAGCACACGTTTAAACAACAAATCTGGCAAGAATTGAAGCTAACGGAGGTAATCAGTTAACGATTGCATGTCTTGTTACATTACCGTAGTCTCGATATTACTGTAACACAGAACCTCTTGCTTTTTTTAAGCACACGCGGTGTCAGCAGAGCCAGAGCTTTCCGGTATGACCGCGTTGCCCAGGTAGATCTGGTGCCGGGTTTTAGTCTTTACAGCTTTTGGCGCGCAATTCAAAACCTTCCCATCGCAACCATGCTTGATTTTGGCGATTTAGCAAAGTGAATGAAAACTTTTATTTCTTTATATAATTCACAAAAGCGATTTTCCCTTAGCATGACTAGCTCGAAATAAGTAGATGAGAGTGATATCTGAGGGAATGGCAAGCATAAGCATATTATTATTACATGTTTGACACTGCGCACATCCTACCGATTACGGTATCACGGGCACGCGTGCGTACGATCAAACTGGAAAGCCGACACCGCGTGTAAGCAGCGAGTTTTGAGCTGTTTGCTTGTACAAAATGCTGAATATGTTATATTGTGTTGCATTGTCAGAGGCGTTACCTTTTAAATTGCGTGGCGTCACTATAAAAAAGAAAGGAAATCATTTTAAAATTTTAGAAAAAATCTGACACGAACCCACGAGTAAAGACCAGAATTTGCTAGCCGGATTTTGGAAGAAAGATAGAGTAGGTAAAATTATTCATGGTTTTCGCGTTAGGAATCATGATGAGCCAAATTGATAATGATAGCTACTGTAAGATAAATCCTCAAATATTTCGCTTCTTTGGTCCGTGCATAGCCGCGAGGCAATATTATCCTTAAAAATGAAATGGTCTGTTTTTTTCAGCGCGCCCGATTTAATGATAATACAGAGCTGCAAAGTTATACTAACGATCTAGAACCGGAAGCGCGGAATTCCCGGTCGCTTCCGGGATTAAGTAGGGCAAAGTGAGTTTTACTAAGGGTTGTGTGGTATCGTATTAACTTGCTGGACTCGGGTCCGTGCTGAAAAACAAGGATTGTGTGAGAACGAGAATTACTAATGTACACTCTACGTAAACCTCGGCATTTCACACTAACGTGCATGAGAGAGACGCTATCTCGAAATACGCTTAATTTCGTACTTAGTTAAGTTTCCGTTTGATGTTCGAGCTTTACGTAAGGCAAGGCACGCGCCTAAGCGTTCTTGATTAATGTCCGGTTCTCGCGTCCTCTCCCTTCCTCTTCTTCTCTTTAACTTGATAGTGATTGCTCTAGTTGACAAGGCGACTCGACCTCTTCTATTGTGCGAAACTTTGGACTTTCGCTTCGGAAATTAGAGATGGGCGGTAATTTGGAACACAGTCTAAAATTCATTCTGTTGGAAATAAGATCTGTGAGATTGGTATGGACACGAAACAACGCTATTTCATATATGTAAGTGTCTTATCATTCATTTCTTGTTGTTTTGTATTGCGGAGTAGATCGATCTTGTATGCTCCTACTTTCTTCGTGTTGATCCGACTCGTCAATTGACAGCAGTGACATTTTACAGGCATATCATCTACCATGGGCCATTGAGTTACTTCCGGCTATGTTCGATGCCATGTCAGTTCCTTTGATATTTTAAATATAGTAGAATAAAAAGATCCGTCAGTTTATCATTCCGAATATCACGCGAGAGAGTGTGTAAACGTGAGAGAATTAGACGCATTTTGGAATCCCAGCAACTGATGGACCGGTTTATTCTACTATATTTTTTCTCACTATCAAGTTACCATTCATTGCATGTTAACGGCCGTGTCGTATTAACAAACGTAATCCTTTGTCCCTACTAACGATTCCTGTCTATGTCTATTTACTAGCAAACGCTTGATTGAAGTTTGATCATGACGATTTGAATGTAATGGGTAGATGAGCTGTAGAATAGAATAGACTGCTGATACATACTGACTCTCCTGTGTTCTATATACGACGTATCCATTTCACTCCTTCACACTACACTTTTTATTTCACGCAGAATAACACGTGTGAATGAGTGCAAAGTCCATTAGAGAGAAGAAGGAGTGGAGTACTTATTCGCTCTTTCTCTTTGATTACGATACGGTGAATACTGTGGCTGGAAAAGGGAATGAACTCTTTTCACTAACGGAGATGTTTTATGGATATGATGGAAGAGTAATTATTACAGATGGGCAGTCTGTGCGATGTTGACTACTCCCATTGAATGGTTGAGAGGGACAGATTCGAGGGATGAGGTGAGGGGAGTGGGGTACGGTAGAGAAGAGAAGATAGGGATACTGTAGAGATGGGAAGGCAGCGGTACTGTAGAGAAGAGAAGAAAGGGGTACTGTAGAGAAGAGAAGAAATGGGCTGTAGAGATGAAATAATGATGTTCAGGCTATTCGGATAGCGAGTATCGAAGAACAGGAAAGGGAGTTTCACGAATTCGTTAGGGAGCATATCGTGAGCATCTACTAATCGTAGATTTACTTTTACAACTTATGAACTAATGTAAGCTAAAAGAAATGGTTATGTTCTCTTTTCGAACAAAGGGGAAATGGTTTAGTCGTGTGGTTGTAATGAGTATTCCCTTGAGATCTGCCTCCTGTTCTTCATCTGTCTCTACCTCTTCTCATACTGGCTCATCTCGCGGTACAAGGTTAATCTTACTTATTTATTATCGAAATGTTATTATTATTTATCAGCAATTGTCGAGTTGCTTAGGGAATGGTAAATAGGATTGTTTTGCAGCTTATTGTGCTAGACAGCTAGCATGACAATCTATACGTTGCTATTTATGGTGTTTCGTATACATTGAGTACATACGTGGGCAGCTTTACCCTTAATTATTTTATACCGGGGTCCACCAATGTATAAACGGAGGTTTCTGTTAGCTTGCCAATTAAGTATCATGTATAATGTGGTGCCTACTAAGTTAGTTTTCTGGCAAAAAGAGGGGCCAACCTCCCGACTGTCGGGTCCGTGCCCATATATGATTGAGTATTCAGGAACGAACAGATAGTGACTATTTGTATGCCGGGGAGGAAGACTACATCGTCTACCGTATATCGTGAGTCGACTCATTTACAATGAGATTGTCTCATTTAGTGTATGGATGTGTACTACATCTCTGGCTGGTTCTATTGGCAGTATCGCCCTTCTTCCTTTTTCCATTCTCGGGGCTGAACTACTCCAACGGTAGGTCTAGTATCCCTTGCTATCCCTTAGCTGAAAGATGTCTCCCTGATTCTCCGTTAGCTGAAATATGTTATTATTGATGATTACCGTACCCTCTCGAGGTATCCGGATTCGTACTGGCTCAAATGGCTGTCGTCATCCCTTCTCCATTCAATGTGGAACTACGTTTTCTTCCTATCGAATCTCTCCTTCTTCCTTCTTCTTCCTTTCGCCTATTTCTTCATTGAAAGTCAAGGCTTCAACAAGAAGAAGAGTGTATGTTTTTAAAAGATATTTATTGATGTACTATCTTTGTAGACTATTTCCTCAGAAGTTAGTATTTCATATTTTACTCTTTGAGGATGAACGGAACATAATGGTACTTTCTAGAGATGCTCGGTAGGAATATCGTGTGTGAGAGTGAAAGAGCTAGTTACCGTACCCCTCCCTCATTCAGGGTCTTCGTCAGCGTACCTTCGAGACGAGTCTTGTGTGTCTCCTAGTGGTAGTCGTTCTTCTCTGTCTCTCTGATCTCACCTTCAATCTCCTCTTCGCTCCTTCTCCCAACTCCACCCTTCCCTCCCCTTCACTCCTCTTCTCCTTCGGTACCCCCTTCTCTCTCCCCCCCCTTTCCCCACTCACTCTCCTTTCAGGTCTATCCATGGTCAATATCCCCCTCCTGTATTCGTTCGTTTCCCTCTTGGGAGTAGTTCTTCTCCTCGTCTCAACCCCTCTCGGATTCTCTAAAATGTTCTCAATAATCACGGACCTCTCACAGGTTTGCACCTATTTTTTTTCTTCTTCGATATTTGTCTTAATTCCATTCGTGTTCCTTCCTATATATGATATAGATACAGATCCGTCCTCCTCCTATAGATGACGTCACTATCGATCGATTGCAATTGTCTTGTAAGCAACGAATGGACAAGGGATCGCCTACCTCGGATTACGGTATGTAAAATTTTATTGATTGATGGACTAGATCGGAGATTTACAGAAAGCGAACGAAGTAATGGAAGAAGAGGACTGTCTAATGGATATAGTCGATTGAGAAGTGAGTTGGAGGATGGATGAACTGAAGAAGGGATTATAGAGGGGGAAAAGAATCGAAGGGGACTGGAGTGAGAAGTAGTGATACGAGTGGTTAGTGAGGGGGAGGGGAGGTGGAAGGGAGAAGAAAGGAAAGGGATGTTCAGCTCTGTCAGACAGCGAGACTACCACGGCACCCCACTCTTCATTCGGAGCTGCGAGTGGTAAGTGTAACGGGTTACGGTACGACGGGTTGTGGTTAAGTATGTGATTTCACGAATGGCCATGCAATCAGTTAACAGGACAAGATGAAGCATGAATATTAATGGTGTATTATCAGGAGACTGGTTGACTTCTTACGTATCCCTGCCCCCTTCGTCCCCCTCCTCCCCCTCCTCCCGCTCCCCCCACTCCTCTCCCCCCTCTTCCCCCTCTTCCTCCTCTCTCTCCATCTCTCGTTCCTTCCATCCACTCCGACAGAAATCCCTTCGTTGGTACGAACATCTCCTAAGGACAATCAAATACACGATTGCGATTCTCGCGATGACAGGTCTCACGGTTAGTTATTCATTATTGATTGGAGGGAGATAATGTTCCGTTGCTCAGGGAATGGCAGTGCTGTTAGTGTCGATAAACACTCTCAAGTTACTACTCGGATACAGAGCCCTCCCAATGTACGCTCAGTACATCGAGGTTAGCATTTACAGTATCCCTTGTCTATCTATTTGATGGCAGGTCAATTCGCGTCATGCATTTGGAATGGTTGGAGTGACAGTGGAAATGGTGATCATAGTGTGAGTGCTGTCCTACCGTACCCCAGCTATCCCTTCTGTTGTAGTTATGTGATGGCTACTTCGATAGTCGGTGCCTACTCGTTGCCTCTCGTACGGAACATCAAACCCATCAGAGGTACAGTATGCTCTATTTCTCATTCTACAGTACTCCTTACCGATAGCATCAACAATGAGTGTGATAGAAGGGGTCGCTCATAAATAGGTGGATGGCTCCACTACCGTACCCTTTCAATCCCCTAAAGTACCATTTCGATCCCCTACCGTACCCTTTCGATCCTCTACCGTACCTTTTGAGGCAGAACATCGATGACTGCAGTAATCATCAACTGCAGCTTAGTAGTCCTTCTCTCCTCTGCTCTCCCGGTCCTCGCTTCCACTCTCGGTTTGTCTCTTCTCCATGGATTACGGTAATTGTCGCATACATGGGCAGCCTTTTCCGCAATATTTCGAGAAACGGGTCTACCAGTGTACGAAATCCAGCCTACCAATTGAAATTTTGTAGGAAATATAGGCCTACCAAAGTAAAATTTCAAAGAAATATGGGTCACCATATTTCACCCATACTTCCGGTCCGTGCCCACGTATGATTTGTCGTTGTAGGACTGACGACCTTCGACCTCGTTGGTCTGTATACTTCTGTACGATGGTTGAGTAACTTCAAGTAAGTGTAGGGAGGAAGAAGAAGGATAGATTGAATAATTGCAGACTGGTTGTGACGTACAACGTGGTCTTCGTGGTAGTGACTACTGCAGTGGTGGTGAGCAGAGTGACTAGTCCTGTGAGGAATCAACTACTCAAGAGGTACGAGAATACTCTTCTCACTTCGCTGCTTCAACTCAATTAGAGTATCATGGTCATGCCCATATAAGGGTACTTTCTAATTCAGTCTTGGAGAAGTGGGACTGTGGAAAAATGGACCGCCGATAGTTGAAGAGCACGAGAAGACTCTTTGACCTCCTATTCCATTACCGCATCTTTTCCTTCTTCCTCCGATTACTGTATCTCCAAAGTGCTTGGTATACGGTACTTCAATGTCTGTTTGCATACTGTAGTTATTTGTTGTATGTAGTGCTGAGTAGTAGACTGTATCTTCTCTTGATTCTCTTCATCCTCCCATAGATGACTTAATATTCCTATACACTATATGTACCGTCGACCTCTTCTTCTCTTCCTTTTCATCTTTCTTCCCTTTGTTGTCACAAAAGCATGCCTATCCCTCCTATGCATGAGTGTAATCACTAGACGATTCAGTCTAATTCCCCGACCCCCCCCTCAAATTGTATCTTTCTCCTTCGTTTAACACGGGTATACCATCGGTATTACTTCCCAATCAGTCTCTTTCCCCATATTTCCCTCCTTTCGAAATTGCTCATCTTCCATGTAATCATGATCATGTCAGGGTAGTGTACCCTCTGTTCTGCTTTATTCTTAGTACGGTAGCTTGTGAATGCAGTAGTGAATGAGTCTCTCGAGTATCTCAATTTGTCTCTACGTGTTATCTGCCGTGACTAACTCCCTTCCCACAATCTCCCCTTTACTCATTAATCGTACATTGGTTCAATCGCAGCTTTAGCTACCCTCCTTAGCTTTCCCTTCCCTTGTCGTATTTTCTCAATCACCTTACTTGGCCCTATTCACTTCAAATTCCATTCCTAGTTAATCTAGTCAGTTACACCTAATTGATCAGTTTTAATAAAGATGTGCTAAGCATTGAATAAGGAAAGAGTATTGTGGTTAATTATGACCATTTTGATAGATACTTGATATATGGAACGAGATAAGTAAAGAGAAGCATTAAGAATGGATGAAAAGAGTAGTGAAGAGAGCGAGAAGAAAGAGGATAATGGAAAGGTATGAAAGGAAGGGGAAAAGGGAAGAGAAAGAATTAAGATTGTGGATGAAGATGCAGAACTTATTCTAGAAGATCAGACTGGAGAAGATGAGGATGGTAAGGGAATTGGAGGGGAAGGGAAAGAAGAAGTATCGCAGATGAAGGGGAGCTGTTAGACCTCGTAAAATACAAAATCAGTAGGAGCTTGCAACAAAGGCAAAATACCGAGAATCCAGATGGAATATTAGCATTTTGCTTTTGTGGCAAGACTCAGTCCTGACTACTTGACAGAGTCATAGGGTAAGGGAGGAGGAGAGGTATTGCAGTGGGAGTATCTACGAGTATAGAATTGGAAGAAGTGGACATGGTAGGAGAGGAGAGTGAACGGAGTACGGTAGAAGAGGGTACGGTAGAAGAGAAGAAAGAGGAGAAGCCGAGTGAAGAGGAGGCAGTGATGGATGTAGGCTAGTCTTCCTTTCTTGGTATCGATTGATTCAGAGGGAAACACTCCTTATGCTACAAGATCTGCACGCAGAAGCTGACAAACTACTCGATCCCTCCGTATGTCACTTCCTTAATTGTAAACTTAAGGGTACTGTAGGTTCTATCCGACCGGAAGAAGGATAATGGCAATATTAAACATAGACCATACAAATTTAAGAAGTGAGAACGGTCTAACCATCATAAATGTAGATGACTGATAATGAGAAGGATGTAATCGTTGTATTTACTTCTTACTTGCAAATCACTGCAAATTTTGTCCGTTTGTCTGTGTGTACGTCTGTCTGTCTGTCCGTACCTCGATTATCTCCTTTAGAATTGCGAATTTCAAAAAAGTTCTTACAAGAACCCTATTCAATTCTTCACACCTCGGGACTATTTTTTGCGTTTTTGAAAGTTTTGAAAACTGGCTGAGAAAATCGATATTTTTGAAATTTTTCAAAAAATCTTCTAATTTTGTCAGAATACGTTTCAGAACACGGGGATCATTTTTGGTCAAAAAGTCATCAGAGAAAAACTTTGACATTTTTCGGGGTTGCTTTGGAAAGATGTGCAAAAAGAATAGCATCGGACGTAATCCGAAGCTGAGAGAACATTCGCCTGCTTGCCACTGCTCTACTTGTGCGCATACAAAACCCTACTCGGATTTCGCTCAAGCGCACGCTTTCATCTCCCTCTTGCTTGCTTCGAAAAATTCATTCATTCGTCTCTTGTCTTTTACGGCGCGCGGTCTGTCCTCTCTTCTCAGATTTTTTTTCATGTATACATCTTTAGACTTCGAAATCGCTGTCCAACTAAAAGCGTGCTGTGGGAGCCCTGTGTTGTGTGTCCAGGAGCGAAGCTCCTGGACCACATAAGCAGGGCGACCGCAGCACGCTTCGTGGATCGCCGGGTACAGCGTAGTTTTGCTAGTTCCAGTGTCCTTCTCACGTGTACCACCTCTCCGATGAACTTCGATTAGCGGTTTCCAAGTATTCGAAGGCCCTCTTCGAATGGTAAACGTTGTCTGGAAGCTCACATTGGTTAAATGGGCAGGTTTATCTGCCTCGACGACCCGAGTCTTCTCATTTCCATCGATAGAATTGTATACATCAACGACAAGTTCCCAGTGCCTCCCCAGGTGATTCCTCCATTGGCCATCTCCTTCTCTCGAGTAACCCTCCCTCTTCAGAAAGTGCAACCAGGATTCTTCCGCAAAGACATTTGTCCTCGTTTAGTCGACTTCTGGAGACAGGTTACAATGCTTTAATGAAGGAATGCGAAGGGTTGGAAGGGATGACAATCCTTTGCGACTCACTTCGTGAGGCGTGTTAGGGACTACCTAGGAACGCATGTCGCTCTCAGTTCATATTTAAGATTCTTTTTGTGTACTTAGGAAGAGTCCGGTTTCATGTCCCGAGCTCATTTCTTGCTTTCCAATATGTAGACAAAGCCTTCTGCGCAAATGAATTTGTACGGAAATGGAATATTGATACCCACTGGAAGATCGGATTGATTGGAGGATACAGAGCGATAACGTGCAATTACAGTCAAAATGTTCTCGAAGAATGGCTGTCCACTTCAAACTCGATGAGCCTACAGTAATCATGGCACTACTGTACCATTCACTCTGCAATGGTCAGTCTTTTCTCTCTCTCTCTCCCCCTCCCCTCCCCCCTTCCCCCCATTCTCTCCATCCCAGCCTCAATCGAAGTGGATGTCATTCCCCTCCTCCGTCAATTCGAACTCGACCACAATATGTATCACATGGTCGCTTCCTTCATTCTTCTTCATTCAAACGACAAGAAATGGCCATCTCCATGCGATGTCGTCTGTGTAAGTCACTACCGTACCCCGGAGTCTAGTGAATACAGTAACCCTTCAGCATGCCATTCTACAACCACTCAGTCTCTCGCTTCTTCTTTATATCACATATTGTGAATCTACGAGGGGACAGAGCAATAGAATTCAATGGGAAAATGTTAAGGTATGGGATGAAGAATAGTATAATGACTAACTTTATGGCTAATTCTAAATGGAGATAAATGATTTTCAAGATCGAAGTGACTCAAGTATCTATGAAGGAGTTGATGGAATTCGATCAAGTGGGTTAATTTATATGAATGAATCGGATGAAAGGATTATAGATGATTACTACAGCTATTGATGAATTGGCTAAGGAGGAGAAAGAAGAAGAGGAGAAAAGGTTGGGTTTGGGAGGGTTGAAGGTAACAAGGAATTGCAGGGTAGAAGAGATGAAAAGTCTGGAGAAGACATTGGAGATGATGATGAAGGAGACACAATCTTACGTAGCTCAAATGAGGAAGATGAACGACATTTGCAATATCGTATGCTGTGCTTTGTCGTCTACTTTGATATGGCTTTTTTGAGAGGGAACGACATAATCCACTATTGGACAGACGAAAAGAAGCTATCGAAGACATTCTTCCCGAGAATTTCGAGGAAGGAAACAACAAGTTAAAGACTGTGGAGAAGGTTGTAAAGTGATCGAAAAGGAGAGGGAATGCAAGATTTGAGGAAATCGAAATGGTCGATAACGACATCCAAGAGTGTTTCTATGGAAAGGAACGACTGACTAGAGACGATGTTATGGACTTGAAAGAGGGAACGAGTGTTTATGCGAGGTAGGGAAAGGGTTGGATGAAAGGGGTGAGTGAAGGGATAAGGGGGATGGAATATTGAAGAATATGAGGTAGAATACTGTACTGGTTTAGACGCGACGCAGATGCTCGTAAGTCCTTCGAAAAGGCTACTTTCCTGCGATATGTAAGTGCTTAGATTGAACCTTTCCTCTCTGTTCAATACCCAATCATTCATTTGGTGCTTCCCTGACAATGAGGGAGTGCATGGAATAGTTGATGAATGCTTGTATTGAGGAGGAGGATAACAAAGCGGAAGTGGTTATGAGTGACGGCCAACAGATCTCTCTTCCTCGTTGCTGCGTATGCCATCCAACTCTCAAACTTCCCGTCAGTTCAACTATTTCCACTTATTATTTATCTTCCCTCTACAATTGGCCATGAAAAGAGCGAAGCGGATGGCTGATCCTTCCACCTTTCCTTCAGTTGATGGCTGAAGGTATTCGTGTATGTGCCCTCACCGTCAATCTCAATATTCCCCCTTCATCGCCTCGTTTATTCTCGGGAACTATCGCATCGAAGATTGATCTATCGCGGGGAGAATATCTGGTGAGAGGGAAGGGGGAGGGGGGAGGGGTACGGTAGTATCCGAGTATACGGTAGGAGATGACGAAGAGTACTGTAGGTCTTCTTCGACGATTCGTTCGAATCGTATGCCCGCAAAGTCTTCGTTCTACTTGACCAATCATTTGATGCTGAAGGGAACTTCAGAAAGGTTCGTGATGAAATATGGAGATGGAGAAGAGAGATGGATTAGGAGTTGACGCATAATTATATTCAACCCGCGATTGGAGCGAGAGCTGATGAACACATCGAGAGAATCAAGTAAGCAGGATTACGGTAGATATTGGAGAATAGGGGAACGATGGCAGGTTCATATCTCTGTACTTCCGTCGTTATCCCGACTGGCAATTGGTTCGAATGAAGAAGGGAAAGGGACAACGAGTCTCCGTAAGTACTCACTATTCTAGTCTTATTCTCCTCCCTCTTTTCCCCTCAAAATCCATCCCCTCCTCATTCCATCCCTTTCATTCCTTTTCCCGCTTAAGGTTCACAATCGGAATGGTCGTATTTGGTCTGCCATTGTAATGGATGTTGACAGAGCAATGTGCACCCTTCGATTCAATTCTCTGGGGGTACGGTCCCTTTTACCGTACTCTTGTCCATTACTCACTTTAAGGGAGATCAGTCGGTTGTCAATTGTATTGAGGAACATTGCAGTAAGCATGTCCACATCCACGATAAGCTATACAGGGGAAGTCTTCGATTGTCCCAATTGGTAAGTTACGGGATACTGTAATTCATTGTTCGTTCTTAAGAGGAGAGGATACGGTAGTTGATGGAAGGAAGTGTTACAGAAACAAGCGTATAGCTACACGAGTTATTCTACGAATACGAATAATAAGGGAATCACAAGTGTGGATATTAGGGCAGCTTCGAGATTGACCAGAAGACACAGAAGAGCTAACCAATTGGGAGCTGCCTTTGAGGTATACTGTACTTTGCTCAGTTTGCTATACTCTCATTCAGTCCGCTGTCCCCGATTCTATTGCACTCAATTCGACCGGAGAGATGGCATTGCCAAAGAATACGGTAAGAGATGCAGGATATTAAGAAGATGGGGTTACGGTAGCTGGAGAGGTAAAAGAGAGTGATTAAGATGAGGAAGAAGAGTATGGGAACCACGAGAGATAATGCCGTTCCTGCCATTACTCATACTCACGCTAAGAGTAAGAAGGGCTTCGTATCTCAGGTCAGAAGGAGAGGGTTACTGTAGGGGGTACTGTATTCAGAAAAGGGGAAAGGATAAGCCATGAGCAAACCACAGCAGCGTTGCAGAAGTATCTATCTGTACGGTAAAATTTTCAGATGAAAATGGAATACCACCAAGTTCACACGATAACGTACGCATTTTCGATGCACCATTATCCATGTAGCCATGACTGTCTAAAAGTGAGTACCTCACTCCACTCTCTCTCCCCTCCCCCTTCTCCTTCCCCATCTCATTCTCCCTCAGGGCCAAGACTGTGACCCATCGAACAGTCGATTCTCTTCTACTTCTCCCTTCTTCATTCCCATAACTTGTGGCTGGAGAAGACAAGTAAATTTGCCTTTTATCCATCTTTTCTGTTTCAAATTGGTCATTTATCTATGATACTATGCATGAAATGAAAAGAATAGACTAAATGTTTGTTTGAGGTGGATACACACTCGTGTGGAGCTTCGAAGAAGGATAAGAGGGTAGGGAGATATGGAGAGGGGAAAGGGAGGAATGGAGAAATAAGCTATTGCTCAGGAAGTATACTATCGTGCTCCGTGTGGTAGAAGTCTTTTCGACGAAGAATCCATTGCCGAATATCTAGAGGTGACACATTTGAATGTTGATTCTTAAGGGAATGGAATGACTCTCAGGTGACTTGCTCCGAATTGACCATCGATTTATTCTCTTTCGATTCTCTTATCGACGAGACTAGATATGCTTCGTTGGATAAGAAGTGAGGGTGAAAGGGAAGGGGAGAGAAGAGGGAGAAGATTGGTCTGATGGAAGGGAGGGGATGTGTATGTGCAGATACAAACAAGCGGATGACTTCACGAATGGAATGGAAGGAAGGCCTCTGCCTGTGGTCAACGAAGTGGACAAGGAGAAACCACCGTCGGTACGCCCCCTAAGTATTCTAAACTCATTACTTCTCAACCTGTGCTTGTGTTACCGTACCCTCGTCCTACATTCCCCTCCACCCCTCCCCAATACCGTACCCCTCCCCACTACCGTACCCTCCCCCCTCCTCCCTTCCCCCTTCCCCACCTCTTCTTCAGTTTGCCTACCGTGCCCGTCGCTATCCCGTTTGTGACAAGGTCGACCTCACAACCATTAACAAGTCCATGTGTTCGGGGTGCAGTTGTACTGGTGAGAATCTGGGGGAGGGAAGGGAAAGGAGAAGCCATTTGAGATAACTGTCGGAATAGCGATAAGTGCGAGTGTCAGCGACTGAGTGTCAATGAATACAAACGACTGGCGAAGGCATTGAGGGATGGGAAGGGGTCAGTACTACACAAATTACTTGCACTTCTCTTTTCACTTCACTTTTGGCCAATCTTTAAAAGCATACTATATATACTACAGTATCCGACTTCAACAGTAATAAGTACATACTCCTTTCTCCTTTCTCTACCGTGCGTCTCGTACTGTATATTCATACTCTTACAGGAGATATCGATATCGTCGATTGGATGCCAAGGTTATATCAGGAATCTACGAGTGTAATGACAACTGTCCGTGCAATAGGAAACGGTCAGATTTCTAGGGAAGAGGATTTTTGTAGATTAGTGAAGATTACTGTAGACTACTATCTTGCAGGTGCTTCAATCGGGTTGTACAGAATGACATCATTCTGCCACTACAGGTACGGTAGTCACTGGGATACTGTAATGAATGAATTGATTGATATTGTAGATGATGAAGACTCCAGAGATGGGATGGGGAGTGAGAACATTGTGTGATCTGCCGAAGGGAACATTCATCTGTAATTACAATGGTATGAAGAGGAGAAGGAAGGGGATTGAAGACTGTTGAAGGGGCCTTGTTGACTGATGAAATGGGAGAGAATTGGGAAGAAGGAGACGAATACTTCGCTGATTTGGATCTATTGGATGTTGTGAGTCTCACTTAGACTTACAACGAGGGAGGCACTGCTTACCATTTTTAGTTTAAGGCACAAGAAATAGCGAAAGGATTCGTTGATTAATTAACTGAATTGTGCAGGTGGAACAGAACAAAGCGAATGCTGGAGTGGATCTATTGGTGGATAATGGAGTTGGCGATTTGGATAGTGATGAAGACGATAATGACAAGGACAAACAAACGAAGAGGAATCCTAGCAATGATGACGAGTGGGTAAAGAGTACTGTAGGGGGGAAGTACTGTACTTGGAAGTTTATTGATTGATTCAGGGACTTCATCGAGGATATGGGATCAGGAGATGAAGATACGGGGAAGGTATCGAAGAAGGTTTGAGGGAAGGAATGGAAGGGTTACGGTAGGGATTATTGTAGAGTATTGACAATGGAAGGAATAGTGGAGAAGAAGAGAAGAAGGAGGAAGAGGAAGTGAATGAGGAAGGAGGGAATGACGAGGATACTGTAGAGGGAACGGTAAGGGGGGAGGAGAGGGAAGGGACGGTCCCTTTAAGCATTTCCACGATCGATACTTTTCGAAAGCTGGAAAGTCCCCTCTTTATGTACTGGATGCCAAGAGTTCCGGGAATGTTGGAAGGTGGGATTTCGAATTAATAATATAGCGATCTCTAACGTTGTTAAAGGGACACGGAAGTGATTTTCAAGTGAAGCTTATATGAAAGTTTTTGTCGTAATTAGTATAAAACCAAAAGGAAAAATAATAAAAATTAATAGTATTCGAGAAATGATTTTTTGATATTTTCGTCCAACGACGACGTTACTGTGTTTAGCGAAAGGAATTAAGCCAAAAGCGACATTCCTGTTAACGACGGAAGCCCGGAACGAAAAAATAAAACATGCGATTTTCGAGTTTTTTCTTCAATTTTTGTATTGTCACTATGTTTTTTCTCACATTTTGAAACCTTAGAAGAATTTTCATCGAATTTTGAAACTTTTGG
>LS926623.1:514047-526648 GCA_900490955.1 Micoletzkya japonica
TGTTTAGCGAAAGGAATTAAGCCAAAAGCGACATTCCTGTTAACGACGGAAGCCCGGAACGAAAAAATAAAACATGCGATTTTCGAGTTTTTTCTTCAATTTTTGTATTGTCACTATGTTTTTTCTCACATTTTGAAACCTTAGAAGAATTTTCATCGAATTTTGAAACTTTTGGTTAGAGGCTGCTTCCTCCCTTTAACTAGTGAAGTGAGTAAAGACTGAGTGGTAGTCTAGAAGAGGCTCGATCTCTCCAGATTCCTCAACCATTCGTGTGAACCGAATGTGATGGTGCAGCACGTTCTAGTGGACACTCACGACCTTCGCCTTCCTTGGGTCGCCTTCTTCACTTCTCGACTCGTCAAGGCAGGAGAGGTGAGCTTTCCGTCTCTTTCGTACCCTGAACATCTTGCACGCGAGGAGTGAACTAGTGGACTGTTGAGGAACTCTTCTGGGACTATGGATGGCATCCGACGGAGGGAATGCAGAGAGGACTCAAGTGTTGTTGTGGAGCCCAGACTTGCAGAGGAGACCTACTCTAATCTCATTTCTCCTTCATTTATTCACCATTTCATTACCTTAGCAGCATTCTCTTATTGTACAGGTGTTTCAATTTGGATCTCGTTCTCATCCTTGTGAAATGTTTCAAATAAATAAATAATTAACCAGACAAATACGAGACTGTTCTTTGATGAGTTTGACGTGATACTTGAGTTATACTGACTGCGAGAGGAGAGAGTGCGAATAGTAGACAGTGAATGTCAGATGAATAGTGCAGTTCGACCCTTTGCTCGTCTGTCCGTTTCTCTACGAGGTCGTCCACAATTGACAGTCCTCTCTGTTCTTCCTGAGTGTGAGTTCCCTGGGGGTATACCGTACCCCCCCCCCCCTTCCCTCCCCTCATCCTCTCCTTCCTTCAGACCTTTTCCCTCGTCCCTTCTCCTCTCCTCCCTCTACCATCTACCGTCATCTCTCTCCCATCCAACAAATTCTTCTCCGTCCCGATACCTTCATTGGATCTCCGATTCCAACTACTAAACCGGTATCCTTTCCCATCCACTCCTATTTAATCATTCTTTATCCCCTTTAGGTTTGGATATACTCTAATGGATGCATGTCTCTTTCTTCTCTTATCTTCTCTCCCGCATTCCTCAAAATCTTCGATGAAATTCTAATCAATGCGGCGGATAACAAAGAACGGGACAAATGGATGAAAGAGATTAGGGTACGGTACGACAGGTATGGAATGGGGGATATGGTAGATATGCGATTCTGGGAATACGGTATTGTTTGTGGATTACGGTATGGGTTGCAGGGAAACGGGTGAGATCTCAGTGTGGAATGACGGTAGAGGACTTCCTGTGGAGAAGTTCGAAGAGTCGGAATTGCTCGTTCCTACCGTAGTATTCGGAACTCTCAACACTTCTTCCAATTACGATGATACAGTAATCCGGAATGTTGGTGAGTCGCTTACTCGGTTCAGTATGCTCATTTATTTCCTACAGGAGGTCGGAATGGTCTTGGGGCAAAGTTGGCTAATATCTTCTCTCGACGATTTCGAGTTACTACTGCTTCATCTTCTAATGGGAAGATATTCTCACAGGTTATTCATTGTACAAGTTGCAATGTAAAGCAATGATTAACAGGAATGGACTGAGAACATGTCTACCGTTTCCCCTCCCATTGTATCTCAATTAGACGAAGGTTACAGAGACTTTGAGAACGTTTTATTCTTACGACTTGGATTATTATGGATAACGTGACGTGTTAATTACTACTTGTAACGCAATCTCGATGCACCTTTCAGTAAAAGAATTCACGGAAGTCACTTTCTTACCGGATTACGGTAGATTTGGGATGGATGGATTGGATGAAAATACGGTAATGTTACTCGAGAGAAGAGTGAGAGACTTGGCGGCTACAATCAAAGGCGTTCGAGTGGTTCTGAATGGACAAGAGATTACGGTAGTCGATGTTTAGCATTCGTCGACATTCTCTCTTTTAGACTAATGACTTCCGAGAATACGCAGTGTTGTACGTTAAAGGGGAAGAGAGAAGGGTATTTCACCAGTGTCCATCGAGGAAGTTCGAGATAGTCATTGGTTCGTTTCTTTCCTTCGATTGTATGTAGTCAGTCTCACTCTTGAAGGGCTTCGAGATAACGAATCTGATGAACCACAACTCAATACTGTATCCTTTGTCAACAATTGCATTACGAGCGGGGTGAGACAATTCCTATGATTTAAAAAAAAGAGAAACAGTGACAAAGTTATGTAAAAAGAGATGAAACTGTTGATGTGATCGATGCCATAATGAATATTTAAGGGTGGTCGACACGTCGATTTCGTGTGGAAAGAAGTATTGGGAGTGTTACGAACTTGGATGGAGAAGAGGAATGGGAAAGGCATACGTCTGTCGAAAGTATGCATGTCTTAGGTGAGCAAAAGGCCAGATTGTAAATGATTTGAGGTGAAAGAACGTCTTGTTCTATGTCTCAATACTGTCATCGACAATCCCTCGTTCACCGGACAAAACAAAGATACTTTGTCCACTCCCACTTCTCACTTCTCTTCTTACGTACGCCTTCTCTAAAGCATACCCTTCCATTACACTGCAGATGAATATCGATTCGAATGCTCTTATCAAATGGGCTGAAGAAGTGGAACTACACAAGTTGTTTGAGAATGAGAAGACTGACAAGAAAAAGGTTTTGATTGGACAATCTCAAGGGCTAACAAAAGTTAAGAATGGACTGCTCTCTGATCGGAAGCCCGATTCCTCTGGTCGTCCTATTATTGCAAAGCTGGATGATGCAATGTTTGCAGGAGGGAAGAGGTAGATGAGTTATAATATCTGCACATTCCATTTTCCTCTTTTCTCTTGTATCTCTTATTCCGTTGAGATCAAGTGAATGCTCGCTTATCCTCACTGAGGGAGACTCTGCCAAAGCATTGGCTGTGGCTGGATTGCAAGTTGTGGGGAGGGAAAGGTACGGTAGTTTGGACTACGGTACAAAGGGATAATACAAGCTATCGAATAAGTCTGCTTCCTATTTTAGATTCTATCAAACCACCTAGTTTGGTTAAGAAATGAGGTGCTTTTATCGCTCTCTCGAGGTTACTGTAGTCTGTATCGTTAGTGCCTTACACTATGCAATCGCAGATTCGGAGTCTACCCTCTCAAGGGAAAACTGACGAATATCACTGGAATGGAGGAGAAGAAGGTGATACTTGTTGTATGCTATCCTGCTATTTCATGTAGGCTACTAACGTAACCGAAGTAGAGACACTCATGAAGATCCTCGGTCTCCAGTCTGGTATTGACTACCGTAATCCAGTGGAACGAGCTCGATTACGGTATGGACGAGTCATTCTCTTTACGGATCAGGTAATAAAGGAGGAATTCCGTAATAGGAATACTGTAGTTGAGGATGATGATGGATCGCATATCAGAGGCCTAGTTCTCAATGTATTTCTACGACTCTTCCCCTCGCTCCTTCAATCTCCTTTTATCGCATATCTCGATACTCCTCTTATCAAGGTTTTCCATATGCGTTCATTAATTCTCTTCTATTTCCTTTCAGTGTAGACGCGGTTCTTGGACTCTTTCATTTTACACACGAGATGAGTATTCGGCATGGGAGCAAAGTGTGGATAAGGGAGAGCTAGCCAAGTGGAATGTCAAGTATTACAAGGGATTAGGTACTGAATACTATGGTTACTGTACAATATTTACGCATAGGTACGTCTACATCGGAAGAGGCAATTGAATATTTCAATCGATTGGAAGAATCTCTTGTTTATCTGGAATGGAAGGATCCTACCGTAAGCTATACCCTCTAGTTCGCTATATCGTCCCCAGCTCCGTGTACATCAATTTCTCCTTCTTCAGGATGATGAAGCTTTCAATGTGGCCTTTGATAAAGATCGAACAGAGGAAAGGAAGAAATGGATCGAGGAAGCTACGGTACGCTCAGGTTACGGTATTCTCACTACACTACTCCTTGGAGGAAATAATGGACACAAGGGAGAAGAAGCTATCGTTATCTCAGTTCGTACATACGCAACTGAAACCATACGCAATTCAAGATCTCAGGGTAACTATTAATCTCGTTCACCTTTGACAGAATAGTGAAATACCCATCTTTGCAGAGATCGATTCCAAATGTCATAGATGGTCTCAAACCCAGCCAGAGAAAGGTCTTTATGTTTTTGTCATCTAAGGTTGTCTGATACTATGACCCAAGCGATGTCCCTCAACTCAAAAGTTCTAGTCTTGCCAGGATAAAAATATTTTGTAGATTCTTCATACATCATTGCGTCTTGGTGAAGGTAAAGAGATGAAAGTGGCTCAGTTCGGGGCAAGAGTTGCACAGACGTGTTCATACCACCATGGAGAGGTCAGCTACAGTCTCTTCCCCGTCCATCTATTCCTTCTTAGTCCTCCCTCAATGATTCAATCATTCGAATGGCTCAAAACTTCGTTGGCTCCTCTAACGTTCCTCTTCTCAAAGGAATTGGACAGGTTCCCGATCCGATATCTCTATTTATCCCAATCATACGTGGGCACAGACCCGACGGTCGGGTGGTAGGCCCCTCATTTTGTCAGAAACATGGTTTGGTAGGCGCCTTATTATTCCAGATGCCTTATTGGTAGGCTAACCAAAAGCTCAAGTTATTCACTGGTAGGCTATAGGTTAAAATAATGGACGGTAAAGCTGCCCACATATGATCCCAATAAACTAAGTTCAGTTTGGTACTCGCCATAATGGAGGAAATGATGCTGCGAATGCACGATACATCTACATCTCTTTGAGGTGAGAATAAGAGGGAAGGGAAATGGAAAGAGAAGAGAATGTATCAGTCGGATAACGAGGATTTTGTTCCCTGCACAAGACGATTCCCTTCTCCATTACATAGTAGACGAAGGAATGACAGTCGAACCCAAGTGGTACGGTATCTACAGTAACCTCTCTATTCCTAACGTACTTGAGGTTCTGTCCAATAGTCCCTGTTGTTCTTCTGAATGGATCAGAGGGAATCGGGACTGGTTGGTCAACTTTCGTTCCTTCCTTCGATCCATTTCAAGTTATCGATTACGTGAGATGTCTAATCCATGGCCTGCCACCTCCTTCTGTCTTCGTTAGCATCTCACACAACTACTATAACTATCTACCTTCAGATGCCCAAATATCTCGGGTTTGAAGGTAAAACGAAGGACTTGGGGGATGGAAGGGTACAGACAAGTGGACTTTTGACCGTAGAGAAGAAGAGGAGAAATGGAGGATTGTACAAGATATCGATTGATGAATTGCCAATCGGAAAAGGAACAAATGACTACAAGGAGAAGGTTCTTCTGCCCCTCGCAACTAAGGGAATCATACGGTATGGAGAGAGAATACGAGGGGATACGGTATGAGTACAGGGACATAAGGGAATCGCATAATGAACAGAGAGTCAAGTTTGATGTTGATATGTTAGTGAAGGAACTAACGGATGGCAAGGGAGTGACTGTAAGTGAAGATTGCATCATTACTCTCTTATCCTCTCTCAGAAGGAAGTCCTGCTGAACAAATTGAAGCTCGTTAGCACTTTCTCTACTAATAAGATGGTATGTCTCTTCCTCTTATCTGTCCTCAAATGTATTCAGTTCGTATTCGATTCCACTAATCGTCTTCGTCACTTTCCCCATGTATCCCACATCTTCAATGGTACCTAACCCTCTTTAATTCATTTCCATCCCTTTAGAACACTTCAATGAACGGCGACAGCTTTACATAAAACGATTACAAGTTGAGGAATCAAAGAAGATAGAGAAATTGGCATACTGTAGAGATGAGGTAACAGCTATTTATTTACAGCTACATACCGTATTGTCTCAGGTGACATTCATCAAGGCTTTCGTTGCGGGACGCATTCCAAATGGGAATCTTGAAGAGATGAAGAGGAAAGCAATAGAAGAGGGCTGCAGAGGGGGAAGTATTGAGAAACTATTGGATATTCCCCTTTCACGATTGACAAAGGAAGAAGAGAAGAGATTGGTTGAGGTGAGAATAGAATTGAAGGGATGAGAAAGATAGATAGGGTTGAGATGGAAAGGAAGATGGAAGAGGAAGTGAAGAGGGAAGATTGGAAGGAAGTATGGAATCGCGAACTGAACAGTCTGGAGAAGGCACTCAAGGGAAAACAAAGGAAGTCGTCGTAGTTTATACCGTAATAAAGGTTATGCTTCACAAACAAGACGAATCGTCTTCGTTCCCCCATTAGACCTTTGAATTCAAGTTGACGATTTGCAACTGCAAATGCCGTGTACTCCCTATAGCTATCGCTTGTCCCCCTCACCTTCGATTCCACACTCGGTTCTATTCCATTGACCTTGCACAAGAAGTAGTAAGCTGCCTCAGTGCTCTCCCTCACAGCATCGGCCGATCGGAATCCATGTCCCTCATCTCAATCCCCCTTTCCTTCCCTCCCAATCCCCCCTCTTACTCTCAAACAGTAGTATTCCCGTAGCCACTCCCCTCTCCTTCAGTGCCTTGTACATCGTAATACTCTGTTCCACAGGTACTACCTCAACCATTCCTCATTCATCCCTTCTCTGCTCTCCTTTTCATCTTCCCTCCCCTTCCCTTCTACCTACAGTATCCCCACCTACCGTATCCTCCAATCCGTGCAGGAATGCACAGGGAGTCTGTAGTTTATCGATATGCGAGAGAGGACTTCTCTCCTTGTAGATAGCCTCGGCCTCTGGCAATGGACCTCCCAAAAGGACTTCGTTGTATCCCGATTCGAACTTATGCGTGTCCTTAAAGGGAGAAATACGAGTAATGCATATTATTATGAAATAGAAGTACCTTAGCCAATCCAATGAGATCCGCTACTCCATAACTAGAGACTGCAGCTGAGAATATAGAGGGCGAGTGGAGCATACAAGCAAGTAGGGTGAAGCTGAGTTAAGGAAGATTAAGGCTAGGGTTAGGGGCTAAGGGCAAGTAGAATGAGGAGTTACCCGGAGGAAGAGCTTCCCATGAGACAGAGCCTTCCCTCGTCTGCCAGTCCCCTCTTGACCACCTCCTTCGCTCCCTCTATCATGTCATCCCTGTCCACGATTCCCCATCCACCGTACAATCTCAATTTCTCAATTTCCCACCTCTCTTCTCCCTAAAGAGGCAACCCTCCCACTTACGCCCTTCTGAAGTCCCTTCCTTTCCCCGTCGTTCCTCTATATCCAACATCGAGTACAGCGAATCCTCTAGATGTCAAGAACCTGCAAATACTCATCGAAGCTGCCAATTTATGAATGACATTCAACTGACTGCTTCTTGAGATCGAGTGATTGAGTCATGGGAAGAGTGGGACCAGAATGGCCCATTATCACAACTGGAGGAAGACTTCCTTCAATGCCATCGTAGGCTCTGTTCTGGAGAGGGATACCGTATACCGTATACCGTAGTCAAAAGAAAGTTAAGAAGACTGACGAATGGAGGGTAGAAGTTGGCGTGTATCGTGTATCCTCCACTTTCGAATTCAATGCGACGAGGAACGGAAATATCGAATTGATCAAGGGATGAGGGATCCCGAGAATAACGAATGACTGTTATGAGAGGAGGGGACTGAAGAGAAGACAGTAGACTACAAACTACAACTACTGCAACACCTCTTTGAGCGATACTCTGAGTAGGGATGAACTGCGCTTGGGTCCTTGTGCGATACAGTATGCCTGAGGGAAAGAGGGATATGGTAGGGAGGAAGAGAGGAGGGGATACGGTAACACTGACCATTCCATTATCAGCCATGACCAAATGATCGAATGAATTCCACTCTTGTGTATCCACTTTCTTCACAGTTTCTTGTCCAATGCGATAGTGAAGAACTCCATTGACATCGAATACTCAATAACCACATTGCACTTCCTTCCCTTTTCCCTATACATGATCACGGACCCGATAGTCGGGTGGTAGACCCCCTTATTTTGTAAAGAACTTAATTTTGCAGGCACTAGATTGTAAAATAATCCTTATTGATAGGCTTCTCAAACCCTCCATTTTTACCCCGCTAGGCCTCAATTTGAAGTAATGGATAGTAATTCTTCACGTGCTTTCCCCTATAGTCCAGTTTCGTTTTCTATGCAATAGTCATTCACACCCTACTTTACTCACTTGAATATTCTCCTCTTCTTGCATAAGGCTGATTAGCAAAGTTCCATGCAGGAAACCCGATTTCTTCGTCGGCGGGGAGAATATTTCGAGGTTTTTCACCTGCAACGAAGTTTACTTTAGAGAGTTTTCGAGAACCTCTGCCTATACGGGGGGATACTATAGTAAACTACAGTATCCCCCCGCATAATAGATTGCAATGCCCCACTTACCAGGACTGTTCATCTTGAGTTCGTAAACATTCCAGACTCCACTTTCATCGGATACATAGTTGAGTACCCCTTCTTCTCCTTCTTTCCATTCTGATCCATATACATTCACTTGCCTTCCCACTCCCGATACTCTCACTACAAATGGACCTCCTTCCAAACTGCAAATAAACTGACCATTCTACGGTATCTGAGTTTCTCCAACTATATAAGAGTGGACATAGATAGGTCTCAACTATATCCACTCAAAGGAATCCACTCACTCTCTTTTCTCTTTGTTGAGGAAACAGTCGACTTCTTGTACTCGTAACTCAGTTTCATCGAAAGGCTGGAATAGGCAATAGTAAGATAAGAGATGGGGAAAGGGACCATATTAGGATGCATCCAGTGTATCCATGACACGAATCGACCACACGGAGATATACGAGGCTGCGAGTAGAAATCACTGCCCGATTGCTAGATTACGGTAATGAGAGGGATACGGTATACGAGACCTACTACTACTGTAGTCTGCTGAGAAGAGAAGTGGTATGAGATGAGTCTATTTTCCGGATGGGGATAATGGCCATCGAGCGAGGGAGGGGGATGCACCTTATTGGGGGATAAAAGGAGGGGGGGGGGTGATAGGGGGGATAAGGGCCCCTAGGGGACTCACTTCCTGAACTGCCAAGAAGAAGGATTGATCGGGAGATACAGCAAAGTCTGCATGTCTAGTCGACTTCCCCCCACTGTCCAATACCTCAACCCATTGCATCTCCCCTTCTTCCCTCCACTTCAACCTTCTCCGGAGTACTGTCCCTTCCCTTCTGAATCCATACTCCATCAACGGTAGAGAAGAGAAGACTTGCAGAGGGAAGAAGGATGAATGACCCCCCACCGTATTCGTGTACTTAACATAGAGTATACAGTATAGACTAGATCCCCCAACCGGCATTCTGAACACTCATTCCATCAGCCCATCTCAACGTGTCCCTTCCATCGTACTGGTACAATTCCCTCTTTCCTGTCCAAATGTTCTGTTCAATCCAGAAGACTCCATCTGTCAATAACTCGCTTCACTTCTATCATTCCCCTAACCCCTCCACTAACCCTTATAAGGTTGCACTTCAGCTAATCGACCACAATTCCCCTTTGCGAATTGATCAGGAGTAAGGGGAGACTTCCAACTACCGTATGCCCCCCTCATCTTGGTACTCATTGGACGATAGATTGATGTGACCCCACGAGAGAGAATCTAACAAGACAATGGCTGAACGCCCTCTATCATCTCGATAACTAACACGTTGCAACATGAATACAACTGTGACCAAACGGGGGATGAAACAATATTTATTAGCTCTCAATAGAGAACAGAACAAATCGCATTAGCAAAGGTAATACCGTAAAATGGAAGGGAAGACGTCACGGGAACCATTATGGCAAACTGGACAACAAGAAACAAGACAATCTCGACCATACGGTTCCTTCTAATGCAAACAAGACAAAGAGTGCCTACAAGTGAACTACCGTACTCGCGACATTCGTGGTGGGAGTCTCCTCACTCAAACTTGATTCCCTGAGCGAGAGGCAGTTCCTTCGAGTAGTTGATAGTGCAGGTGGACCGACGTACGTACTGTCGCCAGGCATCAGATCCCGATTCACGACCCCCTCCCGTCTCCTGATAACAACCACTACAGTACTCCATCTACCGTATTCCCACTAGTACAGTATCCACCCTCTTCTCCACGGAAGCCAGAGATATTAAGAAAAGGCAAATGTCGTGCCAGAAAAGCCGTATGCTAACTTTCCGTGCGGGAGCCACCTCTCGTCAACTTAAACTTTTGCGAAATTTTTGGGCCCTGAACAAAAATTTCACGAGATCTATAGGTTCTAGGTGCTTGTTCATGCTCTTTTGCGAGATTTACACTCTTACAGGTCTGAAAAGTTGTTGCCGTGAAGTGGAAGTCACACAGCCGGACAGGACCCCCACTTTGGCACGGTGCCAAAACCACGCATTTCATGGGATATCAGTCTTCCTTATCAAACTTTTGACCGGAAACAAAGTGGAATCTATTCTTTGCGTCCAACCGCATCTCCTACAACTCATTCATAAGCATGATCTCAGTCTATTGTGGCTGTCCGGCTGTGAGTCATGACATTCGTTATTCGCTGTAAATCTCGCACATTTCTATTTGGGCTGCATTCGAAACTTCTTTCACTTCTCCGCAGCTTTTCGCAATTTTGCCGCACTTTTGCTGTTGTTTTCTTTTATTCTCTCTTGTTTTCTTATGATTCAGCCTGGAAAATCAGAATAGCCTAAAATTTTAATTAGCATAATGTCTTCCCGCGCAAACGCGTTCAAAAGCTGGCGCGACGCGTACGCAAGCGCGTCCCGCCGACCGTAGCACCTTATCGGTCGAATGGCTGCCGTGTCTCCGAGAGCAGACTACCTCTTCCCCTACAGTACACTCTATTACCTATCGCAATCCGCTCATTCCCTCTACAGTATCCTTCTTCTTTCCCTACCGTACTCCTCCGTTACCTTCTCTCCTCCAAATGCTCCACCGATTTCAGCTCCAGAAGTGGGAATGTTCACGTTGACAATACCACAGTCCGATCCCTAAACAACCCTTACAATTCCTTCTTTCGTCTTCCCTCATCCTCTATTTCATTGACAATTACCTTTGGACCGATCCATTTGAAGACGTTTCCAATGTTCTGAGTGAACAAAGACGAAGAGAGACCTTGTCCGACCTGAAAGGACAGTGAATAGTCAATTGAGAAGAGGGAGAGAGGGGCTAATGGTGTATTAGAGAGTAACCTCATTGTTGATAGCGATGGCTTCATCGAGAGCCTTGAACTTGAGAATGTAGAGGATGGGAGCGAATGTCTCTCGGTGAATAACCTACATAGCACGTATTACGTACCATCCATGGGCAGCCTTCCCCGTAATATTTTGAAAAACGGGCCTGCTAGTGTACGAAATCAAGCCTACCAATTGATAGTTTGTAGGAAATATAGGCCTACCAAAGCAAAATTCAAAAGAAATATGGGCCTACCACCCATACTTCCGGTCCGTGCACACGTATGTTACGTACGGTCCCTTATCCTAGCATTACGGCAAGGCACATACAAAATAACCAATCGTACATTTTTTAAGGTTCTCATATGGCCATATATTATGGAACGGTTATTATGGAACGTTAACGCATTATCTTGTGAAGAGACTAGATAGGAGAAGTGAAGAGACCGGTAACCCTCCCCTAAACTTGCCTCTGCATCATGTTTGAGTCCCGAGATGATTGTCGGAAGGACAAAGTTTCCCTCGCGATCTTCTAGAACCTGCAAGAATAACAGATCAATCTCTATCATTCATAAACTAAAATAACAATCTTGACTCAAACAAGGTAGCAGAAGGGAAACCTAGCACTTTCCACTGATTATAAATTGCTAGACCCATTAACCATACATGGAGATAGATGAGACATATCCATAAAAAGACGCGAAGCGCATTCTCTACTCGCGAGCTAAGTATCTAATTGTGAAAAAGCAAGCAACCTTCCCTCCATACTCGACCTTCCCCCCAGCCAGAATAGCCTCAGCAATCGTCGATTTGTACTTGAGAACTCCCTCATGGTTGTGAAGGGGACCTGACAACGGGTAATTCTTCATCCGACCACTCGACAGTCCATTGCAATGCCCCCTATCCCTCTTATCTCAATATCCCCAATCTCCCACCAATAATCGTATTCGCCTCAAGGGGATCTCCAATACGCGATTCAAACTGAGCGTAGGCCTTCTTCACTCGTTCCAATACCTGCACATCATTCCCTCCCACCGTATCCCAACCACCTACAGTATGCTCACCTTATCATAAACACTCTCGTGCACAATGAGCCTTCTCGTAGTAGTGCATCTCTGCCCTGCAGTTCCCACAGCGGCGAATACGGTAGCAGGGATGACCTGCACATCAAAGTATTCAAATGCAATCCAAGTACAGTACTCACCATCTCGAGGTCAGCATCCTCTGCTACAACAATCGCGTTATTTCCACCCAATTCCAGCAGAACCTAAACATGTCCTTTGTGCCTCCTACAGTATCCCCACACTACAGTACCCCTGCCCTCCTCTAACCTCCCTTCTCACCTTTCCAAATCTCGCCTGTACTTGTTGTCCGACAATTCGTCCCACTTCAGTAGATCCAGTGAACGACACAAGGTTGACTCGTTTGTCCTCAACTCAGGATTGATGTACCATCTCC
>LS926623.1:526748-548825 GCA_900490955.1 Micoletzkya japonica
GAGGGGGCGGGTTTCCAGAGACAAGCATTGCCTGTGACTAGGGCGAGGGCATTGTTCCATCCGTAGACAGCACAGGGGAAGTTGAAGGCAGAGATGATACCCACGATACCTACACATCAATGGGTGGAGGGGTACGGTAAGCAGATCGATGGGTGGAGGGGTTGTAAAGTATAATACTTAGCAGGTAAGCAAGTACATTTGCAACCTGCCAATATGCCAACAGATGAATAAGTAGCGTACCGAGAGGGTTCCAGTTCTCCAATAGAACGTGCCCGGCCCTTTCCGACTGCAGAATCTGTCCATTGTACGTGCTAAACCCTCTCCCTTTCCCTTCTTCTCTTCCCTTTTTCTCACCGTGAAAGTCCCGTAGCGAAGTCACAGATATCGACGTATTCCTGTACTTCACCCACTCCTTCGGGGGAGATCTTACCCATTTCGAGAGAGACGAGATGGCCGAGATTCGTCAACTGAACTTCTCCCGTCTTTCCTCCCTTCTTCCCCTCCCTACCTGAGTCCTCAACTTGTCTCCAATCTGTCTCACAATCTCTCCCCTCTTCGGGGCCGGGACCTCAGCCCAAACAGACTGTGCCTTCACGGCCTCTTTGATTGCCCTTTCGTAGTCTTCCACTGTTCCATTCACAACCTGCAACCCTCACTCTCCTCTATCCCCCTCTTTCTACCCCCCCCCCCTCCCCCCTAGACCCTCAATCTCACTTCAGCAATCGGCTTGTTGTTGGCGGGATTGATGGACTGTGTCACTTTCCCCGAAGCCTTCCACGATCCGTCGAAGATTCCATCGTTCTTTTCAGAGAGACCAAGTTGACGAAGGAATGCATACTTGGGGTCGGAGATGAGAAGGGAAGAGGACATTCTAGAGAGGATAAAGGGGGAGAGGGATTTGGAGAGGAGGGATGGAGACACACTGAAGAGCATCAAAGGAAGGAATAGAAGGGTGGACGGCGATGGAGGGAGACACTCTTAATGGATCTCTGATAAGTGAAGGGAAGGGATACCAAACTGTGGGAGGGAACAGAGATCAAGGCAACGGTTGTGGTCATTAGCTATACCATCAAGCAGAACAAGGGCAGAACGTGGTATTGATTGAGAGAGTAAAGAAAAGATGACAAGAGAGAAGGGACAACGAATTTAGACGATGCATCAGAGGTGGACACTAATGCGCAGACAAATATTGTCTTTTCTTTCCTCTTTCTCCCCCTGAGAAGACAGTCCTGCAAGAGTGACATAGAGAATCTCTACCTTTTCTACCGTATAAATACGGTATAACATTATACGATGTTTCCAGTAATACGATAGTTTGTTACTTTCTTCTAAATAGATACAAGAGCAGGTTGATTAAAACTGCTTGAGATAATCATCACTGCACGATATTTAATTACTCTTTATACTGTTTTATGAAGGGGGAGAAGGAACAAGGGAAAAGGAAAGGTCTGAGGTGAATATAGGAAGACTCCGGGGTACTTGTACGATAGTGAATACAAAAACAAGCGAGGAAAGAGGAGCAATGAGGGGAGAATAAGGGATGATTAGATGAGGAAGGAACAGAGTCAATGATAGAGGCCACCGGGAATTAGAAGGGGAACAACGGAGACTGCGAAATGGGAAACGGAAGAAAGAGACACACCACAAAGACGACACCGACTTAAGCACATGGAAGCACTCTTATATCCTCTTGTTAGACTATTGAGAACATCCAACAGTACCACAAAGAAACATCACGATTAGACACATGCAAAGAGTCATAAGTTAGCCTATGTACGGATCTATCAAGGGAAGGAATAAATGAAGGGAATAAGGGATAGCCTAGACGTCTAGCTAAGCGGGAATTAACTCTTCGACTATTGCACACTGTCGATTGGAATGAGAAGAAGTGAAGAGACTAGAGTGTAGTGCCCTCAAGCAGTCATTCCCTTCACTTGTCCATTCCTCCTCGCTTCTTCCAATTCCTTCTGAGCTTTCTCCTCGTGAGCTCTAATATCAGCCATCGTCAGATTGATCCATTCATCGATCCAACAGAACACTTCTCTATGGAACTTCGAGAACAATCGAGGGTATTGCTGAAATCCTCTCAATTCTTCATAAATATTATTGTCTTATATTCTTTCGTATAAAGACAAGAAGAAGCCAATGCAGCTCTTCTTTCAATTCCGATCAAAAGCTACTGGCAACGTCATTGGTGAACTACGCATCCATACATATTTTCCAAGGAATAGATCTGCGGACTGCTTGACAGTTTGCAGTATGTATGGTAAGGAAAGGAGCATCATGATATTGAGCACAGAGGAACAAAAAGGAATACCTTGTGGGCGAATGACTCGACCATCTGTTGGAAACCGAACCATTTGAAGTGGACTGTCACCAGTTTGTATGCACACATCACCTGCAAACGGCACACCAATACACTCTTTTCATCTCTTACTAACATATCCAATTTATAGCATATTCTTTCCTTCGTTTAATTAAAATCATAAGATATTCAATATTTAAATACCCAAGATAATAATTTCACTTACATCTCTAGGCTGCCTCTATTATTATGATACTCAATTTGAAAATTTCCTCGTCTCAACCAATCGTCTCACTTAATAGGCCCTAAGAAAAAATAAGACGAGACAGACAGGTTGGACTTCATTCCTCCAATTCCCCGATAACGGTCCCCTTCCAGTCTTCTGACTCTTGAAATGCGAAGGAGATGTCTCAGGCCTGTAAATCAATTTCTTTACAACATCAGCCGCATTTAACAGTACTCCCAATCCCCCTCTTTATTCCTCTCTACAATCCCAGCCAGAAAAGGTCTCTCAACCAATCGTCTCACTTAATATCGGCGTGGGCGAGGAATTCCTTGTCATTGGCAATATCGATGTGCACAACTTCTCGCTTGCTCAACTCAGCAGATGACAATCCGTGGGCCTGTTCAGACAACTCTTCAATCACTCAATCAGCCAGCCATCGGGGTTACGGTATTGACCACACAACCAAACGCCGTCCTTACCGTAACCCATAATCATATACCGTACCTCACAAGTCAGATATAAATATCTATAAGAAAGTTAGGAAGGGTACCATAGGATTAATGTATATATATTTCAGATATTTATGACACTATTAGAAGGAAATTTACTTTTTAATATCTAGTCCATCGCCTACTTACATTATCGGTAGTTCCTCTATCAGGCAGATGGATGGTCTCAATCTTCACAAAGAAGTTGTCCTTCATGTAATCTGGATTGGTGACAATCGTCCGACAATACGGATAAGCGTTCCATGCCTAAGATAACTATTACATCTTCTTCCTACTTCTCACACTAACCTCTTCGTGAATCGCAAGTGACCCTTTCGGAGCAATTTTTCGGATCAGGGCTGGTACCTCAAATAGGATATAACAAATGTTTTCTTCATAAACACAGAGCCAACATTGCCTTAAAAACCAAAATCTACCTTATTTTAAAAAAAATATCCTAATGTAGCTCAAAATAATGAAGAGCATTTAGAGCATTTTTGCAATGTGACCACCGTGAAAGCTTATGTGAAAGGATATTTGCCAGGTTTGCTAGGATTATTAAAAAATACTGTATGTACCTTGGATTGAAGATGATAAATCTTGTGAGTGTACTGTCCCCTGTCATACTTGCCTTGAAACAAAGCGTTTTTCACGAAGGGTTCGTTCTTCAGCACCTGCAATGCATAAATAATTAGGGAGTCGTGCAGACGAGACAAACAAAACGAACTCGAAGGAAAGGCATGGTAAACTCTGCAGATTACCCCGCCACATATTTTGTTACACGAAAAATCAAGGTATCTTTACGTCAAAATGTTTCACATTAGGCTAATTTCCCAGGTTCGCATAGATCATCAAGGCGCAAAACTAGAGGAAAAATACAGTAATTGATGGTATTTTACAGGGTAGGACCCTTCTCGCCTAAGAATAAGCTAGGCTACAAACCCGATAACTGAATGATTATTGTCTCCATTCACCTCAACACCTTCCCCTCCTCCCGTCTCGTTCTTACTCGCTTCAGCCACAGAATACAACTGTCCTACTTGGTACTCATCCACTGTCAACGGCAAAACTACTCGACTGAAACAATTGCATACAACGGCGAACCTTGTGTAATTAATTAAGGGCAAGCTGACTCACTATTCCTTGATGATCATTGCGAATGGAAGAGTAAGGAAGAGGTGACTTCCACAGCCCTCTTCTAGCTAGTAACCTGCAATTGGAACATCCTTCGATTGTACATTTAGCCAGAACACGGAAGGAAAGAAACAAAACATTGACAAAATAGCGTGAGAAGGCATAGCCAGCAATACAATACAGGGAGAAAGGACGAGAGTGGGTAAGTAGTAAAAGGAAGGCAAAGAGTGGAACGAATGAGATGACTCAATCCCTTCTCAAGGCACAGAATAAGCTTTCAAAACAAGGACCCTTTTCTCCGTTCGTCCCCTTCTTCACTTCCTTTTCCTCCCAACCTTCTCTCATTCTCTTTCTTTCTTCCTCCACACATAGATATTGATCAGGAATGAGGCAGTGCGTTGCGGGAAGAGAGACAGAGAGGGAAGAGAAGAGAGACTAAGCATACCTACCCAGCTTATCCCTAACACCTAATTACTCCTATCCAACAACTACGTCACACATCAAGTCTTCATTCGTCACTACACCAACCGCACGACGACGATTACTCATCTGGTTAAATAGCCTAAATCGCAGATACGGAAGGGAGGGAATAGAACATTCTCCACTCATCTTCTAGAAAACGAGTGAAGGTGAATCAGATGGGATGACGTGTACAAGAGATAAAAAGTGTGAAGACGTGGAAGGAGGAGGGAGAATGCACTTGGCATGGGGAAAAGGGGGGATGTCTCTTGGAGAGATAGCATCTACGAGAGGCACGCCAACGGCTTATTGCTCTCATTATTCAGATAACTGGATGCCAAAAACGACATTGAACGACTTAGACCACCAACAATAAGTATACTCTTTAAACCTCTGAACAACGAAACAAAGTGAAACAGTCAATTGAGGATAACATATCACATTCTACATAGCCCCTCTGTTCTTCTTATCTGCTCCCCTTTGTCTAAACTTATTCTTGTTCCTCTCATGCACCTGTCTATCCCTTCCTCCCGTATAACTACTGCCTCCCCTCCCACCGTATCCTCCCCTCCCCTCACTTTTCCCTCCCCTCCTATCATTATTCGATCCTCTTCCTCGATTATTCGTGTATCGACCTATAAGATAAAGTAATTCAGTCAATAAGCATACACTATGCAACCTTGAGTATTCGTTTGATCCTTGTCTTCGTTATTCTTCGTATTCTTGTCCTCCTCATCATTCCTGTGCCATAGTCTCCCTCGTTCCCTATCCTCTCAACTCACGTAATGGGATCAGTAGCAAAAGCCTTATCCTCGTAACCGTCATCGTATTCATCTTCGTATTCGTCTCCAATGGCCATCTCCTTGCTTTCATACTTGAACTTCTCATAGAAAGGTCTAAGTGCAACCTGCAGTCCTCCTCTTCTCTCCTCCCTTCCTTGTCTCCCTCTTACCTTGTCAGCTTGAGTCGTCTTAAACTTGTCTATGCGTGCATATCTGCAACAGTCCTTTCCTGTCTCCTCCCCCCTTCCCACAACATACACTTTACTCGTCTTCATCTCGACGATCTTCTCATTCTCCATTCCAAAAGCCTTGTCTTCTCCCATCGCTCTCAGCTTCAATCTTTCCAATGCACTTCGTATTGATTCCATAGCCTTGGAAGATGAAGCTGATACATCGACCCTTCAATATTGCCATAATTGCAGTCCATGAATGAACATTACGTACGCCTTTTCCTCTACTGCTATCTCTTTCTTCTCAACAGGCGCCAAACTGAAGACTCCCTTAAATAAATGTATTTCGATGACCATAATAAAGATCAAAGATCAAAACCCTAGAAAAAGCTCAACCTTGAAGAAGTTTCTCGTGTCATCTGCCGGAACTTGCTTGGTCTTTTCATTGACTTGACTCGATGTTCCCACTACTTCCGACATATCACAATCTACAAGGACAAGAGTGTAAACCCGACCCTCCGACCCTTCATACCCCCTCCCCCATCTCGTAATTACCCAACTAACCTTCGTCAACGTATACGAAAGGAGGAAGTGGAGTCATAGCATTTCCTTTCGGAACAGCCCACTCTACACTCTTTTCCAATCTCTTCATCCATCGGGGTACGGTATCCGTCACGATCATATCTACCGTATCCGCATTGGAATACGCGCAATGACGGAGACAAGCCTAGGAAATAAAAAAAATTACTACTGCATATACTCATGTGAGATTCAGTTATTTTATTACATGAAAATACCGTAATCCTTGCACCCCGTAATACATTTTACAGAATTTGATAAAAATTCTCAATTTATTTGATACCGTGCTTATTGCACACCACCAGAGTATATTCTAAGGTTTTGTACGTGCTTGAAAAAGAGCAGCTTACATGAAGGTAAGCAGTAGAAAGATGAGGAAATATCTGAAGGAGTTCATCGACGATTGTGCATGTGAAGGAAGGGATGCGAGTCATGTCTCCCACATTCTAAACGAGTTCATCTAGTCTAACCACCTCCTCTCCCCTACATACCTTGAGCAGTCCGAGTCTTCTAATATCATTCACAATGGCTTCCCTCTGCTTCTCCTCTGCCCTATTCACAGCCTACAATGTCCATCTTCTCCTCTCCCCCTTTATCTCTCCTCCCCTCCCCTTCACTAACCTCTTCAATATACTTCATTTGTTCCTTCGTAGCCTTCCTACTCACTAATCCACTCAACGGTCTTTGTTCCTTCAGTACAACCATAACCCTACAACCCAATAATACTTCACCTCCTATCTCCTTTCTCACCGTTCATTCACGAGAATATCGTTCAAAGTCTCCGTTCGTTTGTCATCATCAACATTCATCCAATCAAACAATTCGCCAACGAATTCCGCTGTGAATTGCAAGAGTTGAGTCCGAAGTCGGTGTAGTTTACTGTGGAGATACACCATGACACCGATACAGTATCCAATGAATACTAACCGAAGGGGATAGTCATCCAAATGAATCGCAATATCTTGAGTAGTTTCGGTTGAGAGAAAGGCTGCGAATCGCTCTATGGTAGAACAAACTCTACAAAAGAAGTGAATGTTAACGAGAAGGAAGGAGACTCATACGGTAAGATGAGCTTGACAGGTCTTGTCTTGAGTTTAGACAGTTTGACAATTCGATAGAAGGCAATCATAGAGTAGATAAGGTCAACCGCTCCTAAAATTGACAGGATGAATCTAAGGAAAGAAGGGTGAGTGGTGACCTTCGAGAAGAGACATGGCTACATCGGCAAGTGCAGCCTTCTTCACTCCCTTCGTTGTTTCCCAAACTGGACCAATTCGCACAATGTCCCGATCCAATTGATTCAGTCTCTTAAATAACACCCATTTACCCTTTTTTACTGCCCATTTAATATTATATGTAGACGATATTGCATCTACGGCACCTCGACATATTCTTGTACAAGTGTAATGATATCCTCTGATACATGAGAACCTTCCATTTCCCATGCCAATTGAAGAGCCTTAGCCAATGCCTTGGCGTTGGGTGAAGATCTGAAAAGTTTGATAGTAAGCAAGACAGGACTAAACCTTTATTTACTAACACTTTATTCGGAGGAGCGAAGGCAAGAGTCCACGAGGAGAATCGACGAAGAGACATAACTCGCACGTCTCTGGTCATCTTCATCCAATCTCGACTACATAGCCCTTTGTCCTGCATTCAGCAATGTGATATTAAAGTCGTGTCCCCCCACTTAGGCATCAACTACGGTACATTCAGTTCGTGATAGTTACCATATGTGGACAACTTTAATGACTATATTTACAGAATTACAGAACTATAATGACCGTTGTACAAAAGCTCAAGCTATCTAGCCTGCCAGTTGAAAATTTCCCGCAAAATATGAGCCTACCGAAGAAATTATACGGACCTACCAACCGACGGTCGGGTTGGTGCCCATGTATGATAGTTACACCGCAACCAAATGCTGCTATATCATCATTACTAGCAAAACGTTTCATGTTTTTTTCGTATTTTTAAGGTGTTGACCCAAGAATGCGTAGGTTAATACTCACAACGGAAGGGTTGAATAGAGATATTCGGAGGAAGAGAACGAGAGCAGATGCACGAAGAGCACGAAGGGATTCGAGAAGGACGACGTCACGGGAAAAGGCCCGCCTCGCATCCACGTCGTATGGTCTGCTTGTCAGCTACGTTCTTATCCACGAAATATGCCATACCTCGGTAAGCAATCCACTACATCGTCCAACCACGGCATGACGGATTTATTGTAGATTAGCGTAGACCAGAACACTTGAGGTGCAAGGTCCAGAAGACAATCTATCGTCTTCCTGTAGAGACTGATTAAATTAGTTCAAGGAGGACCAAACTTTGCATCAGTGAGCCAGCCAATATCCAGAGTGAAAGCGGAAGGAAGGGATAAATCATGTTTTGCTTGCGACTCTTCCTACAAAATACATATATGCCTAACATAGATTTCTTCATCACAACCTACCGATTTGAACTTAGCCATCGACAAAGAACGAAAATGATTAGCAATCCACGTATGAAGGCGATTTCGAAGCTGTAGCGTTGTTGCTGAACACCAGATAGGCGTCCGGACAATAGTTTACCGAATTTTTCACATACAGTAACCTTACCCCAAAAAAAGATAAAGTTATGAAATCAAGTTACTGTGGTAGGAATGCTGTGCCGTTTTTTTATTATGTCGTATCACTTAAACAGAGTTGGAAAGGTTCAAATCAATAAAATTTACTTTACAAAAAACGGTGTCGTAGTCACCCATTTTGCTAATATTCATCTATCTGACAGAACAGACTGAATATGACACAGTTGGAATATTTCTTTTGCTTTGGCACATGCATCTCTTGGCAGCACAAGCCTCGTAAACAATATTCTCCGGTCTGTTTTGTGTTCCCTCTTCGATCTAGCTCGTTGTGTAGTATGTCCTCGCGACTTATTTGTACGATATTCGTCCCTTTATATAACTATTCCGCGCAATATCCACAGAAGAGTTCTTTCCAGTGGCTATTACAACGCAATTGTCTATCTTATTTTTAAGATGAATGACGGAGCAGCGTCACTAGTCAATAGACTAGCAGGGACAAACGAGGAGAAACATGCTCTTCTCATCGCACTATACAACACAACCTCATTTCTCTTCGTTAGTCAATTACAGTACTCTTATTTTAATAGGCTAAAAACATATTCTAATCTGGTATCTAAAGACTCTTACCAGGAAGTATCATGCCTAAAATAGGTTCAAAGTTCTAGATGATCTCACAAAGCAGAAAGGAAGATACTAGTTTGACAGTGTTACAGGTTGGGATAGGATTAGCTGCCCTATTCGCTCTGTACAACATGCTGTATATGTTCCTAGCTCCGATGCTGTGGGCTGTTCTCGTTGGAACTGTTCTGTTTCCTCTTAAAAGGGTTATTGCCGCTTCAACCAAAGGTACGATATACACCATTCAGTGGCTGTAAGTTTGTGGAAATAGGTAAGATAGGCTTCATAAAGAGGTTTCAATTTTTTCATCAATACTGGAAATTTTGCTTTCTATTGCAAGCAGGCCTCATTGTTTCTTTTGATGTATTTGCTCCATTTATAAAAAAATAGTAAACACGACTAAGCTCGAGGGGTACGGTAGTCGGTGTGTCTGTTGTATACTCCTCCTCGTATACTGTAGGTTGGCTGGCCAATCTGGAATCATCGGAGACCCCTCTTGCCCTGGGTCTCATTCTGCTTCCCTTCCACCTCTTCTGCAATCTCTCCGATTGGTTATATGTCACTGCCACGGGGTTCGTGTGTCGACTCTTCGGAAAAGACAGGGGAAGACAATCTCTGGGGGGGGGGGGGGGGTGGGGCTGGACAACTCTCGTGGAACTTGTAAGAATAATTGAGTATTATGCATTCAGAGAGCACGGCCTGCATCTGCTCATTGCATACGTAGTACTCAAGTTGTTCACCCATGAGGGAACCTTCGTGTACCTTCTCAGTTGGCTGGGAAAGCTCTACACAATCATCGATTCCTTTATCGCTTCTCTGCTCTCTGCATGGGTTAGTCATCTTCGCATTCCATGCCATTCCATTATTGTTTACTCTCCTATTTATCATCGATCAAACTCGAGTGAACATCCTTTTTCAGCTCTTTCCCCTGATAGTAGTGTACACAGTTGGATTCATAGCATGGGTCGTTCTCAATAGTGACAATATTAACAAGAAGTTCGCACGAAGTCTTTCCGTTCCCATCTGGTTCGTCCATTTTTCGCGTATACTATTATACAGTATTCACCATAAATATTAGCGACCATACACGAACGGGACGAATGGGTGGTTACTGTACCCCATTCCCACTCCCTCCTCTTCCCATAAACTACCCTCTTCTCAGGGTGTACATCCTTACCGTAATCTCTTCATTCTTCGCTGTCTTCCGTGTCTTCGTCTTCACTGGATCTTCCCTTCTTCTCATTCTCATTTCCGCTCGATTCATCGGATTCGCAGAAGAAGAGGAAAAGGAGAAGAAAAATGGAGATGACGACAAAAAGGAGGGTATGCAAATATTTATGCTATTTGTGTGTACGAGTAAACGAATTATTATGAGGGAAGTATGTAATTCAGAAGAGTGTATTCCGAGTGAGATATCGGAGGGAGTGGTCATAGTAGAGAAGGAGGTGTCAGCTGCCAACGATCTTCTGTGTGGAGTGTGTGTAGTGGTCGCCCTCCTCTGGGTAGTCAAACACGACTGGGCTCTCTTCGCTGTCCTCGTCCCTCTTCTCTTCGCTCTCCTCAGACAACTCGGTCAGTCCCCTACCGTATCTCCAGATACCGTAACCCGTTCCCCACCTACAGTAACCCTTTTAGGAGACGCTTTTGGAGTGGTGTCGGGAGTGAGTAACGGAGTGCTGTCTATGTACCAATCGGTCCATCCTAACCTCTCTAAATTCATCAATATAACAGTAGCTGGTCCCGTCAGGGAATTGGTTAAGGTATCCTCTGTAAGAGAGTTAATCTCTCGATGAATACTCCCTCAGATGATATTCTCTTCTGACAAGATGATCCTGTCCAAACTCCGTGCCAAAATGGACCTTCTCTCTTCTGTAGTAGTGATGTTGCTCCTTGCACTTGGCACCTTCTCAGCCTGTCTCTTCATAGTTGTCCAAGGTATCGACTACCGTATCCCTGTCAAGTATACGGTATGACTACAGTACACGGAGAGACCGTGCACATCGCTCGGTTGACTTCGAGTGTCATGGCGAGAAAGGATTGGTTGGGGTCGGCACTCAACTACACTGAAGGGAGACTCGAAGAACAGAATATCGATATCGATGACTACATACAACAGGTACAGAGTATACCATACGAATTTGGGGATTACTGTAGATTATGGGTCATTGAGTCATACTGTACTTGTTCTATTTGAGGGATACGAACAAGGAAGAGTCTGGCTGGCTAATAATGTACGATCTCTCGCGTCTGATAAGGACTCAGCCAGGGCTGATGAACTGGAAAAACAAGTGATGGAGGTACGGTAGATGTGAGGGAGATTGTGTAGGGAGGGCGACGAAGAGGATACGGTAGATGAAGAAAAGAGAGAATAAGGAAGTGGTTGAAGGTGGTGGATCGACTGTATGAGATGTGGGGAGACAAGAGGGAAGAAAAAGAGTAAGCGAAGGAGATGGAAGGGGAGGAAAGGGAAGGTTAAGGGAGAAGGAGGAGAAGAAGGACTGGATGGTACAGTTGAGGACTGCTTCCGATTTGACTGCTTTGAGGGAAGAACTCACTCATTTGGTCAAGGACAATGTCGATACTCTCATTGGGGTGAGCATACTGTTCATATATATACAGTACTCCTACCTACAGTACCCTCATTGAGTGTCTAGGTGGCTCAAACAGTGTGGACAGTGATCATGCTTAATGTGTCGCTTCTCTCCTCTCTTCTTCTTTCCTTCTCTTCTCTTCTCTTCTCATTCGGAATGGAAATGCTCAATTCCTTCATTGAACTGGTAAGTCTTCCTTCTTCCTATTTGTTAACAGTAGAGATGTGCAGGCTGGTCAGTACAATGATTATCTTTCATCCTTCATTCTTACAATTAGCCGCCTTTGTGCCAACAGTAATGAAAGATATTCGTCTTCACCGATACCTCTCCTTCAGATCGTCTTCCTCACAATGGTGTATTACCTGCTGGCATCCTCGGGAGATCGCTGGCTTCCCCTCCATCTCCTGTCCAAGGTGTCCTTTCCCCCCCCCCCCCATTCCCCCTACCCTATCCCTTCAATCAGTTGCCTCCCTCAGATGAGTTCCCTAATGCCTCACGGATGGACAGAAGGGGGAGAAGGATTCACTTCGGCAATCGAAGATTCCATCTTGTCAGTTCGGACACATTCCAATCCTTTGACCCCTTCAATATTCCGATATCTTCTTAAGCGGAGTCTTCGGTCTCTCATGCAAAATGGCTGTATTCTACGGTCTCTACACGTATTTCATCCATTCCCTCTTCGATCTCAACATAGTCTTCGTTCCATCTAGTTCGTTTATCTCTTCTTCTTAATGGGTATACTGTAGTCATGTCATTGACACACAGATTAGAGTAATCTACTGCACTCCTACCGTAACCCAAAGCTACCATACTCCATTTAGTTCTCGCTTCTCTCTTTGCTGCCATCCCTATAATGGCTCCATGGACAGTATGCATCGTGGGAATGATTGAATTGTGGTTGGTTCGATCGGAAGTCGCAGCGGCAATTGTATTCGCAGGTCAGTCCCCTCCCCCCTTGAGAATATCTCTAACTACTGTATTTAGTCTGTTCCCTGCTCCCCCTTGGTTTCGCTGACACGAAGTTCTACTCAGAAGTAAAGTGAGTCACCTATCTTCCCTTTACAGTATCCCTGTCAATCCCTCTTATATTCCAATCTTCCCTTCAGAGGCATGCATCCCTATCTCACTGGACTGGCAGTAATTGGTGGAATGTACTGGTTGGGAATACAAGGGGCAATCATCGGCCCTCTCATTCTATGTTCTTTCCTCGTTCTTCTCAATGTATATGCAAATGTCTCTCGTACCTAGTTATCTGCTTTCATTGTACTTTTCTCATTCATCATACTTATTCATAGATCAATCTCTCCCGTTTTCTTTTATCTTGCCTAGCTTCTCATTATAGTCTTTAACAGCCTTCGGTGCTTTAAAATGTTGTGTAGTTCACACGTGTAGATGTAGTTGTATGCTTGCTATGTAGATTACGGTATCTTTGCTAACAAGAAGATAAAGAATACGAGGTCGATTGACAAATGCTCGATCAAAGGTCACAATGTCCCTTGGATATATCTTTATTCACTGAGCTTAACATTATATTAGCGTTCTGCATTCTCACAATTCGAGAATAACCGAGAAAAGGCTGTAATCCCTAATCTTCCTAAATCTTTTTGTTAAATTTATTCATTATGTGCAGCACGCATTTTCTTCCTTTTGATTTTTGTCAAAGCTCACCCGTTTGACCATTCGTTTTTGCTTAGCTTGTTATATCACTGGAAGACCAGATAGGCGAAAGTTCGCTTCAATCATATGTTGAGGGAGTATTGCATGCTTCGATTGAAAGAGAAGAGTACCATGCATTAGTGAGAGGCCCCTGCAGCCCTTCCCTTTTGCACGTGTTCTCTCCCCTCCGTCCTTTCCACGCTCTCTCCCTCTCCCTCCCCCTTCCCGTTTCTCACTCCTTCCTTTCTAATCTTCTTCCCCGACTTTCCTCTTCTTTTTCATCTTTGCAATCTGCCAATAGAGACTTCTCCCCGCGGCCTTTCCTCCATGTCCCTTCTCTCTCCTCTCATTCCCCCCTCTCCCCCTCCCTTCTCTCCCCTCTATCGCTCATGTTCCCTCCCCTCTCGTGTATAGCAATCTCTTAGTGTCTCGTGAGAGTGAGTATATCGATTGGTGTCTGTGTGTCAGTCCGTTGTGAATGACACAGTGTGTCTGTGTGTCCCATGTCAGTATTAGATGTTAGTATCCCATCGCATCCATTCATTTCCTCACGTGAGTAGTCGCAGTCACTCTTCTCTTCCCTATCGATCTCTCTCTTTCAGCCTCTTCTTCCCATTTTCACTCTCTTCCTCTTTTGTCTGTATATTCTCGATATTTTAGCCAGCTATGCCTGAAGTAATTGTGAGTGAGTATATTGTAGATGTCGTCTCAGCAAGGGAAGGACCTTAGTCTGGAGTGTCCGTCCCTCTTTTCCCTCGCGTCGTCGTCGTCGTTCGATGCCGTTCTGTCTACAGTCTCCACCCACGATGTCCATCTTCCCCTCCCAGTATCCCATGCTCTCTTCGATCAACTCTCCTCTACCAATGTAAGTTGTTCCCTCTCTTCATTTACTCCCTCCCCCCACTCATCCCATTTCGATCATGTGAGCAAGAACATAAGCAGAAGCAAGCACATAAGTAGCTACTCTATGGTCTCTGCATATAGTGAGGGTTGAATAGAATGTTCATGTCAGAAGGTGATTCCTCGTGAGGGATTGAAGTACTTCACGGACTCAACCCGCTTCCCTCTCACACGATTGGATCTCACCCGTGAGTCGTGTTCATCTCTCGCACTTATCTTATCTTGTATTGCAATATCTTGCCAGATACCACTGATGTTGTTAAGATTCGGACGTTGACGATTCGCTATTCGTCGATTTGCTGACTGCCCATCAGCATCGATTAACACATCTCGGTCTCGCTTATGTCTATGTCAGTCCTTTAGTATTGACAAGGATGGATATATATGTCTTTTTTATCTTCAAGGCATTTTTTAAATCTTTTTTTTTATCTTCAAGCCCCGGGCTATTGTAAGAAGGAAGTATCGTTCTGTTCAGGGACTCACCCCTTCCATTCTCTCCAAGACAAGAAATATTCGTCTTCCTCATCTCAAATCGATACGAGCCACTTCTACTGAAGCATTGACAGGCACCTGGAGGAATAGAAGGTGTTTGAGGGGGAGAGGGGCTTATTGAGTAGGAGAAAGCAGAACATACAATAGTATTAATGTGTGCAGGTTGGTCGATACAGCGGAATCTCGTAAGGAGTGTTAGGGGGAGGAGGGGTGACTGTCTACCATGACTGAGTGAATGTTGCAGACGGAAACTGGGCACTGCGGGACTCGAAGGACGGAATGTTCCCGTGTTGGGAGAGGACGACCTCCCCGTATGTTACTCTCGGTGTTGGAGTCTGTAGTCTGTAGTTTGAAGTCTGTTGTATGATTGACTGTTTGGTTGATGATCTCCTTGTACAGGGACCGACTGCAGTAGCCATTCAAGCATTTGGAGTGTGCACTTCATCCGAGAAGGTGAGGAAGAGAGGAGGGGGAGAGGGAATAGGGGCAATGATTTGCGAGTAGAAGATGAACACTTCTGTCCAATCTGCACATTTACATGACTACGTTTCGTTCATTTGGAAAGGCCGCATAGACATACATAAATAAAATAATGATGATAAAGAGATGAAGGAAGTGATTGAGATGGAAGAGGAAGATGAAGAATTGCCGTTGACAACGAGGTGTACTGCACTGACACATATGAATCTGGCGAAGGATGTCAGGGTATCTTGTTGTTGTATGGGGGAGGGGATGGGGGGATGGGTGTACCCGCCTCCCCTACCATCCCCTTCCCCTTCAGACGCAACGTCGATCGGAGGAGGACTCGTCGGAGTGTGTGAATGAGCTGTTGTCCCGTCTCCTCTCCCCCCTCCCCCTCCTCGAATCCCTCGATCTCTCCCATTGGAATCGTGTCGATGATCTGCGTTGTCTCCCCCCTCATTGCTCTTCAATCACTCAACTTATACTATACGATGTTCCCGATCTCTACAAAGCACTCAACAACATTTGTGAGTTGAGTCAGTTGAGGTCAGTTTCACTTTCATTATGCATAAATGAATGGAAGGGTGAGTAGTACGGTAAGAGTAGGATAAGGGGCGGTCGTGTTCAGAGTCTTGGACGTGTCTCAGACTGCTCGGGACACAGGGACTTATCCCCGACCCGCGACTTCCCTCTACAAACTAGTCACTTGTCTGCCTCTTCTCACTCATCTTGATATTTCCTCTACAAATCTCGCCTCGCAGCCATCACAATCAGACTGGCCTAACAAGGATGGGTGAGTAGTGGGGGGATGGTCACTGATATCGTATTTATGAAGGCACTTCATCATGGGGGTTACTCTCTATTGCAGGTAGAATAGTCAACTAACCGAAAATGTAGTACAGTTTGGGGATAATTGAGTACTGCGGTAGAGGTCGTTTTATAGTGTAAGAAGGCAGCGAGTGGGAGAGTAACTACCTCGAAAAAATACAATCACATACTGTATTTACTTCTTACTAGCAAATCACTGCAAATTTTGTCCGTTTGTCTGTATGTGTGTCTGTCTGTCCGTAGGTCGATTATCTCCTTTAGAATTGCGAATTTCAAAAAAAGTTCTTACAAGACCCCTATTCAATTCTTCATACCTCTGGACCATTTTTTACCGTTTTTGAAAATTCTCAAAAATGGCTGAGAAAATCGATATTTTTGAAAATTTTCAAAAAATCTTCTTTTGCCAGAATACGTTTCAGAGCACGGGGATCATTTTTGGTCAAAAGTTATCAGAGAAAAACTGAAATCTTTTCGAGGATACTTTGGCAAAATGTGCAAGAAGAATACGGGCAGGCTGGATCCGAACTTGTGTGCTCTGATTTGTGTGCTTCCCTCCAGGACGGAGTACCTCAACTGTGACATCTACGGTCTTCGTTTCCTCCGTCGTCCCCTTCAATTCCTCGGTCTTTTCAATTGTGATTCCGCTTCTCATTTCGCGAGTATTCCTGCGAAGAATGTTAGTGGAGACGCGAGTGAGGAACAGGTAAGAAGGGTCATGAGGGATGAGGGTGGTTAGGGAAGAAGTAGGGGAGGAGTTTAGGGAGAGAGAAGGGGGTATTGTGATGGGAGGGACGGAGACTGTCTACAGGTGATCAACGCCCTGCGTGCTTACTCCTCTCGTGCCGGTCTCCTCCAAGCAGTTCTCAATGAAAGCTACCAATTGTATCGATTCGGGAACAACAATCCGCTGACGAGGTGAGTGAAAGGAGTAAGGGAAGGAGGGGATTGGAGGAGGGGGGGAGAGATGGAAGGGATGCGGGCGAGAATAGAATAAGTTGGGGAGAAGGAAGAGAATGGCGTGGTTGAGACACACGGAGGCGCTTCATCTCGTGCTACAAGCGATGTCAGACCATCTACCCGATTCCACTCTTCAAATCGCAGGTATTTACTCATTCCTCTCAACTGTCTATTCCCCCTCGACGTGCTCTTCAATTTATTACTAAGGTTCGGCGTCGTTATTCTACATAATTCGTCGTGTGGATATGAACAGAGACACGAAGAAGAGAGTGGTCGGTGCCCTTCTCAGTGGTACGTTCGTTCTTAGCTTCCTTTCAATCTACGACCAAGTATAAGCTGCCATCGTACACTTGGTTGAGTCGATCAATGCGAGGGTTTGGAGGGGAAATGTGAGTTGTTGTGTTAAGGAATGGAGACGCACATGGAAGAACAAGTGATGGTTCGAAACTGTTGTCTTTCTCTCTGTCAATTCGAGATCCCTCAAGAGATCCTCTTCGACTACAGGTGGTCTATTGCTATTATCAGTGCTCTTATCCCCCTTCTTCCCCCCCCCCCCTTCTCCCCTTTACCTCCGCTTTCCCTTGCAGCCGTCTGGCTGTCCTTCTTGTCACAGTCCTCCAACACCACAACGGGGATTCCCTCACTCAACGAATCGTAGTCTTCCTTCTCAATTCGATGGCTTGCCATGTGGAGGGGGATCAGAAGATTCAAGTTGGATCCTTTGGAGCCATCGAGGTTACTCTATTCTACTTTATTCTACTCTGTCCTCCCTTTTCCCTTTGTAAGCAGAACACTAGAGAATAGAATGGCTACTATGCTTATCTATCGAGATGATTCTTAAGATGATCCTGCAACAAATCAAACGCAAACTGGATGCGAATGTTTGTGATGACGTCATGGAAGTGGGATGGTCTTTCCTGTGGAATATCACGGATGAGACCCCTCTCAACTGTGAACGATTCTTGTCTGCCGATGGATTGAAGCTTTTCGAACAATGCTTTGAGGCATTCAAGACCGAGAGAGAATTGGTGAGTGGGAGGTAGGAGGTAGAGTTCCGATAAACAACTAGTTTATAATAAACTCATTCTTTTCGAATCTCGGAAAACAATGGCCCGTAAAAACTTGGAACAAAAACACGTGTTTTTGAAAAGACTTTTAAAAGACTGGGAAAAGACCGGAATTAATTCAATTATACCCATCTGATGAGAAAGGAGGAAAGAAACAGCATTCTGGAGTTTGGAAAATGAGAGGGAAAGGTCGATTATGCATAAAGTAACCGTCTGCCTCCCTTCATTCTTCCCCGCTATTTCGTTTGCCGCAGCCATGGAGGCAAAAGAACGAGTGATTGAGGTTGCGACCGCAAAAAACATGTTTTTGGGAAGAATGATGAGACTCGACTCGTAAAAAACTTGCCTCATTAGTCTTTTCAAAGTCTTTTGGAGTCAATCCGGTGTTTTGCAAGTGTTTTATCGGAACTCTAGTTGGAGGGAAGAGAGGGGAGAGGGGGAGGGGGGAGGGAGATGTCAGAGAGAGTAGAGGATAAAGGAGTCGTTGCAGGTACGGAATATGATGGGACTCATAGGAAACATTGCGGAAGTGGACGAGTTGAGAGAACAGTTGATGAAGGACGAATACATCTCCATATTCTGGTTTCTTGCCACTTCATTCATTACCTCTCTGTTCCACTTTTCCAAAAAGTAGAAGAATAGAGGTTTAAAATCGGTTACTTTTGATGCTTATATTTCACATATCATTCATAACCGCGACGCGCCTGGCCACCAAAAACAACGAAGCATATTGTCGAAAAGTAACCGATTTTAAACCTCTATAGAAGAAGGTTCTCTGGCCGTTTGACCAACCCTACAGGTATCCTCGTATCTCACACGGACTATTACAGTACCCTTCTGACACTTGTCGATGAATCAATCGAAATCAGTTACAATTCTGCGGGTGTTCTTGCTCATATGGCAAGTGACGGAGAAGAAGGATGGGAAGGGGTTACGGTAGCGAGGGATGACGTCATGAAGGCTATCGTCAAGGTGGGAAGGCTAGGCATATTGATCATTACTTTTCTTTCTCAGTCGTGTTCTGAATGGAAACTTCAAACCCGTCGATTCATTAACTACCGTTCATTCCGTCCAATTCTTCGTTTAATCCCTCAATATGATGCTTATGCCAGTCAAGTAAGTAACATCTGTAATACCGTGCTATTCTCCTACATCTTTATCTTCATCTCCAATATATCTAATCGATATCGCATGCGTCTTTCCAGCACTGGGCAGTGTGGGCATTGGCTAATCTGACAACCACAGACGGTAGTAAGTACTGTTCCTTCGTGGTGGAAGAGGGAGGGGAGGGATTGCTCATCCAACTAGTTGCCCATCCCAATGTGCTCCAAGAGACTAAGCAACTCGCGCAAGTTGTACTCTCCAATATCGAACGGTGGTCAGTTATTCAACTCGTTTATTGACTATACAGTTATTACTGTAATCACTCTTTAACTTCAGGAGAGCCTTACCTTCCGGCGATAGAAAGTACGTGCAAATAGAGGATAAGGATTGTGAAATGGAGGAATGAGAAGAGAATGAAGAAGATGAATATACTGTACAGAAGGAGTAGGAAAGAGTAGAAATGCTATCATTTATGGGTTGTTTCCCTCAGTCAGTCGATCGGTACGTGCACTACCTAATTAAGAACTTTATACCCCGTGAGCAGATGATTTATTCCCTGTCTCTATGAGTACTATCACCCTCAATCCCTCTTAATAGCTTTCATTATAATTTGACTTTCATCACAATATTCAGTGAAATGTGTACATTGTTTCATTTCTTACTTTTGTTTTTTTTGCTAAATGATAAGAATACACCGAGTGATCTTAACGCAATTTGTGCACATATTTATCACGCTCATTCCTTTGGAATATTTCGATGTTGACGATAGGTCGGCATGAGAAGAGGGTCACAAGGCGGGGGATGTTCCTGTTGAAGGGAAGCGAATGCAAGGGGGGAGGGTAGCTTACTTGGAAGTACTTGTGGTTCAGAGCTTTAGGGGCCGAGATACGGTAGAGGGGGTTGTAGATGAAGAGATCATTCAGCAGTTGGATGGTAGAAGAGGTGCAACGATCGAACTTGGTCTGAAGGGGGGGGGGGAGGGAAGGCGAGGGGATACTCACTGAAATGTTGTTGAAGGGTTGTTCCATGAGAGTGAACTGTTGCATGTTTGGAAGCTCATTCAATTGAGGCCACAACTTCGTGTTCGGAGTTCCGAGAAGTTGGATGATCTTGTGTATCTAAAGGAACGAAAGAGAGAGAGAGACTACTCCTGTACTCACTTGATCCATCTCAGTCTTCCCCGGTAGAAGGGGTTTATGCAGTAGAAGCTCCCCCAGAATACATCCCACTGCCCACATGTCGATTGCTCCCGATTGCTGCTCAGATCCGAAGAGAAGTTCGGGGCAACGATACCTTCAGAAGTGAAATGGAACGATTGAAATGAGATAGAGACAGGGCAGGGACAGTACCATAAAGTGACGACACATGGAGTCATCTTGCTCGATGCATCAGCGAAAGTGCGAGCTAATCCGAAATCAGCCACTTTGAGGATTCCTTGACCCGTTAGAAGAAGATTAGACAACTGCAAGGGTGATAATAAGGCATGCATTATAGGAATACTGTATAATACAGTACCTTGAGATCTCGATGAATGACGAAATGGGAATGGAGATAGACCAGAGCAGTGAGCAGTTGGCTCATTATACATTTGATCTGAGCGAATTAATATCGAGAACAACATTACTCGATACCTGAGATTCATTGAAAGGATCGGCATAGTGTTCCATAATGGAGGTCAGATCCTGAACTACCGTACTCTTCATTCGAATTACCGTACCCACCTGTTCACAGAATTCCATAACAAGAAATACACTCTCTACATCTCTTCCCACCGCCACTTCCTTCAATCTCACAATATTCTCATGTGACAGTTGAGTAAGAAGAGTTATCTGCAACAGTATACCGTACCCTTATTCTAATCTACTGCACCCTTATTCTTCCCTTCCGTACCCTTATTCTTCTCTACCGTACCTCTCTCAGAATGGATTCGGATATTCCTCTGTAGATGACTTCTCTCCGCATTCTCTTCAGTGCTACCTACAGTACTCCTTGCTGTCCTTCCCTACCGTAACCCACAATTTCGTTCTTCTTTGTATCCTTGGCCCTATACACGACTCCATAAGTGCCAGCCCCGACCCGATTCAACTTTTCGAATTCGTTAACTTTCCTGCAGGACCCGTAGCCGTGGCACCCCTCAAGGGAGTCTTCTCAAGGGACTATTCCTGCTTACCAAAGACACTTCTTTCCTCTTTCCCGTGGCGACAGAATAGTAAGAAAGAGTCGCGACCCCCTCCTCTCCCCCCATCTGCCAATTATCTTCTTCTTCTCCTCCTCATCTGATACTACAACGTCACGACGTCTTCCACAATGTATCCATTCCTTCTTCTTTACAGTCCAACTATTTATTCTCACATACAATACCGTGAGAGTCTTCTCTACTCTCAACTATTAACCATAACGAGATACTCAATCTATTCTTTTTTTCCTTATATACATTCTCTCGTTTCTAGTGTACAATGATATACAAGTTGAACTCGTCAATGAGAAAACTAACAATTAGTAGACAGAATATATATCATACGGGACTAGTAAAATAACCGGAATGGACCCGGAGGGACAAGTCTATAGGAGATGAAAGAGAAACTGTACATAGTGAAAGAAGGAAAAGACACAACGAATTCCTTCCCGTGCAGGAAATGTACAGTGTTAGACAAGGAATAGACTCTGGATGATCGGGGATAAGGGGGACAGAA